>JAJKFI010000031.1:9840049-9904098 GCA_029204185.1 Lerista edwardsae
AGAAAGAAAGAAAGAAAGAAAGAAAGAAAGAAAGAAAGAAAGAAAGACCAAACCTGGAACTGGATATTTAAAAAAAAAATGAATACCAATATTCAGACAAAAATGCTGATGTGGTACATGCTCCCCATTGTCCATTGCTGAAATAGATGGAAGTGCATACAATGAAACAAACTAAAGCTCTTTGAGATTCATGGGTCTGTTCCTAATTATAATAAGTTGGTTTTATTATATAAGCTGGAGGTTCCAACTGCATCCCATCTTTTGTGACCCACTACTCAGTGTCCATTAACAAATTAAAAGACATGGAAGCTTTGTTAGAATGTTTACCCTTCCGGTTCCCAGTCTTCAATAGGTTGCTCCATTGTTTACAGTTCAGCTGCATCAGAATTCAATAATTTTCTCATGCCATTAATCTTAGGATGAACGACAAGCGCACAAAAGATAATTCTTCTCTAGATGACCCTACCCACAGTTAGGGAAAAAAAATCACCCCTCACAAGTCAAAAATATTGAGGCTAATGATGCAGAATATGTAGCCAGTTCTTGGACAGTTTCATTAACAAGAATGGACTGATGGATGAAACAAAGCCAAGTTTGCATTTGCTATTTGAGAGAAATGCTCCCCGCGTTTATTGCTGCGTTTTTGGACACAATTAGCAATTTTTAGAATATTAAGCAATTATTATTTAGCAATATTTAGCAATTTAGCAATTTAAGAATAATTAGCAATTTAGAATATTTAGCAATTACTATGAACAGCCCCCAGGATGATGCCACTGCTGCAGATGGGACTGCAGGAGAATCCCAGGAATTTGGGGTGCTAGAGGTGGGATTCCCAAATGCCACTTGTTTTTGCCTTGCTCACATTCCTTCCTCCACACTGTCCATTACCATGAGAATGCCCCCGCCTGCCAAATCTGCCTCCTCTCCCCTCACTTCCCTACTTTGCCACTGTCACATCCAGCTCCCCTGTTGCCTCTCGTGCATTGGCCCCTCATCTCCTCACCACTGCCTCTGCCTCTCCCATATTATATAGAAAGCAGGAGAGGGCTGGAGAAGAAGAGGAGAGGGTGGGCTAGAGTTTAGTATACACTGGTGGCTTCTCAAGTTATAGACTTCCGAGTTATGGACAGCTGCATTGTTGCTTCTGCGCAGGTACAGTATGTACTTTGTAGTGCTTTTGTACTTTTGTGCTATTGCAGGTGCAATAGTGTTAGTCTGGCAAGAGCTGCCTGTTTTGAGATACGTACGTTCTGCCTTCCAGACAAACCTCTGGAACAGAACCAGTATGTATATTTGCGAGTTAGGGCTCAATCTTAAGACTGCGTTGGACCAGTGTAAGTTCCTTATACCAACCCAGTGCTGTTTAATATGTGTTGTAAGGCAAGTTTGCGCCAACCTGGGAGTTGGCTGGGTCAGCGCAAGGAGGTGCTTTCGCCCATGGAGACCACATCCTGCCTTTGCGCTGCCCCAAATAAGCAGGGAAGTTCCGGTCAAGTTTGGCCAGCACAGGGGCTTGGGAGGGTGGGGGAGAGCAGAGGGAAGGTGATTTGGAACAGGGGAGGCAGAGGGAGGCAGAGACCCCAGCCTGGGGTGGAGTGTGTGTGGAGCAAGAATTCTAACCCCTGTTCCTTGCCTGGTCAGCCCTACATAGGCCATTTGGATTTGTACCAGCAATTTCACTGATGCAGATCTGAGTAGCCCCATAAGGGTGACTGAACTTTACCCAATGTAAGAAGAAATATCCCCTTACCCAGAGGTTACCTCCAGCTGCCTCCTAACTATCAGTGGATACAGTGAAGGCCAGTCAGCCTGCCTGTTACAGCACGGGTTAGGATTGGGCTGTCACTGCATATGTAGCCTTCCACAGATTATAGCTGCAAAAAGTTTGGTGTTTCCATTGAGCATTACAAGCACATGATTTTAATGCAGCCCAAGTATTTTTCTATTATTAGAACTGCCCTTAGCACTTCAGACATCCTTTTGTGCAATGCAATACAAATACAAAAAATAGCTCTCCAGAAAGAGTAAGAAAGCTGGCATCCTACATGCATTTAACATATTTTGCACCAAGGTGGAGTGCAGAAGGTAAGGTATATGTCATCTGTATTTAATTTTCATAGCATTTGCTTTCCTTTCCTGCTTTCTCAAAATAATGTTCGTGGTGAACTATGGAACTTCTTCAAATTAGAAACATAAATTGCAAAGCTTTCTCCTGCAGGAACAAATGTATGCTTTAAGAGTAAATCCTAAGCAGCAATCAAAAAATAAGACCTTGGTTGATTTGATTTACAAGCATACTTTTGCTATTAATATTTGCACGTTTTCCAGTGTATTCTACCATGCTGAGTCGCTGATTCCCACATGGTGAGGCTTTTAGCTAAAAACACTGCTGCCACTACAATCAAGAAACAGAAAACACTCCAGCATACCAGTATCAGGATTATAAAAGATCAATGATGCAGTGTAAATGGATTCAAAGTTTTAATTTCACATGACTTTGCTTCAGTGTTTCCTATTCCTCTTTAAGCCACTTGGTTCTAATATGCTTCAACTGTGATATGGGACAAAACGGCATAAAAGAGAACAAAGATACAGGTGAAAACATTATATCAGCTAGTTGGACATGGTAATGTGTTGATGGCAAATAAATGTTTCACAGCCCAATCCTGAGTCTGGCAGTGCTCAGGGCTTCAGCTGCTGCAATGAAATGGTGATTATTAGATCCTGGCCCTGCTGGGATACCCTCAGAGTTCCCCTTGAGGAAAGGGAGCATTTGCTCCCTTCCCCTGGAGAGTTCACAGCCAGCAGTAGTGGGTCTCCTTGGCTCTGCACCTGTGTTGCAGCATGAGGAGACCAGTGTTGAGCCTCTCGGCTTCAGAGGGGGTTCAGGATGCGGCAACAGAAACTGCCACCATTCCTTCCCCTTGCAGGCCTGATCCTCCCCCATCTAGTTCTGGTCACTTCCTGCCTCCCCACTACCCCAAGTCTCCTTACCATTGGTCGGTGGTGCTGGATCTCCAGACAGCCTCCTGCTGGGCACTGAGACAGTGGTGGCTTGCATGGTGTTGCAAATTTATGACTTTTTAGCCAGCAGTACAAACATACTGCCAGTGATTTGGGCCTTCAATGTTTTCAAAGACAAAACTATTTATAATGAAAACCAGACTTTTCTTTTACAGAAGCAGGGCTATCTGTAGTGGTTTTGGGCGACAATCTCCTCATCTGGGGACTCTCCAACAGTGATACAAAAAGGAGATATGTTCAAGGTATTCTTCAAGGTGCCCCCCCCCGTCACTGCTTCTGCGGAGTCTGAAGAGATTGGTGCATAGGATGTGAATGTGTGGCATACCCGTGACAAGGGGCATTCAACTACAAATGGGCATCAGATGGTTGCCTAACTCTGCCAGAAGTTGATACCAACGGCTTGCAGAAGGCAGGCACATGTTTTTGTCAGAGAACAGTTATTAAGAACAAGAAACTGGAATCCAATCAAAGCCCATGACTACCATTGGAATGCTTCTATTGGTTTCCCTCAAGTTTGGCTCAACCTTGGAGTTTTTGAATTATTTGTGCAGGGTTTTTTCCCCCCTCTTTTCTTGAACTGGAGAAAGCAGAGTGCAATTTGTCTTGGATGCGAAACCCGGGGGAGTTGAATTAAGTTGTTCATATTACGTATTTGATTGTTTCTTTCACCTAATTTCAGCCTCAGGAAGGCCGGACATGTGACCTTGCACTTAGGTGCTTGTGCTGCAAATGCACAGTTGTTCTTTTCATTGTAACGAAATCCACAGTCTGTGCAAGATGGTGAATAACCTCCTCAGGGAGAAACACTTAGAGTCATCTTCAAAGGCAAAAAAGTTACCAGTAATGAATAGCTACGAACTTTGCGACAGTTTCTTTGATCATTCTAACTGAGGGTTAACTCAGTTAACTGAGGGTTCCTCTTACAGCAGACCTGGCATAATCCTCAAAACATAAGATGCTCATCAATGTAGCATCTTAGGAGAAAGAGCCCAAGCCTTTCCTTTGTCACCAAGCAGAGGGGATCTATACTTTTCCTTGGAAACTGGCTTTGTTCTGCCGTCGTCATGCTTCCATCTGAAAGCATTTCTCCCAGTGCCAAAGTACAAGGCACATGGATGTCTGCGCTTGTAATTTCCTCAGATTTTGTTCTTCAAAAAGCAGCCAGAGGTAGGCCACGTTTGGATCAAGCAAGGCCATGGGATGGAAGGGCAGGAATTGAGCCCTTTTCCTCTGCACCAGTTTCCCAACTTGAGTCCCTCCAAAACTGCCATTTGCTCCATTAGGGTACACTTGCAAGTTGGGAGAGGCTAGACTAAACGTGGTCCGCTGGAGAAGGAAGTGGCAACCCACTCCAGTACTCTTGCCAAGAAAACCCCATGGATTACAGAACAAAAAGGCTAAACGATATGACACTGGAAGATGAGACCCTCAGGTCGGAAGGTGTCCATTATGCTACTGGGGAAGAGCAGAACACGAGTACTAGTAGCTCCAGAAAGAGTGAAGTAGCTGGGCCAAAACTGAAAGGAAGCTCAGCTGTGGATGTGTCTGGAAGTGAAAGGAAAGTGCGATGCTGCAAAGAACAATACTACATAGGAACCTGGAACGTCAGATCTATGAATCAAGGCAAGCTAGATGTGGTCAAACGTGAGATGTCAAGGCTGAACATCGACATCCTGGGAGTTAGTGAACTAAAGTGGACAGGAATGGGAGAATTTAATTCAGATGACCATTATATTTGCTACTGTGGGCAGGAATCCCTTAGAAGAAATGGAGTAGCCTTCATCGTGAACAAGAGAGTGAGAACAGCAGTACTGGGGTATAACCTCAAAAATGATAGAATGATTTCCATTCGGATCCAAGGCAAACCTTTCAACATCACAGTAATCCAAGTCTACGCCCCAACCACTGGTGCTGATGAGGAAGAAGTTGACCGCTTCTATGAAGACCTAGAACAGCTTCTAGAATTAACACCCAAAAAAGATGTCCTTCTCATCATAGGGGATTGGAATGCTAAAGTAGGCAGTCAAGAGGTAAGAGGAATAACAGGCAAGTTTGGTCTTGGAGTACAAAATGAAGCAGGGCAAAGACTGATAGAGTTCTGTCAGGAGAACACATTAGTCATAGCAAACACCCTTTTCCAGCAACACAAACGGCGACTGTACACATGGACTTCACCAGATGGTCTACATCGAAATCAGATTGATTACATTCTTTGCAGCCAAAGATGGAAAAGTTCCATACAGGCAGTCAAAACAAGACCTGGAGCTGACTGTGGCTCAGATCATCAGCTTCTTCTTGCCAAATTCAGGCTTAAACTGAAAAAAGTAGGGAAAACCGCTAGGCCCTCCACGTATGACCTAAATCAGATCCCCTACGAATATACAGTGGAGGTGACAAATAGATTTAGGGGCTTAGATTTGGTAGACAGAGTGCCTGAAGAACTTTGGACGGAGGTCTGTAACATTGTACAGGAGGCAGCAACTAAAACCATCCCAAAGAGGAAGAAATGCAAGAAGGCAAAGTGGCTGTCTGACGAGGCTTTACAAATAGCTGAGGAAAGGAGAGAAGCCAAAAGCAAGGGAGAAAGGGAAAGATATACCCAACTGAATGCAGATTTCCAGAGAACAGCAAGGAGAGATAGGAAGGCCTTTCTAAATGAGCAATGCAAAGAAATAGAGGAAAACAACAGAATGGGGAGGACTAGAGATCTTTTCAAGAAAATTGGAGATGTCAAAGGACAATTTCGTGCTAAGGTAGGCACAATAAAGGACAAAAATGGCAAGGACCTAACAGAAGCAGATGAGATTCAGAAGAGGTGGCAAGAATACACAGAGGAACTCTATAAGGCCGATCTAAATGTTCCTGATAACCACAGTGGTACAGTCACTGAGCTCGAACCTGACATCCTGGAGAGTGAAGTCAAGTGGGCTTTAGAAAGCCTCACTAACAACAAAGCTAGTGGAGGTGACAGCATTCCAGCGGAATTACTCCAAATCTTAAAAGATGATGCTGTCCAAGTGCTGCTCTCCATATGCCAGCAAATTTGGAAAACCCAACAGTGGCCACAAGACTGGAAAAGATCAGTTTACATTCCAATCCCAAAGAAGGGCAATGCCAAAGATTGCTCGAATTACCGCACCATTGCACTCATTTCACATGCTAGCAAGGTCATGCTCAAAATCCTACAAGCTCGGCTTCAGCAGTATGTGAATCGAGAACTACCAGATGTACAAGCTGGTTTCCGAAGAGGCAGAGGAACTAGAGATCAAATTGCCAACCTTCGCTGGATCATGGAGAAAGCAAGAGAGTTCCAGAAAAACATCTACCTCTGCTTCATTGATTATGCTAAAGCCTTTGATTGTGTGGATCACAACAAACTGTGGCAAGTTCTTGAAGAGATGGGAGTTCCAGACCACCTGATCTGCCTTCTGAGAAACCTTTATGCGGGTCAGGAAGCAACAGTTAGAACTGGACATGGAACAACCGACTGGTTTCAAATTGGGAAAGGAGTACGACAAGGCTGTATATTGTCACCCTGCTTATTTAACTTATACGCAGAGTACATCATGAGGAAGGCAGGGCTGGAAGACTCACAAGCTGGAATCAAGATTGCTGGGAGAAACATCAACAACCTCAGATATGCAGACGATACCACTCTACTGGCAGAAAGTGAGGAAGACCTAAAGAACCTTTTGATGAGGGTGAAAGAGGAAAGTGCCAAAATTGGTTTGAAGCTCAACATTAAAAAGACTAAGATCATGGCAACCACTCCCATCACTTCCTGGCAAATAGGAGGGGAAGAAATGGAAGCAGTGACAGACTTTATTTTCCTGGGCTCCAAGATCACCGCAGATGGTGACTGCAGCCATGAAATTAAAAGACGTTTACTTCTTGGGAAGAAAGCTATGGTGAACCTAGATAGCTTAATCAAAAGCCGAGACATCACCCTGCCAACAAAGGTTCGCATAGTCAAAGCGATGGTTTTCCCAGTAGCCATGTATGGCTGTGAGAGCTGGACCATAAGAAAGGCAGAGCGTCGAAGAATCGATGCTTTTGAATTATGGTGTTGGAGAAGACTCTTGAGAGTCCCCTGGACTGCAAAGAGATCCAATCGGTCAATTCTCCAGGAAGTCAAGCCTGATTGCTCCCTGGAAGGACAAATGCTGAAGCTGAAGCTCCAATACTTTGGCCACCTGATGAGAAGAGAGGACTCTTTAGAAAAGACCCTCATGCTGGGAAAGATTGAAGGCAAAAGGAGAAGGGGGCGACAGAGGATGAGATGGTTAGATAGTGTCACCGAAGCAATGAATATGAAATTGGGTGAACTCAGGAAGCTAGTGGAGGACAGGGAGGCCTGGCGTGCTGTGGTCCATGGGGTCGCGAAGAGTCGGACACGACTTAGCGACTGAACAACAACAACAAGAGCTCTGTGTACTTTACTATACAGGCAGTGATGTCATGGACCCGGTACTCACCACTACGCGTACTGGTTCCTGGAAGTTGAGCTGGCCCCACCCACTTGAAGCTGGCTCCTGCGTGTTGCAGCCTCAGAGCACGTGCCAGGGAGTAAGCAGCAGCACTTCTCTTTTTGGTCCCCTCAGAGCTCCTTTGCACGTGCAGCCCTGTGGTCACCTTATCGTCCCTCTCTTCCTCCAGCTGGGTCTGTATACCTGGTAAGTCTGAAAAAGGGGGCTCTCCAACAGAAACCCCCCCCCCAGCTTTAAAAATAAAAATAAAAAGTTCCTACATGGAGAAAGGGGCTTGCGTTGGCTTTTGTTCCTATCTGTTGGGCTGGGCAGAAAGAGAGAGTGAAGTTTTTTATAAGACACTCCTGCATGGAGATGGGGGCTTGCTTGGTTTCTCTTAATATACTTATATTATCTGGTTGTCTTTGCTCAGCTGTGGAGGTACAGAGAGGGAGGCGGTTTGTGTCGGGAAAAAAAAACCCGTCTTGCAATGAGGGGAGATTTGTACGGGCTTCCTTGGGTTCGTTTGGGGGTGTGTGCTTGTGGAAAAACCCATGTCTGCAAGGAGGAGATTTGCACTGGCTTCTTGTTTTTTTTTGGGGGGGGGGGGGAGGGTGCTTCCTTGTGTGTGAGGAAAAACCAGTGTCTGCAAGAAGGAGATTTGCACTGGTTTCCTTAGGTCCTTATCTCCTTGATTTGCAAGGAAGAAGAAAGTGTGCTTGCTTGTGTTTTAGGAAAAACGTGTCTGCAAGGAGGAGATTTGCACTGGCTTCCTTAGGCTCATATGAGGGCGGGGGAGAGTATGCTTGCTTGTGTGTGCAGAAAAAATCCCTGTCTGCAAGGAGGGGAGATTTGCACTGGCTTCTTGGGTTCATATTGGAGCAGGGAGAGTGTGCTTGCTTGTGTGTGCACGGAAAAACCTGTGTCTCAAGGAGGGGAGATTTGCATTGGCTTCCTTAGGTTCCTGTCTGCTTGTTTGGTGTGTGTGTGGTGTGTGTGTGTGTGTGTGTAAAAACATGCTCCCCCTTGGAGGGAGACGAGGGGCACACTGGCTCCTCTTAAGTTAGTATCTGCTGCCTATTGCCGGGCTGGCTGGCAAGGATCAGATCCTTCATCATTCAAGCCACTGCCTTGGCATTCCATTTGTAAATGTACATGTGGTGATACTGTAATACACTCTCCTGTGGAATGACAGGTGCATGAGGTAATGCACCATAAATTATTGGCATGCCTTGGCGCATTGGCCAGGGAATGATTCCAGTATGTTGCATGCTATACCATAGAAAGGGAATGCTGTAAAAAAAACACCATGGCCCATTTTGTGTATGTGTTTCTTTTACCACTGTGCTGAGCCTTGGCTCTTGGATGAGCTGGTGACACTCCTGTCTGCAATATCCTTCGGCAGCCTCAGACAAAAACAGCTTTTTGGGCAACATTGCTTGTCAGTAGTAAACTGCTGCACTTGCTGACCCCACACACACACACACACACACACACACACACACACACACACTTCACACATATGCCATTGGGTTGTGCAGGAGCAGTACAGAAAGGGGAATCACCCTCCACCGTTTCTGGAAATCTGAGCTGACCTGGTTCAAAGTGTCCTTCGGTTATGAACTCACTAGCAGCCCAA
This sequence comes from Lerista edwardsae, assembly GCA_029204185.1. NCBI lineage: Eukaryota > Metazoa > Chordata > Lepidosauria > Squamata > Scincidae > Lerista > Lerista edwardsae. Next base: position 9,849,182 of record JAJKFI010000031.1, read on the forward strand.
TTCTAACTAACCCCACTCCACTGATGCAGCCATACCAACAGAGCTTGTGCTGCATCCTGTGGTTGGGGGAGGTAGTCGTAGAGGTCTCCCCATGGGACCACATTTTGTCCCTTTATCATTGGGCAAAACTCTGCTACCTGAATGGATCTCCTTGGATTCTCACCAGTGCTGGTGCAGGTCCAAGGAGAGTAAGGGAGAGGGTTAGGATCCTAGCACACATTGGTGCCACAAGGATCCACCTCTCTTTCCCCCTTTCTGCTCCACCTGCCCTCCTTTATGCCCAGGCACTCTCCTGTTCCTTCCCCTGCCTGCTTCTTTCCTTCCATTGCCTGCCCCCATTGCCAAATTACCAGAGCTGGTAGTGGTAGCTCCTCTGTTGTCTCATGTGCTGGTGGCCTTGTTATGTGCACCGTCACCATGGCACTTCTGCCAGCAGAACATGTGTTCCACCCAGTAGCATCCCTAGAGAGGGGGGCTGGACACTAGGTTTTGCAAAGCACCTTGCCATGTGAACTGCACCTCTCCCTCGCCTTGGTATACATTCCAGGTTGCAAGCACAATGCTGGGATATTTCCTCATTGCTTCCACTGCCCGGAATGGCTACAATGCCAAGGGAGAGGAGTGGCTTCCATTGGAAGGTAAAGTGCCTTGCAAAACTTAGCACTCCGCTCTGGGGGATGCTACTTAACTAGTTCCACCAGCCAATCCATCACTTCCTCACTTCCTGCCATGACCTCACTTCCGGCTTATGACATCACTTCCGGTGGGCGGACCCTGACAAGTGCCAATCAATAGTGAGTACCTGTTCCTAAATCATTTGAATGACACCACTGTTTACAGGCATGTACTTTACATGCAGAATGGCCCAGTTTCAGTCCTGGCATCTCTAAGAATAACTGGAAAGACATTTAGCTGAAATTCTGGATATCCACCATTTGTCAGTGTAAAAAATATGAATCCAATCCTATCGGGGCCGGCCTTAAGCCAATGTGACCAATGTCATCACATTGGGCACTGCACTTTGGGGGGGCCCACACCAGTGCACCAAGCATTTTGCCTGCTGCTGCAGCCAGGATCTCTATGACCTGTAAGTCAGTGGGGCAAACAGAGTCAGTGGACCCTCCTACCTGCCCCTGGAAACAGTTGGCAGTGATGTCATCTCCACCAACTATTTCCAGATGCTGCATGTGGCACCACAAGCACTTTTCTTGGTGAGTAGAGGGCCCTGTGTGGGAATGCCCTGCATTGGGCCCCACTACTCCTGAATCCTATCATGGGTCCATAGCAGTAGATCTTGCAATCTGCTGCCATAGGCCCCATTGCAGTGATGTGAAAGCCATGCCAAGGTTGCATGTAACAGAACCACAGGTAGAAATGGTCAGTGGCTCTGTACACATGCCAGTCTAGCCCGGATGCTCTGCATCTTACCAACCAGGTAAGATGGTGGAGGGAGCAATTTGTAGGTGGTTCGGAGAAGCTTTGGTGTGGGAAGGGGAGGGGCAGCGAGTGGGTTGGAAAGAGTAGATCTAGGGTGGCAATGTTGCACACTGGATCCTATCCCCTATATTCTACCTGCCCCCACCTGCTTCCACAACTTGGGCTTATGTCAGCAAAACAGCTGCCTTGGGTCCAAAGAGACACATAGGTGATCAGGTATCCAATTGGGGGAGGCAAAAAGTAAAAAAAAATTTTTTACTTATTCCTTGCTGGCCGTCTGATTGTGCCTCCACCGTTGTATGCAGCAAATACTCATCAATGTGGCTGCATGGCGGTAGATGGTGTGGGATAGGATTGGGCCATAGGTAGACCAATGGTCTGGCTCAGAGCCAACCCAGCCATGCGGTCAGTTGAACCCATTTCCTCAAGCAAACACTATGCCTGCCTGCCTGCTTGCCACCTCCCTCTGGCCCATTACCTGTGGGCAGAGTGTCCTTTCTCATACACTCAGAGAAAGATGGGAAGGTCGCACCTCCTCATCCAGCCCTGCCACCACTTCTCAAAAAGTGGTCAGCAGGGAGAACGATGGGAGCTCAGAGTGACTGCTCCCAGCATCCTTCCTGCCAAGCCACTTTACAAAAACCTGCAGTGGTGTGGGAGCTCCACCCTCCCACTCTCCATGTGTGAGAAGAGAGGGTGCTGGTAGACTGGCCAGGTTGTTGGGTAGATGGGCACACAGGCACAACCTCAGTGCACATAATTGATGGTGCATTCTGGGAGAGTACACATTGGTGTGGGAAAGGGGACAGATGGGATAAATAGCAGAATTTGGGGGCAATTTCCGGTAGCAACTTGTCTTGGTCCATCCCTGGTGTGACTATAAGGCAGCTTTATGTGTTCCCTATTGGGCAAATAGTAACTTGGGAGCATTCAAATAATGTAAGTGGAGTGGGGGCAAAGGGTTGTATCTGTCATTGTATCTCTCTTTTAGATGTGAAGCAGCCATTCTTACTGCTTTGAGAGAAAGAAGCCAGGAGGCTGAAAGTTTGAATTATTATAAGACTGACTTTTCACACAGGGAATAAAAAATCATGTAAGAAATAAAACAGAATAGCAAAGCTGTATTCTATACTTCCTAAACCAGTATTTCAAAAGTATCTGTTAATAATTCAATGGATATACTATTGGCAAGAGGAAGAAAATGTATTGCTTAAAACAAACATTGGGCTGAGAGCAACTATAACGGCACCTTCGTGTCCCGTCCATAGATACATTACGAACGTGTGATGAGTTCTGCATCCGTTATTTCAACAGGAAGAATATCACAAAGATTTCCAAATGCAACAATAGCTCCTCCAGGGCCCTATAATAGTTCTGAGTAGTAGTATAGTTAAAAAAAGCCTTTGTTTTTGAGGACATTTGGATATAGTATAGTCAGAAAATCCACTGCATGTCCTATCTCATTCCATCAGATGTCTTTTGCTGGAATCCTGTAGGAAAAGAGAAGCTGCACAGAGTCCTTATCTATATATATAAAAACGGACGTGTGTGTGTGTGTATGTTCCTTATACACGTCTCCGTCCCTTGACCCACGGCCACGAAACTTGGCACACACGTTCCTTGCAGCCTGGAAGGAATCACTGCGGGGGTCAGACCCCCCTACAGCCCCCCGTTTTTCAGGGAGGGGGCCCGGATCGTCAGGAACCAAGGGGATTGAATGGGGCTACAGGTCTGCTGCCACCCTGTGGTCACAGACGATTCTGCAGGTTCTGTGGGAGGGCTGAGCAGCTCAGCTACCAGACAGAGGGAAAACAGAAAGCGAAACTAAATGCTTTGCCTGCGTTGCCTGACTGGCCCAGGGTGGAAAGAGCAGGATCCAGGGAGTTCCAGCACCCAGTCGGATCTGAGAGGGCCCTATGTCCAGGGAGCTAACTGGCCACCTCTGCCTGTTTCTCATACGTCAGGGCTGTCCTGCTACAGGACCTGCAGACAGTAAGTGGGACCTTCAGATTGCTCTCTTAGTTGACTGTGCCCCTGTTTCCTCATTCATTTCACAGTGATAGTGTGCGTTTTGGATTCCACGTTAACAATACTGTGTAATTTCAGGGACGAGTTCTATATGTCTAGATATGCATCGCACTATGTCATACTGTTGAGGGAGGTTTGTATATTTGTGGGTCTGTTCCACCATTACTCTGGAACGCCTGGAACGATGTGCACCACACGTGGTGCACTTATTCCTTACGATCTGGACAGATATACTGTGGGGGTAGGAACCCCTTACGCCCCCAGAGGTGGGGGTGCACTGCAGAACAAACGCATTCCTCCTCCTAATAGAGCCTGGGGATAATTTCTGCCCCCGGGCAATGCCGGGTCACAAAAAGCTAGTTTCTTTATAAATATTTCTTTACCCAGCGTGTAATTAATATGTGGAACACATTGCCACAGATGGCTTTAAAGAGTATCAAACAGATGTATAGTGAAAAAGTCCACCACACGTTACAAGTCATGATGACTTTATGAAACCTCTGGGTTTTAGAGGTAGCCCATCTCTGAATGCCTGATGCAATGGATATCCCATTGGGTATCTTCTTGTCTTGAGTGTTCCCTGAGGTATCTGGTGGGCCACTGTGAGACATAGGAAGCGGGACTGCCTGATATGTTCTTCTGTATACATAGTTTAGTCCTCCTTTTGCAATACCTTTTGCAGGTATTTCATTCTCTGTTGTGGGTTCTGCGCGCGCGTGCACGCACACACGCACAGAGAGAGAGAGAGAGAGAGAACCACAGCCATTGGCCTTGTTCTAATGCAGTAAGGAATGAAGTATAGCACTGATCCTACTAGATACTCTTGGCAAGAGTTTGTACCTATTAAACTGCTCACTTAGTAATTTGTCAAACCACCAGTGGGTTTTATGGCTTATATTATGAATTTAAAGTACTTCTCCCTCCTCCTACTCACATCTATGGGCTGGGAAGTTATTTATATGACGACTTCGCTATTATGAGAGCCCTGGTACAACTCTCCTCGCAGTGGTGCGCCTCCAATGATACCCTCATCTATGCATCTCGTTTCAGTGCCCTTCAAACACAGGAGACTTGTCATGCGTGTGCCAACAACATTACTCTGGCCCCTCCACATGAAACAAAGTGACAGGAAACAAATGAAAAGTGAAAATGAAACAAATTTTTCTTTCCTAAATGCATCAAAGATGATGAAGACATGGGCATCTCATGTAGTATTCAGAACGGTAATCTGCTTTCGCGTTTCTAATGTCTAAATGTGATTAGGCGAGCACAGCATCTACCAGTACAAATCTTCCTTCTGCCTCCAGAGAATAGTACAATGTTGAAAAATGTTGATATTCATGAACTTCAGCTAATGTGACACTTTTAATATGCCAAGAAGGAACATGTCTAACAGCCCAATCCTATGTTGCGCTGGAGCAGGCTGGCCAGCAGGCCTGTGCTATATCCAGTGCAACGTGGGAGCCCTGAGGAGCCTCCCCAGTGCAAGGGCACATTCCTATACAGTCAGTCTACCAGTTCCAGCACAGTATAGGATTGGGCTGCCCATCCCATTAATTGGTAAAATGCTGCAGCCCAGTTATAGTAACTCAATATAAAAGGTAAAGGCAGAAGGACTAAAGGCAGAAGGTGTTTGAAGACAAACCTAGGCCTGTCAACTATTGTAGCCCGAGTCTCAATGCTTCGAATTTGCCCTCACACAGTAGCATAGCCTGAGGGTGCGCGTGGTAAGTACAACAAGCACCACAACGTGCTGTGTAAGTGGCCCCTCAAACTCGCCATCAGAACCATTCGGGGCAGCAACAGCAACATGCAGGTGCTCACCCTTCAGCGAGTGGGAGGAGCCACTTACCCAGCGGGTTGCTTTGCCTGCTGTGCTTACTGTTCTGCCCCCCTCTGGCTACACTACTGCCCTCGCATATTAAGCGGCTTCAGTTTTCATTAATTTTACAAATAAACATATTAATGCACGCAGCCATCGTAATACTAAAATAAGACTTTTCTCTTTTTTGTGTGAAGCAATTTTAAAAGGAAAAAACGTTATAGAGTTCAGTTGACACATAGCAGGATAGTGGCCAAGCTAAGGGCAGATCTTAGACTTCCTGGCTCCTGATCCCAGCAGACAATCTTTATTTTTCTCTTTGAAAATGTGGATGGTTTACTAGAAGAGCAAAGTCACAAACAGCATACATTCCTTTGTCACAGGGAGCCTTTGTTACTTGATATAGGAACTCTTTTAATTACTTAAATAACTTCACAGTGTGTGGCAGAAAAGGATAAATTTGTTAGTAGCTTTTATTAACAATCACCCCAAGGGACTCAAGTATATATAGCAACACACATGGAGACTAGAATTTACATTCACGGGGCAACCAAACACATTACTTTTCATGCAGTATTTTGACCCAATATTTTTCTTTTTGTTTTAATTGCATGGGGAGCACCTTCAAATTTCAGAAAAAAAAACTAAGACAGAGAGGCTAGGGAGCCATTTAGCACTTTTTTAGCACAATTTCCCAAGCAAAGCTTTTTCCCAATTTAAAGTGCACATGGCAGGGACAGGCCATGATCAGAACCATAGTGAGGCAAAATCTTAGAGCTGGCCATTCCTCCCATAGTTCTGCTGACATTCAGAACTTCCTCTGTGTTATTTAAATTGTGCACATGTATGTGAAGGGACGTGGCGCTGCGGGTTGAACCAAAACAACTACAGGCATGTCCTGGTATCCACTGATTTGGTAGCCATGGTTTCAGTTATCCATGGATACCATGGAAACTGGGATGTTTATTAAAAAGATAGGGGGACATTAAACACATCTGTTTTTGTTACCTTGTTGCAGCAAAACCACTGATGTTCCCCTATCTTGAAAAAGGCATCCCCGTATCCACAGTTTCAGGTATCCATGGATGGAACAGGAACAGAACTCCAGTGGATATGGGGACATGCCTGTATTAGAAGTAATGTGGGTTAGACCCTAAAAGACTATATTTTGTGGCTGAATGAACATGGAAGCTGCTACATTGAAGAATTATTTGTAATCAAGAATGAATTAACTGGATCTAGTTCTCAGCTTTAAGAATGGCAGTGGGTATTTTTCAACCCCAAAGGCCTGGTCTTAGGTCTTAGGTGCATAATTCCAAAGGCAGCAGCTGTCTCAGGTTTTCATTTACTATTTCTCAGTGCAGAATTCAACAACCTGAACATCTCAGGTTCCTTTTATTTTATTTTTTAAGTGCACATCCCTAGCCCTTAAAAGTTGTCATAATTGGTTTAGAATTTTAGAGCATGTGGCACTGCTTGGTGCCACTATTGTAGTCAGTTGGACAGAACAAGATATTCAGTACCTAGGACAGTCTGGGGCAGGACTTAGCTTACTTGCCTCTAGGCTTCTCCCCAGTGGTGTTATCTACTCACCAGTAGACAGTACGCTGGGCGGGACTTAGCGTGATCGACAGCCCGGCCACTCACTTCCTCTTTCTTCGTGCTCCCTGCGCGGCTTTCCCTCACCTCGGAGGGGGCGCCTGCTCGCCCAGGCACCCGGCGCCCCCCACCCATCCCCCCGGCGAGCAGGCGCCCCCTCCGAGGCTAGGGAAAGCCGCGCGGGGAGCACGAAGAAAGCGGAAGTGAGTGGACAGGCTGTCGATCATGCTAAGTCCTGCCCAGCGTACCGTCTACTGGTGAGTAGATGACACCACTGCTTCTCCCCATAGCAAGATGCAGCAAAATTGCCCCAAAAGTGGCAAAAATACAGGCATGCCCTAGTATACACTAATTTGGTATCCAGTTTCACTTACCCACGAAGTCCATGGATACTGGGACGCCAGATACTGGGACGCCAGTAATAAAAAGACAGGGCATTAAATAAATCTCTTTTTTTTTACATAGTTGCATCAAAACCACTAATGGTCCCCTTTTAAAAGATGTTCCCAGTATCCACAGTTTCCAGTATCCATGGTGGGGTCTGGAATGGAACCCCAGTGGATATCACTGGATGCCTGTATTGACATTCACTTATTTTATACATATTGCAGACTCCAGCTTTGCTTTGCACAGAATGTTGATGTATTTAAAACATATATGTGTACATTTCCTACCCAAAAGCTAGGCAGAACAGATTCATCTTCTTTTTTAAAAGCAGAGAGTAAGCCTCCTATTAACAATGCGGTTTGCAGCATTCTGAGCCATTCTGGACCAACCACAGTTTCCGAATCCTTTTCAAGGGACAAGACGTGACCAGACAAGACCCAATAATCCAGACAAGATGTGACCAAAGCATGAGATCAGCTTTTTCCAAGAGGGGCCACAGCTGGCACACCAGTCGCAGAGGGTCAAGGGCACTCTGGGTCATTTCTATCATTTCTGTCACCTGGCTCTCCAGAAGTAGGGCTGAATTCAGAGCACCCTCAAGCCGCACCCTCTGTTTTTTCCAGAGGTTTTTCAGTAGAAATCCATCAAGAAGAGGCTGAACTTCCATTCTGGGATCAGCTTTCCTACTGACTGACACACCATTTTTATAATGTCTAATCATGAAAGATGTAATATTTTAACTTCAGCTAGTTGCAGTTGCTACTGTATGTTCCAGAAACACAGTGGAATTTTTCGATCGTCTCTGCCCCAAAGTAGCAAAGTCAAGTTACAACAGGACATCAAGCCTGTATTGGTTTCCTGATTATTTATTTTCAATTAAATAATTAACTGCTATACCAGCCTTCTCAAAAGGCATCATCAGCAAAAGCTGTATTGTTGAGACACAGCTCAAATTCATAGTAGTGTAATTTCCTTAAACCCCTGGGGTCATGAGATATTCCAGAACCAACTAATGTGTGAATTGCTTTACTATTCTCTATACTGTAGTTTAAATATCAGTGTCGCTTTTCTTCCTATCCTTTTTCCCCCCGGGGGTGGTGGTGGCTTATAGCACACTCTTGTACCTGTTGCTTGGAAATAAGTCACAATGACTTCAATGGGGTTTACTCCCAAGTAAGCCCATGCAGGATTTCAGCATTAAAGATGAAAGCATGTTTGTTTTCCTGGATTAGGATCACATGAGGAACACTAGCACACTGCACAGATTTTTAAATGACCTGACATTTGTTTCTAGAAAACAGGGTTGCCACCTCCACCTGCTGATGCTTTTTAAAGAGGAACTTTGTTTATAAATGAATGTGAGCCACCTTCAGGGCATTGTGGGAAGTGGAAAGTTGACTTACAAATGCCCAAATTAGCTTGCTAGGTAGGCAGGCAGACTACATAGACTATAAATTTCATGACAATATATTGTCATGAAAGCCTAGCAGCTCATTCTCCCAATTAAGTACACATTACCTGTTATACATAAATACATAAATATCATAAATTCCGGTATCCACCTTGGGGTCCAGAATGAAACCCCAGTGGATATCAGGGCATGCCTGTATTGACATTCAGGCTGCAATCCTATACCCACTTTCCTGGAAGTAAGCCCCACTGAACACAGTGGGATTGACTTCTGAGTAGACATGCATAAGATTGTGCCCCCACTTAGTGAATTCTATTGACCTTCTGTTTACAATGAAATGCACATCATTTCAATAGATGGAACATGATCAGTAAAAAGGTAAAGGTTTCCCCACGACCGAATGGTCTAGTCATGATTGACTGTAGAGGGCGGTGCTAATCTCCATTTCTAAGCCAAAGAGCCTGCGTTTTGTCCAAGGACAAGCTTCCGTGGTCATGTGGCCAGCATGACTATATGCTGTAGCGCACAGAACGCCATTACCTTCCGACCGAAGTGGTACCTATTTATCTACTCGCATTTTTACATGCTTTCAAACTGCAAGGTTGGCAGGAGCTGGGCAAGCAACAGGAGCTCACTCTGTCATATGGTCTCAAACTGCCAACCTTCCGGTTAACAAGCTCAGCTCAGCAGTTTAACCTGCAGCGTCACCACATCCCTAACATGATCAGGGGGAATGAGAAAATCTATACAGTACCAACAGCAGAATGAATTGGTAGAGTCCCAACGGGAAGGAGTGGATCATACCAATTCAGAGATTTGTCACATTTTTGAATGACCCCCCCACCTAAAAAGATCCCTACAAGTAAATATATACCAGCCAGCAGAAGACAGACGGGTGGCTAAGAAAGAAGGCTAAATCCAGAAAGAAATATCTGTATGAGTGTTGTTCTTGAAAGACAGAACATTTCTGTAAATTGTAAAAACCTTCGGGTTTATGAATAAAAGTCTGCCTATGTAAACCGCCTTGAGTTACAGTCATTAGAGAAATCTAGTGATCTTAAGAAAGGCGGTATATAAATACATGTATTATATATATATATAAGAAAGAAAAAATACATATATTAGAAAAAATAAATAATAGAAAGAGAAAAGATTCTGGTTCAGCCTACTCCCTGCTATGCTTGTTACTTTTTAAGCAGGAAGCATTCAAAATCATGTCCTTCACCTGGTATCTGAAATGATACAATTCAGATATCCTGCTAACTGCAGGATATCCTGCAGATAACCCCTGCTGACTGGGCTAGAGGCACTTTTTCAAGTGGTGTTCCTTATATTTAGCAGGGGGAGTAGAGAGTAATTGTCTGTATTCACCTCTGCGCAGCGTCTTTTCTAGTGGTTGTTGCTGGTGGTGTTCTGCATTTTTTTAGATTGTGAGCCCTTTGGGGACAGGGAGCCATTCAACTTTATTATTATTATTTGCCTGTAAACCGCTTTGTGAACTTTGTGTTGAAAAGTGGTATATAAATACTATTGATTGATTGATTGATTGATTGATTGATTGATTGATAACACCTCAGGACTTTACCTCTGCATTCTGCTACAAGCATAGATCAATAGAAGGACTAATAGGAGGGACACAATGAATCTTTGCACAAAGGGACATATACTGCATGTGTACGCGCGCACACCCATAGGATCCATGTGGATAGAGGTCAGCTGGTGAGCTTCTCTACTACAGCAACACTGTTCCCAAGGGCAGTGTTTGATTTCAGCATTTGAATTTCAAAAATGGGCAGATGCTTCCATGCACAGGTAAAATAGAGGAACTCAATCTGCATTTGTTAGCACTTGGTGGAGTGCTTGCCTGATGAGGACTCTAACCCTAAGCAGACTTCCATGCATTTACATTTGTATAAATGAAGCCATTGTAAGAGTGTTTAGGATTAGAACAGTAATCTTTCTCGACAAGGAAAGATCTGGTACTTTGCTCCAAAGATTTTCCACTGAAGAATAATTGAATAATGTTGCTGGCGTCACTATTAATAGAACTAGGTAAGGCTGATTACTCAAGCTTAACCTACTTGCTTTGACAAGATCTTCCAACTGTACTGCTAGGAGAGGAAGCTTCAGTACTGAAAAACATTGTTGAAAACGCGATGTGACAGCAAGACAATGTCTGGTTACACCAAAACTTTAAAAGACATTTTAAAGCCCTGAGTAGACAGCATCCAATTTCATACATAAAATAATTTCCCAGGGATTGATGAAAGTCCAGATGCCCATATAGGAAAACATCGGAATTGATTTGTACAGTTGCTTGTTTACAGATAAGATGGCTTAATGTTCATAAAGAATGGGATGAAATAAATACAGCAGGATAAACGAGACAGGAAGGGTGCACATAGGAAATTGCCAGCTGGAATGCTATGAAGTAAAGATGCTTAAATATTCGTTGCCCTTGAGGAACTGGCATGGAATTTGAAGTTCTGCATGTCGTCTTAGGCATTCAGATAGATGGAAATGCTGATGCAATAAAAGTTTGTTTTGACCAGTTGTACATTTAGCTGCGTATTCTGGTGCTTTGCTTGCTTTCTGCTCCTTGCTGGGCTTCAGACTGATAATCTGGTTTTCCCTCTGCCTCCTCTCCTTTAAGGAAGCAACAGTTAATAAGACAATTAAAACCAGGGGGACATTTGCTTGCTTAGGTCACAATTTGATCATTCAGAACAGCATTCAGCAGAGAATGTCTTTCAGCACAATCCTCAGTATGCGTACTCAGAAATAAATTTCACGGAGTTCAGAAGGGGTTACTCCCAAGTGTGCATAGGATTGCAGCCCATTATTCAACTAATAGAATCTGGAATGTCTGTTATAAACATATTTGTTCTCTTTCTTATTGGTCATTAACTCTTATGTTAGCAGACACTCAGCGTTGGAGAATAAAATTCAGATGCTCTCCTACTTAAGAACTTCCAAGATAATAATTTGCCTGGCCATATGTCCATAGAGGGTGTAATTAACACCCCATTCCCAGAAGTCCCTAACGGTCCCCATCTTGTCAGCCCAAGCAGCTCTGTTAGCTTGCTTTTCAAGAAAAGACTGCACAATATACTGGGCTGTACTATAGATATACTGCAATTTTTTTCTATATTTCACTACATGTTTGCTACAGAGAATAGTGATGTTGGATTTTACAAATCAGCCAATTTATGAATAGACCCCTGGAACTTAACTTGTTCTTAAACAGAGCTTCAGTCCAGCACATATACTAACGTGTGTTAGTTTTCTTGATCTTCATTTTTAATCTTATTTTCAAAGTGTATTGCATATTTTATGTTTACACTCAAAAATGTTTTTTAGCTTGCATGTCGTAAATGCATAGCATTTTGACTTAAAAGTCATACTATTGTACCTGTTATAGGCGTTTGCTTAAGAAAGACTGGTTTCCATCAAAACGGATCAGGAAAATATCAACTATTTTCTATTAAAATGGATCAGGAATAAAACAACTTGCTTTTTAATTCCAGCAGTTGTTCTTTTATTTTTGGCATTTTATTTGTTCTTTTATTTTTGGTATTTTATTTACTTAAGACAATACTGAGAGCGCAATCTTAACCTGGAGTTAGACTGGCACAGTTAGGCCAGCGAAGTTTAGCCTGCACAAGCGCGTTTGGACCACTCTCGGAGTCAAGGGGATTGGCGCACATCTGTGTGCTGGCCTCATTGGTGTGCTGTGCTGTGAATGATCTACAGGTGTGCTGTCGGAGTTTGAGGAAGAGTCATTTATTAGTAGGGCCATTGTGAGCTCCCCCACTTGTCAATTGTAAAAAATGGAGCCTTTACAAAAGTGCCTTTACAATTTTAGCACCTTGTCAGTGTGCCGTGATATGAAACAGTGGAAACATCACTGTTCTAGCATGTGTGATGTTCTGATGCTCCTTCAAATTGAAACAAAACAAAAAGAATAGCACAGAATGAAACTAACTTGCCAACATTTTAAAGCAAAATTCAGGCTATTAACCATATAAGAGTATGTCAGGATATGATTCTTAAACATGTGACATGATAACAGGCAAGTAGAACAGATCTGAATTATGGGGATGCTGCAGCCTAGTACTGCTTAAGAGCTCATAAATCACAATGAAATCAATGTGATTTCCAGGCTCCTAGGTACTGTAGTTCAAAGATCAGAAATGCAGTGGTCAGTTTCTAACAGCGGTGGTGCCAAGATTTGTGACTGTCTGGAATTCACACTGTGACTGAAGGTCCTGTCTCTAATTTCAGACATGAGATAAGTGGCAGTTGGTTGAATAATGAAATTCATTTTGCACATGCTCAGATAAATTTTTGTGTCATAATTTAACATGCACCAGGCTGGGAGAAAGACAGATTCCCAAGGCCGCTTGAGAATTTGCAGTGAGCCCTGTTTTTATTTTAACTTTACCTTAATCTTTCCTATTTGGCTGTTCTTTATGATCCTTTAAACAAGGCTAGGGGTACACGATTCAAGTAATTCAGGACCAGAAGATTTTGTGGGGTGTGATGAAGGAATTTTAATTAATTACTTTTTTTTCCTTTGAAAGCGAAGGAATTCTAATTCCTTGTGTCTTGAATGTTTGCTTTCTTTGAGGAAATGATGGTATTCATTAATACTAATTCCATTTGCCACCCTGTTTATTTGTTTAGCAAGGTCCTAAATGAAGGTTTCCTGTAATGTTTGCATTCATGACTGTGTGTGTGCTTTACCAACTTTGGATCTTGGATAGGGGGAACCTCACTTACAGACATCTATATAAATTTACCATCTACCAAACAATTTCTACATCAAAGCATTTCACAGTAAGAACAATAAATGATTCAAACATCAGTACGGGTTCTGACAGCTGAGCTCCCCACTTCTCTCCTGGCCCCTGCTCAGCCTTACCTCAGCTGGATGGAGGGGTGGTGGCGGCATCCATTGCCACATGGACTTGGCTGCATGTTGCTTCCAGTGGTGGCCAGGCTATGCTCTCCCGCAGTATTGTGTTTCTGACAGCAACAAAGTGCACAATGCCAGTGGAACACAGATTTCACCAGCATAATGTGCCCTTAGGGTCATTAATCATACAGTTGTGCTACTGTCTATCACACCAGATCCCTGCACATAATTGTTTTCTCCCCTATGTGGGCATGCTACTTGTATTTGGAGAGATCCTTATGGAGTATTTCACAATCTGATTTTTACCATCCTAAAGATTTTGGTGTCATCTACAGCTTCTTCACAGTTTATTCCCAACTTAATTCCAGACTGTTTAAGAAAAAGTGCTGGTCCCAAGACAGGTTATTGGGAGCCCACTGACTTCCCTCCGTTGTGAAAACTGCCCATTTATTCCTACGGTCTGCTTCCTATTCTTTAACCAGTTGCCAGTCCATAGAACGACCTGTCCTGTAAATGTAGCAATTCCATGATTGCTACATTTACTCCAGAATCTTTGGTGAGGAACTTTGTCAAAAGCTTTTTGCAAGTCCAGTATCAGCAGGATTGCCTCTATTCAGGTGCATATTCTCAAATAACTCAGAAGGTTAGTGAATAAAAGCCATGCAGATTTTGTGTCAGCAAGGCTTGCTCTTCTATATAATTAATAATTTTATCTTTAAATTCTGCATTCCACCAGTTTTCCCAGAACCTGTAATTTCCTGGATCTCCCATCAATCCCTTTTAAAATATCAGCAAAACATTGGTTACCTTCCAGTCCTTTGGCACCTTTGACTCCTATGCACAAATGAATTTAAACAACTCTCCTATGGCTTCTCAATCCTTCTGCTTGACTGCAGGGCAAGTGCCTACAGTGACAACATTTTTGTAACCATCAGCATTGTTCAGAAAGATTTCCTAAAGCAAGAAATGTTTAAAATAAATCTGATCTCCTGCTTGACTGCAGGGCAGGTGTCTGCAGTAACACCAGCTTTGTAACAGCCTGCATTGTTCAGAAAAGATTTCCTAAAGCAATAAATGTTTAAAGCACCTGCATTTGGACTTCCTACTATACATGTATACTTGAGAAGCAAGGGTGATGCTGGAGTAGAAGGCAGAGAAGGGGTGAGTAGAGATTCTGACAGCATGCACAGCTGTACGTGAAGCGTGGTGAGTAAAGGGCACCATGTCATTGTCCTTGCTCCATTGTCAGGACTAGAAACTTCAGGAAGACAAGATTTGCTGTAGGTATGCGGGAGGAGGAGGAGTCTTCAAAGGAGCAAGGCCAGGCAAAGTGGGGCTCCACGATGCAGTGGAGGAGTTTGTCATCATGTTATACAACTCTGAGAAGTCCGAAGATCCTGAAGCAAGTCTGTTCACCAGAGTTTCCAGCCTCATTTTCTAGTCACCCACTGCATTGACCCACATTTCACCATTGCCTAATAATGCTTTGTCTGGAAGAGGCCTGGTGGTGTGGAGCTCAAGTAGTAGTGAGGCCTGCCTATAAGGCCCAAAGCATTCCTAACAAATTGGGTCATCTACCATCGAGGAATGCAGCCCCCCCCCTGTAAAATGGCCGCCACAGCGACTAACTTCATGGGAATGTTGTGTGGGGACACATGAGAGGCATTTTGTAAATCAGTTCATATGCTGAACGGGCTCTATGGAAATGATATAGCAACAATTCCGCTTCAAACTGATCTGTAAACTGATCTATATTGGCTCACACTTCATGACTTTGGGGGGCAGAGTGACTCAAAGGAAAGTGGCAAATTACATGGGGAAATAAATCTGAGCCCGTGAAAGTGAGATTCAGATTCATGCCATGCCTTTTCCAACATCCTTCTAATTGTCCTTTATAAGAAACATATGGAGACAGGCAGAGATTCCCTAAAATACAATCTGTTCTGAATTTGGAGATGACATTGGGTAAATTTAGTAATGGGAGATATTATGGCACAAAAATAATCGGACTGCTCTCTCTAAGCATTGCCCTAAGCTATGTCTCCTTCCCAACATCCTCTAAATTCAAAAGCTTCTAGCATGAAGGTTGCCACTTTCCCTGTTTGTTTCTATCCATTTGAAGTAGTTTTCAAAGTTTGGAGCGGACATGAAGAATGTGGCAGCTGGCTGGCAGCTGGCAGCAAGCAACAATACTGACTATTGGTAGCAACAAATGCAATCATATGACTCATTTGGGAAAAGACAGCCCAGCGTAGTGCAGTGGATAGAGTGCTAGCCAGGGTGACCTGGGTTCAAATCTCTCTTAGTTCACTGGGTGACTTTGGAGCAATCACTCTCTCTTTTGTTCTATCCTACTTCACAATATTGTTGTATGAGTAAAATGGCCACCCATGTCTTGTGCTCCCAGAAGGAAGACTGGGATAAACATATTATATAACAACTAAAGGAAGTCACTTTACAGATATGTCTAAGCAAGCAAGGAAACTGCTTCAGGCTGTTCTATGGCATCTACGTCTTGTAGCCATCTTCTGTCTTATCTCACATCCATCTATCCATGTGCACAATTCTGCCTTTTTCATGTGAGGGCACAATCCTGGAGTTAGGCCAGCACAGTTTGGCCAGCACAAGGGACACCGCAAAGTATCTTTGGACCATTCTTGGAGTCAGAGAGGCCAGCACATAGATGTGCGCCACCTTCCCTGACTTGGAGAGTGGTCCAAACACGCTTTACGGTGGCCCTTGTGCCAGCCAAACTTTGCTGGCTTAATCAGTCACTAGTATTTATATGGTTAACTATGCCAGCCTAACTCTGGATTAGGATAGTGCCCTGAATCTGTGCTGTGGTTCAGGCTAGACCTAGATGTTAGGGGTGATGCTTTAGCAGCACTCCTTCTACCATAAGGTATAGTACTAAAAACATGTGATCTGACATCACTGCACTGCATGTGCCCTTCAGTGACATGCAGTGCGGGTGTGGCAGGTGAGGCAGAACAGCCCCTATGGAAAAGTGCCACCACTGCTGTGATCACACAAACATGTACACCCCAGGGCTCTGAGCAGCTGGAGCCTGTGGGTTGTGTTGGTGGGATCACAGCCACTGCAGCAGTGGCTTTGAATCCTTTGAATCCTTTTCAAAGGATTCTGGTGGGGTGGTTCTGCTCACCTGCCACACCCACACCAACATTGCTCCGCCATAACATAGTTCAGTAGGTTGTGATGGCTGAGGAACTTTATAGCCAAGTGTATCCAAAGCTTATGTAAAGTTCAGTTTACATAGGCCAAGTCTTCCATAAGTCGGGGACCTGTTGTATTTGTATGTGCACTGGCCCTCCAATGAACGGATACATTTTTCCATTCAATAACTTATATGATTTTCTCTTTCTGTCACTGATGTCCCCCTTCTTTGCTCAATGTATTTCCTTTCCACAGTAGTCCTTCCCTCTTCTCCCTGCAACTTTCTACTTCAATGATACTTAGGGGAATATTTCCCTCTTTTCCTGCTCTAACCAATGCTTATATGTCAGAACTTCAAAGCACTGTAGAATTATATGCCAGCAGTAAATGGGAAGCATAGTAGTTATATTCCTAGAAGCAGCTGTAAAAACACACAATAATGAGATAATAACTTTGAAAATAAAGGACGATACTCTAAACGTCATTATTAATTCTAAAGCACAGTAAACTTCTTCTGTAATTAAAACTGGAATAAAAGTTCTCTTGCACTGTATTACAGTTCATAAAAATCAGAAAATATTAAATAAATAGAAGCAAAATCTTCATAAGAACATAAGAAAAACCTTGCTGGATTAGGCCAAGAGCCCATCTAGTCCAGCCTCCATATCTCACAGTGGCCCACCAGGTGCCTCAGGGAGCAGGCAAGTCAGTAAGATACTTGTGTCTCACTGCCACTCACTGCCACTTCAATTTTAGGCAGAATTGTGACTGGTCTCTGAAGCAACTAAGGGCGCAATCCTAAGCAGCACCGGACTGGCAAGGCCAACGGGCCACCGCCATATCCTATGCTGCTTAGGAGAAACTGAAACCTCCCCACGGCAAGGGAACGTGCGCTCCCTTACCGTAGGGGAGGCTCCAGCTGGCTGGCTTCAGCCGATGCAAGAGAGGCTCAGTGTGGGCGCAACAGGACCGGCTGTAATTCACAGGCTCATATGCCCTATAACCAGCCCAGGGCCCAATATGAGTTGTGAACGTTCAGCAAAGTGTGTCCTTAAGCACTTCCAATTCAAGGCAACAAGGCACACATCCTCTGCTACCACCCTGGGACAACAGTTAAGAGTAGCAGACTCTAAGAGCAATGAACAAACTCTTAACTTTTTAAATCCTCAGGCTAAACTTGCCCTGTCTACAGGGACCTATCCCAAATCTATGAAGTTTAACTTAAGATGATAGGGTGCCTAAGCAGCAAGACTGAATTTAGCTTAGTTCCAAGTACTCACAAATAAAGCTTATAGTTTAACTATAATTTATTAAGGAAACAAACAGTTACAAAACTAGGAATGGCTTAAAAGAACTTCACTAAGATACACATTAAAACAATAAAACAACTATATGCTGAACTCTAAACTAGGCCCTAGTCCATGCAAGGTAGTTCGTCTTTTGCAGGTTCACCTTCTTCTCAGTCCGATGCAGGCAGCAGGTCCATGCTGGGCATCCTGGACAGGCTTGGAGAAGGTGATCTCAAGGTCTGGAGATTTGAAGGTCTCTGAAGGTCTGGTGATCTTCTCTGATGGTCTCTGATGATGTCTTGATGGTGTCTTGATGGTCTGATGGTGTCTTGATGGTCTGATGGTGTGTTGGTCTTGATGGTCTGATGGTGTGTTGGTCTTGATGGTCTATCGGTCTGATAGGCAAATAAGCGCCTTTAGGCAAATAAGGCGGGGTATAAATCTAATAAATAAATAAATAAATAGTGTGCTGGTTTGAAGGTCTGATGCTGTGTGCTGCTCTGTACCCCAGAACTGGGTATCTTTATACCCCTCTAGAACATTCAATTATCCAATCAGGATAAAGGTTGGCCTGTTCCTGATGGAATGATGGAACGTGGAACTTAGGGTCACAGCTGAGACCCTAAGTGATGGCTCAGCTCTGCGGAATCTTCTTGATGGCAGCACTAACTGGATGGAACCTTCCTGACTGCAAGCTGATGGGTCAGTGTCCCTGACCCCAGCTATGACCTCACACGTTTCTGCTAAAAGCAAGGCAGATAGGAAATTATACTCCTGATTACATCAGGAAGTGAGCTGATTACCACCAGCTGGTATTTTAGCAGCTTCAGCTCTTTCCCACCAAATGGAGTCATGTTGACAAAATGGAGTCAAACCATGGCCTAGCCTTCTTTGCCCCTTTACACTGGCGCTGCCTGCAGCGCTGGTCCTGTTGCTTGAGCGCCAATGTGAGGGTGCCAATCGGCACCCCCACATGAGCGCTCCGTCCCTTGCGTCCCAACGCTGTGACGTAGCGTCGATGCAAGGGGCGCAATAGGATTGTGCTGCCCATTTCTTCAGTTGCTTCCCTATGCCCCTGTGCCACTTGGTGCTGCACTTACCAGCACTGGCGGTCATTGGGCCGGATTCATCATTGATGGGCTGGTGCTTTCTACTCATGAGTTGTTGCAAACGTGCTTTATGGTCGCTGCACCAGCACTGCAGAATTGGGCTATTAAGTACAGAATTGGGCTATAAAGCGTGCAAGTTTAGCAAGAGGTTAAACTTCAGGCAAATGGATTAGTTTTTCACTACTATGAAGGAAGGTATCCTTTGCACAGGGATAAGGAGAATATGGCAGCAATCTTAAGCATCCTTCCTAGCAAGTAAGCCCCACGTGACAGTTACACAGGATTGCACTTGTGTTACTGGTATGTCCCTCGGAGTTTTCAGGGCTGCAGCTCCCATTGCCAAGAATGCTAAGCTGCAGCACATGAACTACCAAGCAAACTCAAACTTAGTGCACACAGTTCAGTGTATCTGCATATTATCAGTAGATGCTTCCAAACGTCCAGAGAGGGTAGCCATAGTAATCTGTTGCTGCAGTATCTTTACAGTGGTACTTTTTAGTAGAGTCTTTAGGATACATAATCTGTAGACTATGGCTGCAATCCCCATGGCAATACGTGGCCTGGTAAAACATCCTCAGGAGGATTTTGTTGTAAAAGCACGGATCCAAGCAAATGCTGAAAGGGAAGCTAAAGTTTTCTACTGGATAGGCCTTAGGCATGCTTACAGCACAATCCTATGCATGCCTACACAAAAGTAAGTCATGTTGTGTTCGGTGGGGCTTACTACTCCCCTGAAAATGTGCATAGGATTGTAACCCTATAGTAGTTACTACAGGTTTGCTGGATCCCTACTAACACCATGGCTTGAAAATATGTAAATTATTCATTTCAAATGGCCTAGAAAGATAGGTTCATTAAGCCTAGCTTAAAAAGACAATAGGGGTAATTCATGAACTATTGACAGATATATCTAATACAGGCAACAAAGCAAATTGCAAGCCTATTTTTCCACACTTGTGTCTTATGCTCCCTCTAGTGTTTATTTTTGGATGCAAGAATAGGCAGAGAGAGCGAGAGAGCTCTCAATCACAAAATGTCCCATTAATAGGATTAAGAACCTTGTCATTAGATAAGTAGTACATGGCAAAATCCGTGACACACATGGAAATTAGAGCAGCACACAGCCTTGATCTTTCCTGAAGCTGGACACTGGTTTGCAAGAGGGAACATCAGCTTTAGTGGTAAATATGGTATCTTGGGGATTGTACTGCTAAATTGTACTTTTTTAAACAAAATGTACTGGCTACTTGTCATTGCTGGGCTTACAAATATAAAATGCTTGTATACCATTATAATTATTTGAATTTGGAACAACCACTTATTTTAAGGTATGAACACCCCATTTTAATATGGCATGTATATTAGGTGCCAACAGATACTTCCAAGAACGATAACCCTGGTTTGAATATGGTTTTAATTTTTACACATTAACTAGAACATGGAAAAAGACCTTTATTCAAATTTAATGTACAGTATGAAAAAATACAGATTGATATGAAATGCAACACTGAGAATTGTTTGTAAATCCTGAATCTTTGACCAGAATATCAGTCTATGTCACTTGTAACACTGCTGTAATACTGCTGAGGTCACATTTTTGTGCGTGTAGCATATTGCATTGTTATGGATATTGTGACAAGTTGTCTAAAATACTTTATGTATTGGCACAACAAGCCTTAAAGTTGGGTCATTGCTCTTTTAAAGAAAAAAACAGAAAACCGCATACCGATCTGGAAGGAAAAGTATAGCCTAGTAAGATAATACAAAAAATTATCTAAAAACAGATAATACTATTAACTATGTATAATCGCTGTGGTCTATATGTAGCTCAGAAATAACTCAGAACTTATTGTAATTCTTAATACAGCAAACATGAAGCCTTTACTGCTATTCATAACATCCTTCTTATGGCTAAGGGGACATCAATGCGCACCTACTAAAGAGGAAGATATACATTTTGTCGACAACCTGAAAGGTATGTGTCACTAATCATTGACATTTTGTTAAAATTTGCATCAGTAATAACCACTTTCTTGCCAGATGAGGGAGGCTCAAATTTAAATGAAAATCTTTGCACAAACTCAATATCACTTAACAGAGGTCAGTTAATCCTTAACTGATTTTACTGTCATGTTTTCCTCACTCTTTCAATAAATACTTAGCATGCAAGCATTTTGATCCAGTTTAATGATTTCAAGCATGAAATCATTATTTTAGCTACTGTAAATTAAGTATTTTGGAAGGTAATTGTGCGGCCTCTGATTATAAAACAATTATAATTAAATATTAAT
The DNA here is from genome assembly GCA_029204185.1 of Lerista edwardsae. Classification (NCBI taxonomy): domain Eukaryota; kingdom Metazoa; phylum Chordata; class Lepidosauria; order Squamata; family Scincidae; genus Lerista; species Lerista edwardsae. Next base: position 9,870,647 of record JAJKFI010000031.1, read on the forward strand.
AATTCATATAAACCCTACATCAAGCACAGAAAATAAATTTGTTTTGGAGTCAGCAAAGCTGGTGGACCCATCATGGTTGGGCCACAGTTTTTGTATCCTAGCATTATCAAATGACAGTGTATGGCTTTGGTAACCATTCTTTGTTACAAACCCTGATATTAAAAAAAAAACCTAAGAGCTGAAAAGAAATCCATGCAAGATCTGTAGGGAAACTGCTACATACATGGCCCAACGCTATCTCTCACAATCTTCTCCCATGCAGCCATCCTGCCAGAGTGCATGCTGCATGCTATGGGGGTTGTGGTGGAAATCAGACTGCCAGTAAGTAAATATCTTTTTAATTAAAAAAATTTTTTTTTACTTACCTCACAATCGGTAATAGCTATCTTGATCACCTGTGGTCTCCTTGGACCCACACCAGCTATTTTGCATAGATTTCAGCTATTTTGCTGGAATACATCTAAGGACAGGAAGTGGGCATGGCATGTTGAAAAATGGGGATAAGATCCGGGTAGTATGTGATCCATTCCCACCAGCCTGCTTCCTGCCCTCTCTGCCCCAAACAAATTGACTTCTCCACCAACGTACCTGGGCCAGCAGAATGTCCAGGTGCGTCTGGTGTGTGCATGAAGCCACTGGCCATTTCTGCAGTGTTTCTGTCATGTGTGATGGTGCCATGCCGTTCGTGCCCTCGATAGGATTGCACTGACAGAATTGTGATTTAAGACGATCTATGCTGTTGCATGCTATTTCCTAAAAATGGAATGCTTTTCATGGAGGAAATGTCTCACATAGAAATCACTTCCTTGTACTTCCTGCAATAGGTACTCTATAATTTGAGTTAAGCACCGATGAGTTTATTTTGTGGTGCAAACTTGCCTCGGGAAGCTGTACTTGATACAGTCCTGTGTAGTATGAATGTATGTGATCAGATTACCAGTCTACTTCTTCTATCAACCACTTATTTTCTTTGGATTTTTCCACTCACTCCTTGGAAGACATGATCTATCCTACTAGTCAAAATTAGTTCCTACAGATTCATCCAGAATGAGATGAGTGTAGATGTCTTACATTCTGAAGAGAAAGAAGCCTTCTAAAAGTATCTGAAAGAGTCTCAAACAGCTATGTGTATTTTTTGTAATTTGGAATCCATTTAGGAAGAAACTGCTATGCATGTAATTCCATACATGTTTACTCAAAAGTAGGTCCCTTTGAGTTCATTGATATTTCCTCTCTAGAAAGCATGGCTTGCAGCCAAAGATATAACTATGTAATAAATATGACAAGAAATAAAATATAGTTGTGTGAAAGAAAAAGAAAAATACACTTCTGTAGGTGAAAAAAAATTAAACGGCAATTTGCAATTTCTTATGTTACATATTATGTATGTTTTAGGCTTTAATCCTAGGCCCCCTTACCTGGAAGTAAGCCCCATTAAACATAGTGGGAACTACTTCTGAGTAAATATTCATGGGCTTGCTCTATTATAGGGGTTTTCCAAACTTTTTAGCTGGAGAGCCTCATCAAATATCTGGCAAAGTGTTGAGGGCCAGAAAAAAATAAATAAATTTTAATTTAAAATTTAAATACATTAGAGATGGAACTTGGACAAATGAATGAATGGGCTCAAAATTTCAGAATTCCTCCCAGCTCCCACACACATCACATACAGTACAGCACACACTTTAATGGATTCCCATTCCCCCATCCCACAAGCAGCTTACTTAAATGAATTGGAGTAAATATCTCATAATCAGCACAGGAAACACCCAGAGCATGTTCTGAGGGCTGAGGAGGGTCTACAGTCTTCAGAGGTAGTGATGTCATTCAGGGGGAACGGACCAGAAAGGGCGTTCCGGATCCTAACGGGCTCCGCGGCTGGTTCCGGGTTCCCGACAAGTGCCAATCAAAAGTGAGTTCCTGTTCCTAAATCATTTGAATGACACCACTGTTCAGCCTCGGTTCTACGTCTTTGGGAAACCTAGGAAATGACAATTTTCGGCCTTCCAGAGACATTCTGAGGACTAGGAGGCTTTGCATGAGCTCCTTGGACCTCAGAACACCCTCTGCACACAACTGGAGCAGAGGTTGGAGGACCAGAAGATCATAGGGAACCAGAGATTTATCACAGGTTGGATAGAGGCTCTCCGAGGGTTGCATCTGTCCCCGGGCTAGGGTTTGGAGATGCATGCTCTATTCAAATACTTCCATTAGATGCTAATGTCATCCCAATAAAATGCAACAAATGTTATGTTTCAAAGTTTATATCTAACATATACATTATTTGACAAAAATAGTCTAGCTGAATTGCTCCTGGACTTCCATTGGTAGTTTGCTACTGGAAACAATGCGTTATGTCTCATAACAGTTTTGTGAGCACATATATAATATACTTACAAGATCAGGATTTTGACACTTTAAGAATAAATATATCAGTAAGTTAAAACATGGTCATTGAACAGCAATAACTGCATATGGGCAATGGCAGAATCTAGAATCTGAATTTGTAAGTCAGTTGGGGATTAAGTCTTCTTATCTAGGCAGAAGCACATTTTATACCCATTATTATTTCTTTTTCCTAACAGAGCATGTTAATTGTAATTCAACATTTAGTGCCTAAAAGGTCTTTCACTTATTAAAAAGGAAATCTAATGGCATTTCTCTCTCTCCTCCCCTTCAGTTTTATCTGATGTTGGGGAGAAATACGTTGATGAAGAGGTAAAGCAAGCACTGATTGGCATTAAGCAGATGAAAATTATGATGGGAAGAAATGAAATTAAACACACGAATCTGATGAGAACCTTAAAGAAGAGCAGTGAAGAAAAAGAGGTAATTTGTAGATAATAATCATAGCTTTCGAATTGGAGATGCTGAGGTGTCAGATGTGTCCACTACTGAGTTAAACATGTTATCACAATGTGAAATAAACTACTGAGAACGCAATCCTAAACTGGAGTTAGGCTGGCATAAACTAAGCCAGCAAAGATTGGCCAGCACAAGGGCCACCATAAAGTATGTTTAGACTACTCTCCGAGTCATGGAGGATGGCTCAGGTCTGTGTGCTGGCCTCTCTAACTGCAAGAGTGATCCAAACATACTTTACAGTGGCCCTTGTGCTGGCCAAACTTTGCTGGCTTAGTTTATGCTGGCCTAACTCAGTTTAGGATTGCACCCTCAATGTATGTCACTTCTGTGACATACATTGAGGGTACAATACTATGACGACCTTTGGGCCGACACAATGTGCTTGTGTTGGCTCAACATCACTAGCACTGATGCGACTGTGCCAACCTGCACCCCCGCAGCAGCGTTAGTGCCATAGGGCCTACGCTAGCAGCCGCATCGGCCCAAGGGCACTGTGCCAAGGCACCGCAGCACCATTACTATGCAAGTAGAACTCGGCTGGCGCAAGAACAGTTCTGGGCAAGGGGAGGGTGGGCGGGAGGAACTGGCTGGGGGTGGCCAGGGCGGTAGTCGTGCCAGCCCGGGGTGGGGGCAGGGCTGGGATGCGGCCTACTGCTATACAGCAGGTGCAGAGCTGAGAAACCCATAGGCTGGAGCCTCCCCTGGGGCAAGGGTGCCACGTGCCCTTGACTCAGGGAGGCTCCCCAGTGCTCCGAAACTGCGTTGGATTTAGCGCAGGCCCACCGGCCTCACTATTCCAGTGCAGCTTAGGATTGTGCTCTTAGTCATATGACTTAGACAGCCGAATATAGGCTTTTAAAAAATAAATGTATGCAGTGGCGTACCTCAGGGGGGCCAAAGGATCAAATGCTCTAGGTGCTGGCCTGGGGGGGGGCAGACAACACTGGCCATCCCTCGCTGGCTCCACCACCACCGAGAATTGGAAGCAGCTATGCTGCTGCCAGGGAACCCAGCAAGGGGCGAATGGTTCCTCCAGCAGTTTGAAAAACCAGGTGCCACTTGCAGCGGCGTGAAACTGCTCACAGGGAGCAACCTTGTTGCACTGCAAGGTAGGCCCCCAGCAGCCCTTTATGCTGCTGAAAGCAGCTTCCCCCCCCCCCCGAGGGGCCGGGCACTACTTTGACAATGTATTTCAGTAATGCAATGACATCATCGCAATTACTTCCAGGGCAGGGGGCAGCCAACTCGGGGTTTGTTCCTGGGCAGGAAAACCCCCAGGACAACCTCTGAATGTATGTACTGATTGAAATAGCAATTTGTATGTGAAAGTCCTGTGAACACAGTGCAGTTTACTTCTCTAACTATACAGTCATCAGATTGTACTAGTGTTAGAGAAGACTGGTTAAAAAAAAAAGAGGTAGGGGACAGCTAAGAATCTTCAGTACCTCATCAGACTACAGTTCTCACCATTCTTTGAGGAAGCCATTATAACTAAGGGATATAAAGAGGCCAAGATAAGCTTGTAATGCAGATTTTTGCTTGGCCATTGTCAAGTTCCCTTAAGGAAGGGTGTTAATTCCAGTTAAGTATGTCGCTACTTTGCATTCGTAAACCTGTCATGCAGACTGTAAACATAGAGGGCGCTCCTGCTTTTAAAAGATGTGGTGGAAAATAGAAGTACTGTACAGGTATACAGGTTGAACCTAATTATCCTAATTGATGAGCCTAATTGATTTGGTTCAATGCACAGGTCCCCCTGAAGCCTCCATGGGTGACTGGTCGCCTCTGGAGGCTCTTCTGAGGCCCGCTTTCCTGGACCTCATGATGCTTTATAAAGTCTTAAAGACACAACTTCCCGCTTTTGTTGAAAAACCAAAAATTGTGTTTTTCGGCTGAAACAGCCATTATGAGACCCACCAAGGACGCAGGTGGATGCGCATGGCCTCAGCGAGAAAGCCTTCCAGACCTGACCAGAGCAATGCTCCAGTTGGGTTCAGCGGGTGACGTGGGGGCAAAAGCCGTTGGTTTAATTACCCACTGATCCTTTTTAAATCCACAAGGGTTCCAGGAAATGGAACCCAAAAAGACCCCACCTGTACTTGGCTGCTCAAGTATATTAAGAGCCCAGTCCTAGCCGTTCCCCCTCCCCTGCTAATGCAGTCAGGCAAAAAAGATTCTGAAAAGATCCTGTATTGAACAAGGAGGTGGTTCGGGAGGCTTCAGATGGGAAATAATTCACGCTCTGCAATGCGTTTCCTCGGACCTGCACCAGCTCTGTAGGCAGAAGCTCTGTAGCTAATACAGGTCCAAGAAAAAGAAAGGAGTGGGAAGACTTGGAAAAGACAAGATAGCATCCAGCACGTGCTATTGCTGCTGGATCCACCCATAAGCACATAAGTAGAGCCCTGCTGGATCAGGCCAAAGGCCCAACTAGTCCAGCTTCCTGTATCTCACAGCAGCCCACCAGATGCCTCAGGGAGCACATGAGACAACAAGATGCCTGCATCCTGTTGCCTTGCACCTGGCATTCTGCCCCTTCTTGCTGCCTCCCCAATTAACCAGTTTCACCCCCTCCTCATTCCTTCCCACCACAGTTGTCTTACCTGTTCCAGTGGGTGCAGTGGTAACAGGGTGGAATTTCAGCACTACTGCCTGTTGCAGCAGCACATGCAAAACAGCTGCCAGTGGAGTACTATGGGTAGGCCAGCAGGCCCTGCCCAGGACAGAGGCGGGTCCAGGATTCAGCCATAAGGCTGAATCCAATACCTGCTTGGGTGGCTGCGTGTCTTCGCGCAGTCTCCTCAGATATGTGCCTGCTAAACAGCAGATCCGAGGAGCACACCATGGAGGCTGGAGACTCCCATCCGAATGTGCCCTTGCCATGGGGAGGCTCCAGCCTTCCGGGCGCAGCATCGGATATGCCCTTTGGTGGCTGTGATGACTCAGCCCCATCCTACCAGCCTTGATGCTGTGGGGAGCGGAAGGTGGACAGTCCTGCAGTTGCACAATAATTCCTGCCATCTGTAGAGCTTCGTGATTGGGAGAAAGTCTGGCGAATGCCTATTGTGTTGCTAAGGCACTGGGAGTACCTGCCAGTGTGAGATCCAAGCCGATGGAACCCCACTGAATTAAATCAGAAATGTATTATTACAAGCAGTACTGTTTAAAATACCTAACGCTTTTTAATCCCTTTATGTGAACCCGTGCATCATTTTTTAGGAAACCGCCATCCTACTGCAATAAACCACCCTCAAGAATCTTTGTTGGAAAATGGGTCACAGGAAAAACAACAGATGGGCACCATATGGTCTGAGGCATACCATACCTGCAGGCCTCTGACTCACTTGTCATATGGCTGCTATAAAGAAGCAATCACGCACTAGGACAGCAAAGTGGCTGGTCTGTGTGTGGACTGGGACGGTACCCAAAGGAACTAGGAAGCAGGCAGGAGGGAGTTTCTGTATCTCCTGGAGCTCTCAGAGCATGCAAGCTTAAAAAAAATCCCCAGAGCTCAGAATCACCCAGAGACTGGTGAATCACGCAGAAACCTATAAAAGTGCAGTGCCTTCCGGCTGCAGAAAACCCTGGCAGCAGAGAGCAGGCCCTTACTTGTCTCGTGGCTGATTGGCTGAAGGAATACCAATTCCTTCCCTTGAAACTGGGACCTGAACAAGTAGTAGAGGAACATAACCATGGAAAAGCACGTTCTCTAAGCCAGGTCCTTTCTTGAAATGTTATTGATGACTACAGGGGAAAGGACAGGGCAGGCCCAAGACTTCCTAATTCCTGAAGAAGCATGCCAAATAGTGTCCCCTTACCCAATGATGTGCCCGTCTCTGCTCCTGCCACTCGCCAATGCAGAGCATAGCACTTTCCTCCCCTCCATATTTCCTCTTCCTCTGTCATTAGTAATTCCTCTGTAATCTGTGTAACTCCTTGCCACAGGATGTGTTGATGGCTGGCCTAGATGCCTTTAAAAGTGGATTGGATAGATTTCTAGAAGAAAAGTCCACCACCAGTTTACAGGCTGGGTGTGTGCAACCTCCTGGTTTTAGAAGTCAGCTATCTGTGAATGCCAGGTGCAAGGGAGTGGCAACAGAATGCAGGTATCTTGTGGTCCTGTGCGCTTCCTGAGGCATCTGGTGTACCATTGTGAGATACAGGAAGCTGGACTACCTGGGCCTTTGGCCTGATCCAGCAGGGTTCTTTTTATATTATCTCGCCCCCCTTTTCTTTTTCCCATTCAGGGAATGGAAGGAGAAAGAGGAGTGGGGGTGGAGTATGTAGGCATACAAAGATGGGCACCCCCCTCCCCAATCTGTCAGCTTCACAGATGGGCTAGCCCTGGGAAAGGGAACACATTTTCTCACTTCCACCTTAGTACTGAGGTCATTTGGGGTGGTGGTGAGTGTCTTGAGCTCAACTGAACCAAAGACATGCCTCAGTAATGGCTTCAGGGCCAGAGGGTGGGAACAAACTACACTTTTACCCTAAATCCATGGACAGCTATAATTAAACATTTCTGCTAGACTGATCTATATCTGAAGATTGTTCTGTTTGGTTTCAGTAGTTGTTCCAACTCTGTGGAACTGGGAAGTGTGAACGATGGTGGAGAAATAACTTATCTTCTCCCCATCTGCATTTTGCCACAGAATGCCTCCTAAAGTCTTTGTTGTTCTGAGTAGGAACAAAATCTGTGAACAGAACAGCATTTGAGTAATTAAATACAGACATTACACCAGCAGTTATTATTATTAGCACATTTCGTGTGACCAGGCCTTAAAATTGACCAATAAGTATAGAATATTGTACTTATGGACAAATAATTTGGGATTGAGCTGGCAGATGTTGAAAGCCTTGTTTTTTATTATTTTATTTTTCCCAATGTATGTACGCTAAAATAAATAACTCTGATGTCAGTCGTGATTCAGAAATCACTTATAATTCCTTAAACAGGAAGCTCGGCGACTTATGAATGAAGTAAAAGAAAGACTGGAAGAAGAAGAGGAAATATGCCAGGGATCTTTGAAGAATTTGTGGAATGAATGCAAATCTTGCCTAGAAAGTAACTGCATGAGATTTTATACAACCTGTCGGCATGGTCTATCTACATTTACAAGTAAGGTAAGGATAAGGGCAGTACTATGATTGTCAGGCCTGGCCTGATCAAAGTGGCACCCAAATAGGGCCGGAACTTCTTGGAAGTTCTCCCCACCTTGCCAGTGAACGTTTGGAGGAGGAGAGGAGGTGGCAATCCTCTTTCCAATCACCAGGGAATGATTGGGAACAGGACTACAGCAGCCACTCCCTGCCGCCTCCTCCTTCAGCTCTGCTATACCAAGTAGGTTAGATGACTGGAGTCGGCATTCCTGTTGAATTGATAGGAATCGAGTGAAGCCGGGGGGGAGGGGCATAGCGGCCATGTTTGTGTGCCCCAAACAATCTTTATTCCAAGCATTTCAGATTGCTTTTCGCGTGATGTTTACCACTTAATAATTTACTCCTGAAATAAAAACTTACCAAAATAAAAATGTGTGATCGTGTAGAAACATCATTGGTAACCATTAACTTTATTATTACTATTTGCCTGTAAACCGCTTTGTGAACTTCATGTTGAAAAGCGGTATATAAGTACCTGTTGATTGATTGATTGATATTATGATTTAATATGCACTTACAAGGTTTAATTCCGCATAATTATATTACTGAACACACCGGACAAAATGCTACTTGCTGTCTATTTAAACTCGGGTTACACTGTTTTGACAGACTTATTTTTTGAAATCTACACAACCAAAAATAAAGTGTGAATGGGAAGGAAAGAAAAAAAGGGGAGGGTGGGCGAAAATTAGATAAATATGTAGGAAAATTACATTAAAATCTCTTCATAACACAGGTAGTTGTCAATATGAGAGTAATTCTTTTTTACTTCTAGGCTATTAAGAGTATTTTTTTAAACTTCTACACTCACCCCCCCCCCATAAAACATATTCTGTTAATGTTCAGAATTTCAAAAATATTACAGTAGAAAATGGAAGGCAGGAAAAACGTGTAAACAGGAAGGGGGAAAAAGGAGGGGGGAAATATTACATACCGATGTAATGTGAATACATGAACCTTTCCATGGAAATTAAATCCCATTTTTCGTAAAGCGATTCGCACACCCGTATGCAGAACACGCAGGCATGATTTAAAAAGTTGATATTAACTTTTACACACGTGCAGGAAGATTTTTATTCGTGAATTCGCGGCAATCCTCATTGGCGGGAAAGATCTGAGTCAGCCATATTTGTGTGCCCCGGAAGCTTCAAGAAAATCACAACATGCCGACTCCAGTCAATCTAACCTTTTTGTGCTGTACATTCTTTGCCAACGTACAAATGGCAATGCGCTAGAAGAGATAAGCAGCCCCAGTCTCCTCTTGCTCTCTCTACAAGGAGAATCAATAAGAAGAAAAGGATGAGGAGTGGCTGGGGGAAGTGGCAGGCAGGGTGGGATATCCCCTGCCAGTTAACCACCTACCACACCCCAGTGCTCATAGCAGCAGCTTTAGCCCACCTTATGGGTGAGACACGCTTGATGGTTGCATTTGACTCAGAGCGCAATCCTCAACTGGAGTTAGGCTGGCATAAGCCAAGTCAGCAAAGTTAGGCCAGAACAAGGGCCACCTTAAAGCGTGTTTGGACTACTCTCGGAGTCAGGAAGGATGACTCACATCTGTGTGCTGACCTCTCTGGTTCCAAGAGTGGTCCAAACATACTTTATGGTGTCCCTTTTGCTGGCCAAACTTTGCTGGCTTAGCTTATGCCAGCCTAACTCCGTTTAGGATTGCGCCCTCATATCCAGTTGCTTGCATACTATGGCTTTGTAGAAGCACAGGACGGAGTCCCTATACACTGATTCTTTGATCCAAACCACCCCACTCCAGAATTGCCATTTGGTATAAAGAGAAAAACATACAGGACCAATACAGGAACTGTACTGAAGTTAATAGGAAGTCTGCGATGATAGTAGCAAAGTGCAATTTGCATCCAAGAATCAGTATGGTGGAAAGGATTAAATCCATCTCCTACCCCAAGGCCCTGAACCAAAAAAGCAAGCCAACCCCAAGACAGGTGATGTGTTAGCACAATTCCAGCACCATGTCTAATTGGACTCTAATAATGTGTTTTAACTTTTTTGTTTTTAGAAAGAAGTTTCTAGATGCTTTAGCTCTGAAAATAAATTTGGAAGTGTACAATGCCTAGTGACATTTCCATGGCAACTGGGGGCGTTAGAACCTCCAGTCATCAAGTCTGTGGCTTCAGTGCCCTGAATTAACTCCTTTGTTTACAAAGAACACAAGACCAGAATTGTTAGTTGTGATTCTAATCACTACTCATGGTCAAAAAAAGCACACTTGATTTTCTGGTCCTTGTTAATTTGCAATCGTTCACCAGGGTTTGCATTTCTCATTTTTGGTAAAATGAGCACAGAACAGAGTGTGATGAAAGCATAGTATCATTTACAAGCAGGGTAAGATTTGACTTCTAAGAATTAGGGATGTGTTTTTATGCGTTAATTTGCATCCGTTCTTTATAGAGGTTTTCAAAGGAAGGCAATCTAGTAATTTGCTGACAGCTCATATTTTTTCATCATGCACAGATTGAAGATTTTTTCAGGAAAATGACTCCATTATCATTTCCTCATTTTGAGGCTCCAGAGCAAGATCTCCAGTTTAATCAAAAGCCTGAGGAAGAGGATGCCCAGCTAGTACAGATGGAAGATATGTTCAACCAGATGTTATCCGATATGGGGAAAATGTTTGAAAAAAGCCTGGTTTTTTTCAAACAAATGCAAAAGGAATTTGATCAGTCTTTTCAAGCCTATTTTATATCTGATCCAGACTTAACGGAGCCCTATTTTTTGCCAGCTTTACCTGAGGAGTCTGTGAAGAGCAAAGGTTCCCCCAAAGAGGAAGGGGTATCAGACTTCTTCCAGCTAATTTTTGACTTCAGCAAAACTGTCCTGGAAGGTGTTGCTGAGGTGATAACTGATGCCTTTGACGGATACACAGAGAACATGAGGGAGATTGCAGATCAAATTAAAGGCAAGTTTCAAGCAATCTAACACAGATTTTGATATCAGTGGCATTGAGCCTTTATTCTGTTTGTAAACATCATTAGGGCGCAATCTTAACCAACTTTCCAGCAGCAGGATAAGGGCAATGCAACTCTGAGGTGAGGGAACAAACATTCCCTTACCTTGAGAAGGCGTCCGTGACTACTCCCCATGCTCCACTGGCACAGCTATGTCAGTACGGGAAAGTTGGTTAGGATTGTACCCTTAGTAATGTTATCTGCTTCTGAGATACAGCACTGGGGCAACCTTGCTGCAATGCCAGCATTGTCTCATGTGTTGCGACATTGTACTGGATCAGTTGTACTGGGCCTTGGAGTCTATATACTCTTATGACATTTTTTAAATTGGGCTATTAGAAAATAACCTAACTGGGTTAGACCTGCATGGATCGAAAATACCATATTTATTTTATTAGAAGAGTTGGTTTTCTAAGGGCACAATCCTAACCAACTTTCCAGCACCAGGGTAAGGGCAATGCAGCTCTGAGGTAAGGGAACAAACATTCCCTTACCTTATGGAGGCCTCTGTGACTGCTCCTCAACTGCCTCCCTGGGGCACCTGGTGGGCCGCTGTGAGATACAGGAAGCTGGACTAGATGGGCCTTTGGCCTGATCCAGCAGGGCTCTTCTTATGTTCTTATGCAGGATGTAGCACATGCCCCATTGGCACCGCTATGTCAGTGCTGGAAAGTTGGTTAGGATTTTGCCCTTAGATAAATTGTGGGGTGGGGGCAGACAAGGCATTTAGGCAATGCTTCCATGTTTTTTTTAGTATGACACTTCCTGGAATTGCACAGTTTTAGTTTTAAAGACAGAAGGTGCACATGGGTAAAGAGTAGAGAACTTTCCTTCCCATAGCTTACCTGTTTGTGCACTTCTCTCCTGATGCTGTTCTCCCATCTAGTCTTCAATTCCAGAAATTGGAGACCTGGCTAAGGTCAAGCTATGCATTACAAAAATCATGTAATAATTCACAATTCTGTTCTTTTTCTTTAGTGTAAATAATACCACAGAACCCTATTTGTATTGGAATAATGGCATGGGTTACCCTGAAGCCCTCACCATGGTCCTGATCTAGTTCAGTTTCTGCATGGCTATTTCCCCACAGGAAAAAAAACACCACACACTTCTATTGGCAACAATGGGAGCTTTTATTTATTTATTATTTATTTATTTATTTGATTTGTACCCCGCCTTTCCGCCACAAAGGCCCTCAAGGCGGCATTTACAAGGTAAAACACAATAAAAAACAATTAAAAACAGTATTAAAAGACAATAAATCAATATTAAAAATACAACATACAACAAATTAATCCCTGGGATCATAAAATATATAAAAAGAAAGCAAAAAAAGCCAGCCAGCCAGCCTGTCAGTGACTAAAAGCCTGCTGAAATAAAAAGGTCTTCAGCCCCCGCCGAAATACCGCCAAAGAGGGAGCAGTTCTTAACTCCAAGGGGAGGGTATTCCAAAGTTGGGGTGCCACCGCCGAGAAGGCTCTCCTACTGGCCGCCACCCCTCTCACCTCTCCTGGTGGCGGCACCGTCAAAAGAGCCCCCCCAGATGACCTCAGAGTACGGGTCGGATTATATGGGAGGAGGCGGTCCCTCAAATACCCTGGGCCTGAGCCGTAAAGGGCTTTAAAGGTCAACACCAGCACTTTGAATTTGGCCTGGAACAGAACCGGCAGCCAGTGTAGTCGCCGAAGCAACGGCTTGACAGAGTCAAACCGACATGCCCCAGCAACCACCCGAGCAGCCACATTCTGTACTAGTTGTAATTTCCGAACCGTCTTCAAAGGCAGCCCCACATAGAGCGCATTGCAATAGTCTAATCTAGATGTCACTAGGGCATGGGTCACTGTGGCCAGGTCTGCGCAGCTCAGGTACGGTCGCAGCTGGCGGATCAGCCGAAGCTGAGCAAAGGCTCCCCTGGGCACCGCCGCCACCTGGGACTCCAGGTGCAGCTGTGAATCCAGGAAAACCCCCAAGCTGCGGACCTGCTCCTTCAGAGGGAGTGCAACCCCATTCAGAGCAGGGCGATAGTCCAATACCCGAGCTGTGGATTTCTGGACCAAGAGCACCTCTGTCTTATCCGGATTTAATTTCAGCTTGTTCGCCCTCATCCAGCCCCCAACTGCCTCCAGACAACGATTCAGGACCTCAACTGCCTCCTCAGAATCAGGGGGAAAGGAGAGATAAAGTTGGGTGTCATCAGCATATTGATGGCACCCCACCCCAAACCCCCGGATGACCTCTCCCAGCGGCTTCATGTAGATGTTAAATAGCATGGGGGATAAGATAGACCCTTGCGGCACCCCAAACTTAAGAGGTCGGGGTGCCGAACAAGCCTCCCCCAGCACCACCTTCTGGGATCTGTCAGCCAGGAAGGAGCGGAACCACTGCAAAACAGTGCCTCCAAGCCCCAACCCAGCCAGCCGACCCAGAAGGACACCATGGTCGATGGTGTCGAAGGCCGCTGAGAGGTCCAGCAGGACTAACAGGGTCGCACTCCCCCTGTCCATTCCTCGGCGTAGGTCATCCACCAAGGCAGTCTCCGTCCCGAACCCCGGCCTGAAGCCAGATTGGAATGGGTCCAGATAATCCGTTTCCTCCAGAACCCTCTGCAGCTGGGACGCCACCACCCGCTCAATCACCTTGCCCAGAAATGGGATATTTGAGACTGGCCGAAAGTTATTTAGATTAGTGGGATCCAGGGAAGGTTTTTTCAGGAGGGGGCGAACTATCGCCCGCTTCAAGGCAGGCGGCAGCACCCCCTCCCTCAGAGATGAATTCACCACCCTCCCCGTCCACTCGGCCAGCCCTCCCCGGGCAGCTCTAATTAGCCATGCTGGGCAAGGGTCGAGCGGGCAAGCAGCAGGTCTCACACTGCAGAGAATCCTGTCCACATCCTCAGGTTCTACAAGCTGAAAAGAATCCCAAATTGTAGGATAGACAGGTTCCCCAGGGACATCACTAGAAATGCCCACAGCGGTGTCCAAGTCGTGCCGAATCTGATCGACCTTCTCTGCAAAATGTTTTGCAAATTCGTCACAGCGAGCCTCCGTGTGATCCTCCCCTCCAATAGGGGGGGCAGATGTAGGAGGCTACGGACCACACGAAAAAGCTCAGCTGGACGGTTCTCCGCAGAAGCGATGGTGGCAGAGAAGTGAGCTCTCTTAGCTGCCACCACCGCCCTAGAATATGATCTTAACTGGGCTCTAGCCCGGGTACGGTCAGATTCGGCACGAGACTTTCGCCACTGACGCTCTAGACGCCTGCCCTGCCGCTTTATCATTTGCAGCTCCTCAGAAAACCAAGGAGCCGCTCTGATTCTGCGATTGGGCAGGGGACGCTCGGGAGCGATCACATCCAGGGCCCTGGCCATCTCCGTATTCCAGAGGTCGACCAGGGCGCCGGGTGGATCCCCAACTCTGGCAACAGGAAAATCCCCCAGAGCCCTCAGGAATCCATTCGGATCCATCAGCCTCCGAGGGCAGATCATAGAATGCGATCCCCCGCCATTGCAGAGGTAGGAGGCTGCAACAAGCCTAAATCCCACCAGAAAGTGATCTGTCCATGACAAAGGAGTGATCTTGATCTCCTCCACCTCCAGATCGCCATCAACCTGCCCAGCAGTAAACACCAGGTCCAGCGTGTGTCCCGCATCATGTGTTGGGGTAGATATTCTTTGAGACAGACCCATGGTTGCCATGGAGGCCATGAAGTCCTGAGCTGCAGCTGTTCCCGGGGCCTCGGCATGGACATTGAAGTCCCCCAACACCAAAAGGCGGGGGGACTCCAACACCACGCTCGAGACCAACTCCGTCAGCTCAGGCAGGGAGACTGCTGGGCAGCAAGGTGGGCGGTACACCAACAGAATCCCTAATCTGTCTCGCCCCTCCAACACAACGCGAAGACACTCAAACCCGGTGGACTGCTGAACAGAGTATCTGGTGAGACGGATGGAATCGCGATAGACCATTGCAACCCCACCTCCCCGCCCCTGAAGTCGTGGCTGCTGCAGTACCTGGAAACCTGGTGGACAAATCTGGGAAAGACTCCCAGCTCATCCAACCAGGTCTCCGTGATACATATCAGGTCGGCCTTCTCCTCCAGGATTAAATCCTGGATCAGACAGGTCTTATTATTAACCGACCTGGCATTCAGAAGCAGCAGCTTCAGACTTAGGGGACTGTTGCCAGGAGTACCCAGGGTCAGAGGGATGAGAGAAGGGCCAGAAAGAGGGACAGTCTGTCTACGACTGACCCTCCTCCTGTAATGTCCGGCCCAACCCCCACCGCCATACCTTCCATGACCCGTAACTCTGCTGATGGTGGCCCCCCTCATGTTAAATCACATGTTATCTCATGTTAAATCACAGCCAGTTGGGACCCAATCTTTTTTGAAACCGTGGTTTCTGATCCTGACTGGAGAGCCCACACCTATTATTTACACACACACACAAAAGCACAGAAGTGTCAATCAGGCACTTTTAATGCATCATTTGAAACTGACAGAAAAATGCTTGGTGAGAGGAACTGCAGGGAGATAAGACTTGAAGGAGGCTTCAGTTTTCCTCCTCAAAGTATCCCTTCAACCCTTTTAACAGCCTACACCAGTGATGGCGAACCTATGACACGCGTGTCAAAGGTGACACACCACAACGTTTCAGATGACACACCAGTGTTCACCAACACCTGACAAAAATTGAGTTTATTTTACTTATTTTTAATTTTTTTGCAATTATTTGATGTTTCTTTATAGAATACATAGCACCACACATGATTGGACTGTATTTTTTGTTTAAATAAATGAACATAAAGAAGTTTTTCTTTTGTTTGGGAGGGGGACTGACACACCA
Organism: Lerista edwardsae; assembly: GCA_029204185.1. NCBI lineage: Eukaryota > Metazoa > Chordata > Lepidosauria > Squamata > Scincidae > Lerista > Lerista edwardsae. Next base: position 9,886,493 of record JAJKFI010000031.1, read on the forward strand.
GCAGAGTCAAACTAAGCATTTTCCAAAGTTTTGGCATACCAAACCCAAAAGGTTTCCCATCACTGGCCTACACAGTATTCCCTGCTCTTTCTAAATGATTGGAGAGTTTTATGTTTAATCTGTTGCTGTCATCTAGTTGGGTCCTCAGAAATAAATACGTCTTCTGACTTGAATGATGTTGTTCCATGTCTGTTTGTGGTTTAAACTGCCAATATATTTAATTATATCATATTTAATTATATCAAAAGCTATCATAATTAACACTCATTAAGTTATTGCGAAAGCATTCTGTGTGTCCGAATGACCCTCGTTCACATACTGTTTTCGTTCTAGAATCGGACAAAAGTGGAATGTTCTCTCAGATTATCCCAGGCCGTGAGAGAGCTCCGTGCAATAAGCTGCATCAGAATTCATCAGGATGCCCCCACTTTCATGTGAGATGCCAGAAATGCCAGGATAATCTTATGCGAGGTGAATAAATGATTTATTTATTTATTTTATTTATTATTGAATTTTTACCCCGCCTTTCCGCCCAAAGGCGCTCAAGGTGGCATTACAAAAAACAGGTTAAAACAAATAAAAACCATCTAGACTCTTCTAGATTCCATCTAGACTCTTCATAGCTGAGTATAACACACATCATTTCCATGGTTCCTGTCATAATTTATTGTGCCTTAGTTTTAATTTCAAACGTACATACATTAGAGAAGCCTGAGCACTGAGCCAAATGATTTGGTAAACCTTTCCTAAGTACTGTGCTTAGTTTCTTGTTTTGTTACTAGTATGCAATCAGGCAAAAATTAAAAACAAAACAAACCTTCCTTGCATGCTATGCCCATTGGAAACCTTTCTTCCTGTTCAATGGTCCCAAATTGATGAGGTCCTGCTTCCTACCAAAATACAGGTATACAATTGTTTATATGGCATTCTGTCAGTTCATGGGTTTCTGTGTGGGAAAAGCATAAGGTGTGAAAAGTCCCTACATACTATCTATCTGCCTTGCACCTGCTGTACTCAGCACAACTTCCTGATGTTGCTGGTGTACTTAGAAAGACGTATGAGAAGCCATACTGAGCTCGCTTTGAACTGAATCTGCTCCTGTTGGCACATTGTAGCTCACCTTGTCTCACATGTAATATTTGCAAAGGTGACTTCAGTGCACAAAATGTTGGGTTTTGAGACTTAAAATTTGAATCATGGAAAATGTTGCAAATCAATTCCATGCTGTTACTTGGGAATAATGAAGATGTGTTTCATAGAGCTAAGACACTGTATAATGTTTTGGGAACTTGTGTGTGTGTGTGTGTGTGTGTGTGAGAGAGAGAGAGAGAGAGAGAGAGAGAGAGAGATCACTTTGAGTTATTCTCAGTAAATCCCTTCTCATTAAAAGATTGTATCTTAAGCAAGTTAATCTTGTTTTGGCATAATTGAAAGCAATGAGAAAAGTTAGAGATAAGCTAATGCAAGTCTCAGTTTCAATAGGATATAGTCACAACTACAGTAATTTGATGTGGGTACAACCCAATGAGATTTACTTCCAAATTGGTTCAGGATTGCTGCATGTAAAGCTCTTGAATAATGTCATAGCTGTGACAATGTGCAAAAGTGTCACCTACACTTAGGGCTCCCACTGTTCCTACACAGATTCCTATTATATGTGTAAACAGCCCAATCCTATCCTGGGCAGGCTCAGATTATGCAACAGTGCTGGTCCAACCTCAGGTTCATGCTGTGGGCTGGCCAGGGATCAGGCCATGACAAAGAGTTAACTAAAAAACTTAAAATACCGACTCCACTGCTGCCTGTTCGCCAGTGGGGGATCTACACTGTTTGGATCTGCACCAGCTCTTTGGCTGGTGTAAATCCAAATGGGTCTAAGGGGGTGTGTCGAGGCCAGGCCTGGTGCATACAATATTGGTGCCATCACTGCTGCTGCTATCCACCTAACCCCAGCCCATCCTTGATAAGCCTCTGGTCAGTCACAGTCTCTGCCCCAATCCTCCCCGAGAACACCCCAGAATGTCCCCTTTGCTCTGGTAGGGGTTTGGTATTCCATTAGTGCATGCACGGGGCTGTTTCTGCAGGCTGCTCCAGCCCATGTGCCATGGCAGCAGCTGCTGTGCTGATGGACCACAAGTTTTGTAAGTGCAAGACCCTGATAGTATTGGGCTGTTCGCCAAACCCCAAAGAAAAGCTGCAACGAAACATTTTTTTGGACATACATTAGAAGATGTCTAAAATGTCATAAACAAGTTTTCCACATTTTGCTTGCTTCCTGTGCAGTCTGTCCCAATGTCCCTGAACTACACATAAAGTTTGATGATGCCTTTAAGCTGGTTAACATCTCCAGTGAGCAGTATCAACAGATTCTCCAGATGGTGCAGCATCACACAGAAGACACGTCTTACATGCTGAATAAAATGAAAGAAAGATATGGATGGGTGTCTGAACTATCCAACATGACCATTGGACCAGAAAACATTTTCAATATAGTAAAGGTAAATGTCACGCATTAAAAATGGAAGTAACCATTGCACAGTGATCTCTCTGTTTTCTGTGTTCCGCTGACATTTACTGCTGCAGTACTACCTGAGGGAATGAGGGTGTGTTATTTTGGTTCTTGAAAATACTAAGCTCTTATTGAGGTGGATTTTAAGTATACTTGATAATCCCTTGATGATCTGAAATGCCAGACCTCAGACACTCTAAATCCTTTTAGTGTGATGAGTAACTGACCTGTATCAGCATTTGACAAGAACGAAATGGCACAAACACGTTGGAATAACTGTAGATTACTTTTCCAGATGAATAGCATTTTGCTAGTGGCTGACATATAACTCATACAACTTCTTCAGATCAATATAACAAAATCAGAGCTTAGGGTAAAAAAGTATGTTATGAATCCTATTGTTATATACCTGCATGTTGTACCAACAATTTTCTAGCAAGTATTTCCAAAAGGTTTCTGAGCTCACACTTAAGGAGGGCAGGAGGTGTGGACTGACGGTTGAGCTGCTGGTACTGCCTGGAGCTAAGCAGCGGAATCTGTGGTCTATTTTTGGATGGGAGGCAGAACACCAGGCTGTGACAAGCTGCAGTACCTGTTGTGGCAGGTCACTGTGGAGCTGATTAGCCAGTGGCAGAAGAACTGAATCCAACCTTGAGGACCTGTCCAGGCTGGACTTACGATCACCTGCTGAAGCTCGCTGTCACACAGCCAGAGAACCACACTGTGAAGGCTACATCTGGGACTGAGGATTCGGTGAATTGCAAAATACTGCATATTTGTAAAAACCCCATTAAAAAATGCTGGTTTAGACTAGCCTGCCCATGTAAGCCGCCTTTGGGCATTTGCCTCGGCATGGGAAAGGCAGGGTATAAATTCTTCAAATAAACATGAAGTCATAAAGAAAGGACAGATAGAACCATCCAGTATGTTTACAATGGTTGAAAATGCTGTTTGCAATGTCTGGAGGTTCTTAGTTCTGTGTGGAGAGATTGGCCACTACTCTATAAATGTGTGTATTCAGTCAGTCCAGTCTGCATTCTACAATCATGTAAAGACATATTCATCTAATTTAATAAAGGTGTCCATTATCCTTCATCTTAAAAACTGAGAAATTATTTTTGTTTAAAAATGAATCCATCTCCTAAATTTCAGTCTGTTTCCTTTCAGGTGTTATCCGATGCTAATGGAGTTGAAGCTTCCAGTCTGAATGCTACAGTTGTAGATGTGAATATTTTGACTTCTCCTACTTTCACAATTAAGGTTCCCAAAGATCTAGATACTGAGAGTTCTGAATTCATTGAATATATAGTTGGGCAAGCTTTACAGCTTTACAAGAAGAATTTCTAAGCAAGGCAAGTTGATTCTTTTTACAAAATAAATTTAATTGTTATGTTTAAAGGACGCAGTAGCTAGATAAGTTTGATTTTTTTCCCTATACATGTTTATACTGCCTAAAGTCAATTTACCACGCTTGATAGGGCAACATTTTCATCACTTGGTAGAATGATATTGATGACCAAGCTATTCCAGGGTTGATAACGCACTGGTAGTTTGTATAGTTTCTATGCCAGTGGTTCCCAAACTCCTAAGACGGAGTTGGGAGCCACACAAGTCTTTGCAGGGGCGGGGCAAAGGCAGCAATGCAACCCCCCAGGATTGCACTGCTGCCCAGGTTGAAAGGGCTTGTTTTAGACTCAGCCCTTGCAGCGCTGCAGTCCAGGGGGTATAGGGAGCCCTGGGGATCCCCCTGCAGGGCTCCCTAAGCTGCAGAATAAATTTAAAACTTGATTGCATTAACTTGGTTCCGCGATAGCAAAACCAGAATTGCTCTGCAGGGCTCCATGCAGCGCTATTGCAATCCCGGGATTGCAGTGCTACGACTGCTACAATTGCAGTGCTAAAACAAGCCCCTTCACTCAGGGCAGCAGCGCGATCCTGGGGATTACATTGCTGCCTTCCCCCTCTCCCTGCCCCTTAAAGGAGTACAATCCAGAGCTTCCCAGGGTGGTGGTTTGCCAGCACTGGATATGCCAGGGTTCCTCATAAATTCAAGCTCATTACGTTACAACCTGTTCTAGGGAGTGCCAGACTGAGAGTGCAATCCAGCGTGCTCAATGGGCCAGCACAAGCATTGTTGCAAACGCTGTGAAGTGTGCTTGCGATGACTTCAGAGGAGAGTAGGCCAGTGCACAGACTGGCATCCCCATGCCAATACCTGGGCGCAGCAGCACTCAGATAAGGCTGGCTGAACTCAGCCAATGCAGGGGGTTGGGGAGGGGGGCAGCAGATTGGGGCAGGGGGAGGTGTAACGGGGCGGAAGGAAGGTGGGGGATGAGCAGGCCCATGGACGGAATGGCCTGGGATGGAGCCAGGATCTGGCAGCGCAGATCTGAGTAGCCCAAATCAGGTCGCTGCTGCATTATTTGGGGAAAGGAGAATCAATTCAGTTGGCCTGCCTAGTCCAGCTAGGGATTAGGATTGCACCCTCAGGTGCTCATTCCGCTACTAGGGGTGGGGATCAGTAGTGAAATTCAGGGGGTTCGCCCAGGTTCTATAGAACCGGTTGTTAAAGGGCCGGGCCCCGCCCACTCGCTTACCTTGGCTGGCTTCGGGGTTTTTTTTAGGCTCTGGCTATGACATCATAGAACCGGTTGTTAATTCATTTGAATTGCACCACTGGTAGGGATGATTTCAAACTTGCAATGAAAGAGTATAAGCACATCCAAGCTCTAGGTCTGGGAGACCCATATTGTTCTGACAGAGAATGAGTATCAAATTTAGTCAACAGTACATGACTATGATAGTGATCGACCAACTGGCAAGAAAGACTGAATGAATTCTACCGGCATAGCAGGAAATTTTTAAAAAAGAATGGTTCACATCAAGCCTGAGACTCTCGTGGGAAACAGTGACACACAAGCCAAACATTTGTTATATTCTTCTAACTCAACATTTTAAAAATGAACATGTTATACAAATCTAATCAGAGGCCTAACATGCTTTGCTAAAGTTCTGACACTACCTCTGGGGGTTGCATCAGTGTGGCACTGGAATTCTAGGTTGTTCTTTTAAAACATTTAAAACTTTTAACTTTTTGTTTTAGAAATGCTCTGCAACTTTATTCACCTGGAAAATATATTTTTCTCCTAGACTGAAAGGTTTGGAAATCCAATCAGCTTTGAATCCAGCGTATTCTCCTTTAGCAAAGTATGCCAAAGTCCAACCTACCGGAGACAACTGCAGACAAGGAAACATTTGATAAATGTTGTATTCAATATTAATAAGAATGTAACTCCCTCACCTCTATTTGTATTCTGTTGAAAAGAACAAGTCGAAAGAGATATATCTGATTTCAGGACTCTTAAGTATTTGGCATTTTGGCCTGAATGGTGGAATAAGAAATGAATGTATAAATAATTTCAGTTGTATTCTGCAGACTACTATAACATAGAGTTATTATTAATGTTACTCTCAAACATAAACCCTTGCAGAACTGGCTATACTGTGTCCATTTAATGAGGCTAGGTTTCCATACATGCTCAGATTGTGGAACTTGCTTCACTTTGCATCCTCACCCCAAAATGGCATATGACATCATATGCCCATGGCAATAGCAGCGAAAGAAGAGTAGGATGTGGCTTTTATTTTTATGATGGGTATCACCATGCAATGAGAAAAATAACAGATACTAACCCTGGAGCATGTGTGTGAAGCCATCCTCAGGTAAGCTGGGAATATACATGGTACTGTCCAAGCCAGAACAGATTTCTTTGTTCACTTCATTTTTTATTTATTTAATCGATTTATATCCCATCTTTCTCCACTGAGGGCACCCAAAGTGACTATTTTATATTTATTATTCACACTTTATTCGTCATGTTAACAAGCTCTTCAAGCCTCTTACAAAGTTTTTGTAGTTGGAATGACTTTATAACTAGAATAAATACACTTATTGGGAAAAAAAGTCAAATACATTGTTTTCTTAGCCAAATCTGAGCAATTTCTCATTATAGGATGGCTTATAAAGGCTATAATATACTCAGTAGTTCTCAAACTTTGCAGCATCGGGACCCACTTCTTAAAATGACACCCTATCAGTACCCACCTAGCTTTATGAAACTAAAAAAAAAAGTCACTTCAGCAGTCGCTCAAGCCTTGCTTAGTGTCCTTTTGGGGGAGGGGGACACCACTTTTTTGGAGCATTTGTTGAGCTCCATAGTCATTAGATGAGGACCATTCTGCTGGCTTTGCATTCCCCTTCATCTGGACCTGGATAAGAGCCAAAGCATGCCCACCTACTCACAGGTAAACGTGCATATGCCGTTCCTTCCAGTTTCCATAGGGCTTAATACATTTTCCATGTTAGCTATCAGCTTGCTGGTTTCACAACCCACTGGTGGGTCCCAACCCACAGTTTAGAAACCATTGCATTACTGGACAGAAAAAAAATCTTCGTAAGGTACAACAGTTTTACATGAGCTTGAAAGGACAGCAGTTCAGTCCTTTCTCAGTTCAGTTGTGTGTCTCATCTGACTATTCACACATTGCGCAACACAGTTCTACAGCCAATTTATGTGTTTCCCAATTTACATGTTAATAGTGCAATCTACCACCACCACCCCAAGCCAGCACAAGTTTACAGCTACTTGGGAGTCAAGCAGAGGTGGATCTACAGGGAGGGCAAAGCTCTAATATAAGTGTTGCAGAAGCCTTACCCTGTCATCTAAATCCCTCCTCTCCCTTGCTGCTGTAGCCAGTAAGCAACACCAAGATGCTGCTTTTCCCTGTGAGGATTGGCTAAAACGGTGCAGGAGAGAAGTGATTTCCACTGCAAGGTAAGGCTTCTTGCAATTTGCCCTCCCTTAGATCTGCCTCTGGAGTCAGGTAAGCTGGCACAAGAACACATACCAGCTTCTACGTGCCAGTCTCAGCCACAGTGACTGAGTTTGTGCTGGCCCAGGGGTGGGAGAGGGTGGCGGGAAGGCAGAATGGAGGCAGGGAGAGGGAAAAACTGGGTGTGGGGAAGGTGGTCCAGGCCTGGGAGGGGGTAGGACTGGACTGGCTGACATTGGCCAGATCCTAACCCCTGTCCCCAGCCCAACTGCATTACAGGGGCTGCTCGGATTTGTGCTTGCAAATCAGGCAAGGGGTTGGACTAGATGACTTTGTAGTCCCTTCCAACTCTATGATTCTATAAGACTGAATTAAAGAATTACTTATCAGTGTGCATGTTCAAATGCATTGAGGGCCTAATCCTATCCAACTTTTCAGCACTGATGTAGCCGCAATGCAGCAACAAGGTAAGGGACAGAGGCGGATCTACAGGGAGGGCAAAGCTCTAAGTGTTGCAAGAAGCCTTACCCTGTCATGTAAATCCCTCCTCTCCCTTGCTGCTGTAGCCAGTAAGCAACACCAAGATGTTGCTTTTCCCTGTGAGGATTGGCTAAAATGGTGCAGGAGAGGAGTGATTTCCACTGCAAGGTAAGGCTTCTTGCAAAACTTAGAGCTTTGCCCTCCCTTAGATCTGCCTCTGGTAAGGGAACAAATGTTCCCTTACCTTGAAGAGGCCTCCCCCACCAACAACAAAGTCCTTGGTGAAGGACTTCCCCACCACCACAGAATGTAGCACTCACACCATTGGGATGGGCTACATCAGGATTGGAAAATTAGAGAGGATTTGCTCCTGAAAGAGTGAAATACACATACAGGTGGGTTTTTTTTTTTTTTTTTTACTAGAGGATAGTAATCATTCTGGATTAATATCAAAAGGGAGTAATTACTTCTGTACAGGGTGAGCTGCCTGTTGTGGGAGGGCAAAAAGCTCAGGCTGCCAGGGTTTGTTGCTCCTGGGCAAAGTAGCTAAAAATCAATAAGAACATAAGAAAAGTCATGTTGGATTGGGCCCAAGACCCATCTAATCCAGCATTTTTTTCCTGAAGCCTTGGGGAAGTTCACAAGCTGGAAAGTATCTCCAAATATTGCTTTTTTGTGCCTGGCATTCCTAGGGGCACTGCCTCTGATCAGGGATATAAACATATAATCATCATGATTAGCAGCTAGAAACATATTAATTCTCCATTAATTTGTGTAATCCCATTAATTTGTGTAATCCTAGTGCAAGTACTGCAATCTCAACTAGCTGCCAAAATCAGATCTTTTGGTCGAGTTCAGAATATTAATTATGCACTGGGTAAACAAGAGCTTCCTTACACTTGTCCTAAGTCTGTTGTCAGTCTGATTTATTGCAGGTGCCCCGATTCTAGTTCTGAGAGAAAATTTTCCTCTCCATGTTTCTTCATGCCAACCATAATTTTAAAAACTGCAGTTATACTCCCCCTTTGATTTCCTTTTTTTAAAACCGAAAAGTCCCAACAGCTCCTAATAAGACTTTTTGGTAAAGACGATTAGGATTGGGGTGCACAGGTGCTACTTCTTACCCTCTTTAATTTTCTGGGATAGCAGTACTGCCAGTCCATTCATGCGGCCACCTGATGTGGCAGAATGCAAGGGAGCCAAGGTGAGAGCAGATCTGGAATACTTTTCACCCTGAGCCTGCTGCCACCACCTCTGTCCAACCTACTGCTGATGCAAGCCACAACTATTTGTTTCCAGTTCACGGATAAGAAACATTTCCTTTCCTCACATGCTGTTGTCAAACCCATAAGTGTCGTACTTCCAGTTTAATTTACAAGGAACACAGTAATGGTTTAAGGCAGGGTTTCTTAAACCTTGGGTTGGGACCTAGGATTCAGTTCAAGTAGGTCCCCAATGACAATCATGGGGCTGCTTACTCCAGGTCAGTGTGGATAGGATTCCAGCTTTTGGGATGTTTAGGGAATTTTTTTAAAACAGATCAGTAACTGCTTGGGAGGATTAGGAGGCTTCTTAATTTTAAATAATTCTTTAAACTAATACTGTAAATTTTTAATTTACTTATTTACTTAGATTTGATTTTGTCCTATGAGGATGTTAAAAATTTTTTGCTTGATGATGTCAAGCATCTATGACAACACTTCCAGGTTAATGACACTTCCAGTGGATCCCAACAGGTTGTCATTCTAAAAAGTGGGTCCCAGCGCTAAAACGTTTGATAATCACTGGATTGGGGTGTTTTTTAGGGGGGGGGAAGAGGTGGCAGACCAAGACAGCATCGGGTACAGTTTGGGGTCACATCACCAAGGTTTTCATAGGAAAACTGGAAGTAATGTTTAACAGTCTTCTGGAGGCTTCAGAATGCCTTTGGAGGTGTAAGGATGCCATGCGTGGCCTGCCCGCCCCTCTGGAGGGCTCTGGAGGGTGGGCGGCAGCATTGGCTTGGCAGCTGCCCAGAAACATGTGGTCCCCAAAAGTAACACAGGTGTCCAGGCAATCCCTCCCAGGAAGAGCGAAGTAAATTATCCGCTGTATTAATTTGATTAGGGTCATAACTGCTCCAGAGTCTGTTGCAATGTTAGGTCCCAAAAACTAGCGTGGAGTTTTAAAAAAATCATTTGTTTTTTGAACAAAACCAATGTCAGGGCCACCACTACTTCTAAAACAATCAAGACTTCAACGAAAGTCGACTCAAAACAATTTTGTACTTGGGTAAGAAAATTCAAAGAACGTCCCTGCATTGGTTAATTTTTTTTAAAAAGAAGAAGTGCCAATTTGCTGCATTTTCATGCTTTCCCCAAATTTGCTGTCTCATCCTGCCTAATGGTAGCGCAGGCACGCAACACAGTTTAAAGTTAACACTTTGAATAGCCGCAGCTCCCAGGTAAACCAGAATCACCAGTTATATTAATATTATTCCTGCAACCTCTGGGCTGCAGTGCGCGCCGGTGCACGCACGACTGAAAACAGGCGCCAACAGGCATCGAACTATATACTGGGAACACTCAAACAACCTCCCGGAAAAAAACCTGGACCTATAATGCTCTACCGCCCACTGCAGCGTAAGGCGAAAATAGAAGCTGTTGCCCGTCAGCCAATAACAGCCCAGTATCTGCAGCAGTGCCCGCCCTCCAGCCTCTCCTATTGGCTGAGCGGCAAAGCGCCAGTTTTGTTTTGGGGGAACGCGCCAATTTTGTTTTTTCCTGCATTCTTCGCCATGCCTGCCGAGATGCCGGTGTCGCAGAGCCCCGCGCTTGTTGTGGAGGAGCCCCTCGGAGCTGCGCCGCCGCCGCCCCACGGGGAGCTTCAGTACCTGAGGCAGATCGAGCAGATACTGCGGTTCGGGCACCGAAAGGAGGACCGGACCGGGACGGGGACCCTCTCGGTGTTTGGGATGCAGGCGCGGTACAACCTGCGAGGTGGAGCCTCTCCCCGTTTCTCCCCCGCTTCCTCCCGTCCCTCTTGGCGCTGCTCTGGTTCTTTCGCTCAGGGACCGGGCGCTTGGCGGGAAGAGACGGCCCCGCTTTCCCGCCTTTCGCAGTTGGAGGAAGTTCTTCCTGGCTCCAGAAAGTCATTACATGAGACGTTTGCTTGGAAAGCCTTCACTGTCCGTTTCCAAATGCATTGATCAGCGTTGCCGCTTTTATGTTACGGGGGTTTGGACGGGTGAAGTGAAGGTTGCTATCCTCTGCACGCTTTCCTGGGAGCAGACCCCGTTGAATGCAATGGGACTTACTTCTGAGTAGGCAGGCATAAGTTTGCACTGTCAAGTCTTTCTCTGTGCTTCTAGCAACGCGCCCTTCTCATATTAGCAGCAGAAAGCGGGCGGGGAAGGGCAGGGGCAAATAGCCGCCAAAACCAGACTAGGAATCCGGGAAAGGTCGGAAATTCTTTCTACTCTGAGGTGGGCAGAAGTTGGTCGGATGGGATCAGAAACATGGAACTAACACGGCTGTTGCAGCGGAAGACCTTGCGTGCTACAGACCAGCTTATCAAAGCAGACGTGTGTTTTGCTGCCCCAGGTCCCCACAGCCACCCCCTGCGGAACAAAAGTAACACAGGTGTCCAGGCAATCCCTCCCAGGAAGAGCGAAGTAAATTATCCGCTGTATTAATTTGATTAGGGTCATAACTGCTCCAGAGTCTGTTGCAATGTTAGGTCCCAAAAACTAGCGTGGAGTTTTAAAAAAATCATTTGTTTTTTGAACAAAACCCCCCCAGAAATTATATTTATTGTTTTAAATCAGTGACAAAGTGTTTTTTTTTTAAGCAACCTTTTGAAAAATTGAAACACTTTGAGAAAAGTCAGGTTGTTTTGCCATTTGGAAAAGGTTGTAACAGGAAAACTCAAAAACTAGACTGGTAAAGTACAAACATGGCAGTTCCTATGGTATATGAACAACAAATTGAATATGTAACGTAGATATTTAGTAGAGGCATGCACGGGTATCCGCTGGGGTTCTGTTCCAGACCCCTCCCCCCGTGGATACCTGAAACCGTGGATACTGGGGACATCTTTTTAAAGATATGGACACATCAGTGGTTTTGCTGCAACAAGGTAAAAAAAAAAGATCTGTTTAATGTTACCTTATCTTTTTAATATGAGTTCCAGTGTCCATGGTGGATAACTGAAACTGGATACCAAATCAGTGGAAACTGGGGCACGCCTGTATTTCATTTTTCTAATTGTTTAGTGATGCACTCTAGGAGATGTTCTTGTACTTGTTCTCAGACATGTAACTTTTATTTTCAGATAGCTTTCCATTATTAACAACAAAAAGGGTGTTTTGGAAAGGAGTACTTGAAGAACTACTCTGGTTTATCAAGGTATGATTTATAACGCCATTATATTTCCAGGATATTAGTATTGGAATATATTATCCAATATATCAGAGATATTTCCAATGTAGTAGAATGTGACTAGTGAAACACTAAGGAATACAGTATATTAGAGTTTTACTCTGTGCATTAGGATGGCCTTTTTGTTTTCGAGCTTTGGTTTCACTAGTTCAAACAAGCTTTGTTATGTTTTCCCCTCATAGTTAGGTTTTACAGTTGTAAAATGTATTTTGGACTTGTTTCTACACAGCCTTTTAACACAACCAAACCAAATCTATGGCTTGGCAAATTTGCTTTGGTTCTAAGAGTCAAACAAATTTTTCAGCTTTTGGGATTTTGTTTTAATATTGGCCAAAAAAATTTCACATGTTGCCACTGAATGTTACAAATAAGCAAGCACGAAAAGCACATTTCCAATTCCTCTGGTGGTAGGAGAATTTGGCACATGCCTATGTGACATCCAAAAGATCTAAAGGCTTTGATCCAGAGTAAATAAGTTGCTTGATGTAGTTAAAATTCATGACAGTAAAGATGTAATTCCACAGACATTTACCTCTGAATTAAGTTCTATTGAACTTAATAGGCTTACTCTGAGTAGGCATCAGCTGTAAAAAAAATCTCCTGCCTTTATTTATTTATTTATTTATTTATTTATTTGATTTGTATCCCGCCTTTCCGCCACAAGGCCCTCAAGGCGGCATTTACAAGGTTAAAAACACAGTAAAAAACAATTAAACAATTAAAACAATTAAAAACAGTATTAAAAGACAATAAAAACAATATTAAAAATACAACATACAACAAATTAATCCCTAGGATCATAAAATATATAAAAAGAATGCAATAAAGCCAGCCAGCCAGCCTGTCAGCAACTAAAAGCCTGCTGAAATAAAAAGGTCTTCAGCCCCCGCCGAAATACCGCCAAGGAGGGAGCAGTTCTTAACTCCAAGGGGAGGGTATTCCAAAGTTGGGGTGCCACCGGACATTGAAGTCCCCCAATACCAAAAGGCGGGGGTCTCCAACACCACGCTCGAGACCAACTCCGTCAGCTCAGGCAGGGAAACTGCTGGGCAGCAACACCAACAGAATCCCTATTCTGTCTCGCCCCTCCAACACAACGCGAAGGCACTCAAACCCAGTGGACTGCTGGACAGAATATCTGGTGAGACGGATGGAATCCCGATAGACCATTGCAACCCCGCCTCCCCGCCCCTGAAGTCGTGGCTGCTGCAGTACCTGGAAACCTGGTGGACAAATCTGGGAAAGACTGACCCCTCCCAGCTCATCCAGCCAGGTCTCCGTGATACATACCAGGTCGGCCTTCTCCTCCAGGATTAGATCCTGGATCAGACAGGTCTTATTATTAACCGACCTGGCATTCAGAAGCAGCAGCTTCAGACCTAGGGGGCTGTTGCCAGGAGTACCCAGGGTCAGAGGGGTGAGAGAAGGGCCAGAAAGAGGGACAGTCTGTCTACGACTGACCCTCCTCCTGTAATGTCCGGCCCAACCCCCACCGCCATACCTTCCGTGACCCGTAACTCTGCTGATGGTGGCCCCCCTCCCCTCCCCTGAGCTCCCTCGTGGTGTTAAGCACATATTTCCGGCAGGGACTACCTTCAGCCTACAACAGCATACACAACCTAAAAACACAGACACTCACACACATGCACAACTACCTCCACTGCAGCAACCCCAACCCCCCTCACACAGAGGTCTGGGTTGCTGCAGATCTCTGCCTCCCTCTCACAGAGGCCCTCTAAAAACTGTCCCTCCCTGCCCCCCTCTCACCGAGGCAGGAAGTACGCTCACCGCTCCTGGCCTGACTCTCTTTCTGGGCTGATATGGGAATTATTGGGTAAAGATGAAGTTGCATGCAGGCACACAAGACTAGAGGACCTGTTGAAGAGAGGGGAAGGTGTATGTTCTGTGCCACCCTCTCCCACTTCAGGCTGCCCAACACCAGCTATACCTGGCAGCTTTGCAATCTTTCTGTAGGTATCAGGGTGAGCTGCCATAGCGACTTGGTGCTGCAAGTTTGTTGAGCCTTGACTTAATTCAAGATCATAGAACACTTCAAAAGCAAAAGCAAGTAAAAGCACACAACCAACTGAATTCTAAAGTACAGGTGGAATAAGAATGTTTTTGCTTGTTTCTGAAGGAAACCAAGAAGGAATATAGGTGGGCCTCTCAAAGGAGGGTATTTGACAGATATGTTTATTTCCTGACAGTTTGGGCATCATAATTGCACTACTGCAATGTTAGAAGAACCAATAATACTTGCTTCCAAGAAATTCAGGGAATACAATGTGCTGCGGTATCCATGGATACTGGGATGCCTATCCATGGATACTGGGATGCCTATTAAAAAGATAGGAAAACATTAAACAAATCTTTTTTTCAACTTTAAAAAGATGTCCCCAGTATCCACGGTTTCAGGTATTAACCAGGGTTGGTGGTGTCTGGAATGGAACCACAGGGCATGCCTGTATTTTAGATCAGTGGTTCTTAAACATTTTAGTGCCAGGACCCACCGGAAGTGAGGTCACGTCTGGAAGTGCTGTCGTTGTAACGCCAGAGCCTGCTGCTTTCCTGAGAATGCAGCAATAAGTTGGGTTATTTCTCAGCTATTTTCCAATAGCAAAGTGAATCAGAAAGAAGCCTATTTACAACCTTGACACAAGCAAAAAACCACATAGCCATGCCCCTTTCTAGCATCCCTTCTTCCCATATCTTGAATGATGGCTGCTCTAGGTGCTTCGCGACCCACCTAAAATTGGCTCACGATCCACTGGTGGGTCCTGACTCACAGTTTGGGAACCACTGTTTTAGATTAAGAGCGCAATCCTAAACTGGAGTTAGGCCATCATAAATTAAGCCAGCAAAGTTTGGCCAGCACAAGGGCCACCATAAAGTGTTTTTGGACTACTCTCAGAGTCAGGGAGGATGCCTCACGTCTGTGTGCTGGCCTCTCTGACTTTGAGAGTGGTCCAAACATACTTTACAGTGTCCCATGTGCTGGCCGAACTTTGCTGGCTTAATTTATGCCGGCCTAACTCAGTTTAGGATTGCATCCTAAATTAAAGCATATGTTTTGTTCCCTAGCACTCAAATCTTTCTTGATAAATGCTGATATGTATTTATTTTCTCTTTCTTTATCCTACACAGGGTTCTACAAATGCAAAGGAGCTTTCTGCTAAGGGTGTAAAGATCTGGGATGCCAATGGCTCTCGTGAATTCTTAGACAAACAGGGATTCTTTTCTAGAGAGGAAGGAGACTTGGGTCCCGTTTATGGCTTCCAGTGGAGACATTTTGGAGCAGAATACAAAGATATGAAAACAGGTGAGAACACAGGATAATCTTAGTTCATTCTGTTTGGGTATCTTTAGTCCTAAGAACAGCATTTGTCGCTTAATCAAACATTTAAGTGTTCCTCTAACCTTTTTCCCCCATGCTATATCACATACCTTCATGGTCCTATTCCTGCTCTTAGTCTGAAAATGTCTTGACATGTAATATAAAACAAGATAATAGGTAGGATAATTTAGGATAACATAAATTTACAATTCTCTCTTTGAGATGCATTTCTTGTTGCTTGATATTGTTAAATTAATACTTTTCTATATATAAATACCTGATACTAAAAACATATAAATTGCACTAAGTATACTGTAGGTAGTGCAGAACAAAAATGATAATTGTAAATATTAATTCCAGAGTATGCCAGTAAGGTTACTAATATTTGAGTGAACTACTGACAAAAACTAGAATTCCTGGTGTATTCTGCAAATATATGTAGACACATTTCACTGGGGTGGAAGGAAATAGCTTTGAAGAACATTGTTCTAGGATACTGCAGGTGTCATGTGAAAAAAGCCCATTAATAGCTTGAGGGAGAATAAGTAGATTTTCCCTTCTAGGGAGCTTGATCAGAGCAAAAAGCACAATGTTGCTGAAGAATGCCTTTTTGTCAACTTGTCTATTATTCTGAATATGTGTATAAGATGGTAATAACTAACCTTAGCTAAACCAAATTGCCATTGTGAGGATAGTTTGACCAATACAGAGAGAACCAAATATTCAGTAACTTGTAAACTTACAACTTTTTTTTCCTGAGCTGCGATGGATTCACAAGTGTCACCACATCAAAGGGCCTAAATGTCTGCCCTTCTAATTGACCTATGAGCCCTATTTCTGTCTACTGCTCTCAGGCTTTCATCTCATCACTACAAAGGGCCCTGAGTTTGTGTCTTTCTGATGTGATGTATATGATGGCTCAATCATACATGCAATTTGAAGCATATTGACTTGGGAGTATTGTTCAGCATTTTAGGAACACTGTATAATGTGTATTCTCATTTTACAGTTAGCATTTAGTGAAATATCTCAACAGCTTGCTCATTCAAACCTTTGCATTTCTGGACAAACATTTTGCAAGACGAAAAGACTTGTCTTAAGCTTTCCTGTTGACTTCAGTGTGATAGTACCAGAGCAAATGATATGAATTGCTTCATAAGAGTCGTTCATTGAGGCTAGTATATCAATTTTACAGATCATTCCAGTAAATCAATTTTTGCACTTTTGTTTTTCTTCAGATTATACAGGACAAGGAGTAGATCAATTGCAGCAGGTAATTGAGACCATCAGAAACAATCCCGATAATAGAAGAATCATCATGTGTGCATGGAATCCAAAAGGTATAGTATCGCATTAATAATGTGATGTTATTTTACTTTGAGTACATTAAGTCAGTGATTCCCAAACCTTTGAATGCTACGACCCACCTTGTGCTCTGCTTAAATCTTGCCCCCAAAGCCTTACCTGTAGTCCCTGGTGTTGTGTATTTGTGTAAATAGTAGCAGAGTTGGGGGCTTGGAGACCCATTCTAGCGCTTGCCTTAGCGCTCCGGAGCGAAGGATTGAAGCAATCGCCACATTTCCATAACAAAGTCTCTTTATTGTAGCGAAAGTAAGAAAGGTACAAAGGTTCAATCTGCCGGCTAGGAAGCCGGTGAAGTCTGGGCCGCTCGCAGGCGGCGTTTCAGTGTAGCTTTACATTTTAAGCACACACAGTGAAAAACTCCTTCTAACAACAGAACAAAGGGATGCAGCCAGAGTATATCTGGTAGGTGGATACCTGAAGACCCCTTGTGCCCCATCTTACCCAATGGGGTGACCCTTAGAACACTATGAGCTCATGGGAATGAGCAGTGTTTGCAGCCAGGGCTTCCCGTGTGAAACTGCCTGCTTATTTTACACTATCAGAAAGGGAGTACAACTACTATCCCTAACAAGCTGGGAAGCTGCCTGCTGAAGGACACACAGGTGTACTATCTGATCCTGAGACGGAGAGACGGAATGCCAGTTTCAGCCAGTTCTGGACTGTGAGA
>JAJKFI010000031.1:9904108-9960442 GCA_029204185.1 Lerista edwardsae
GCCAGTTTCAGCCAGTTCTGGACTGTGAGATGTGAAACTGCAACACCTGGAGGCTGCTTCTGGGTTTTGCTGTCCTGCTAGGGGCACCCATGGGCCTCAGAATGCTTCCTGGATTCCACAGGAAGTCACAGAATCAACTTGGAAGTAAACCAGAAGTAGCTCCTGTGAGCCAGAAGTAGCTTTCTGTTGCATTTGGAGGTATTTTAAGGCAGAGGCCTGCAGCGAGCCAGTGCAACTTGGAAGCAGCCTCTGGGGATTGTAGGCAAGGCTTTTGGGGACAGATTTGTTCATTGCATTTAACTTTATTATTACTATTTGCCCATAAACTGCTTTGTGAAATTTGTGTTGAAAAGCAGTATATAAATACTATTGATTTATTATGTCTCAATTCACAGTTTGGTAAATACAATTTTATTGTATTTTTATCCTGCCTTTCTCTCACACGGAAGGGACCCAAGCTGGCTAACAATTAAAAAAACACAAATACAAATACAGTTATAATAAAAACAGTATTAAAAAGCTTAAAATAATTAAAACAAGGCAAACATCCTGGGCCCCAATATAATACAATTCAATAAAAACACCATAATTTTTTTTCCAAAAATTAAAAGGTCTTAAGGCCCCACTGAAAAGTCTGCAAGGAAGTGCAGCATTAAGCAGTTGATGGATGCTAGAATGTTCTTCTGAGTTGGCTGCATATTGGTTTGGGTATACCTTGTGGTTTGTACCAAAGGTTAAACATGTATGCAACCTATTCAAAATGAGTGATCTATGCTTACCGCCAGGGAGGGAGTGTTTTTCAAAACTGTCATCATAAGTACTCTATTCAAAGGATCAGTTCATGCATATATACTAGCCACTTTCTTGCATTTAACACAATTCGTTTGCATATTTACCTATAACTGAGAGTGGCACACTGTCATTACATTTGGTAATAGCTAGCTTGGTTCTCACTGGAAAGGCCAACAACATTACTGTGTGAAATTTTTATTGTTGGGTACGTTTATAAAACTAACTTTGGCAGAATATTTACCAAGGTTTCTTCTTGCTTGTCAGATGTCTCCTCCATGGCACTACCTCCATGTCATGCTCTCTGCCAGTTCTATGTTTTAAATGGTGAACTATCTTGTCAGTTGTATCAGCGTTCGGGAGACATGGGATTGGGAGTCCCTTTCAACATTGCCAGTTACTCACTGCTCACTTCAATGATTGCCCATGTTACTGGCTTAAAGGTACAAAAGCTCCTAATGTAATGTTTTCTTCACAGTTTGCAAAAGAAATAGACTATTCGTTATATGTTGAAAATCATATAACATGCTTAAGAATCATGTTTCAACATGCTTGTTATATGCTCGAAAATCAAGCATTTCATAGTCAAAACAAGGGCTTGCATCTTTTACCAATAATCATAACTTACAAATCAGATGTCTTGTTTTGGCAACATAATAAAAGTCTTGGAAGCCAAGGCAGCTCTTGTAGTTCTTGCTTACAAAAATTAATCAAGAAAGAATATTTCCTCAGGACTATCTAAACTATACATACTAAATTGTAGCTGGCATGAGGGCAAAGATCTTGAAGTGTACCCCCTATTGTGAGAAGTTTGAGGAATTTTTCTGTGGGTGTCTTGTGGATAGCTCCCAGTTTCTGGCAACCCCCCTTCCCCTAACAGCTGCTGCTAAAGCTATTGAATCGGAGATGTCTTTGCTTCTGGGACCAGCATCTTGCTGTACTGGTTGTATCCTGTTGCTGGCTTTTTTTCAGGTCCAACATCGCTCCTGTTTGAACTGAGTTTATGCGCTATGAGCTTGGACAGTGGTGCAAGAGGACTTTGGTTCAGGCTTCACTCAGAAGAGTGTGCCCAGATGCTTAAAATTTGTAAACCATTGTACTAGAAGATGGTTGTGTGGGCATGCAGAAAAGGGTGCATGTTAAGTTCCTTGCTGAGAAAAATTCATAAGGCAACTAACGTTGGGAACTTAGATAGCTTATTGTATGAAGCAGACACATTGTCTGCTGTTTTGTCTACTTCAGTCACCAATGTTGTATTCTCTTTTCTAGCCTGCTGAATTCATACACACATTAGGAGATGCTCATATATACCTAAACCATATTGAACCTTTGAAAGTCCAGGTAGGTATTTAGACTGATTCTTTACACAAAGACTCTTTGCACATATAGCTGTAATTGAGGACATTGCAAGTAAATGTTTTGATTTTTGTTAATGCTTAGAATATATACTTGCTAATCTTTCTGCAGAACACAGTGTAGATCAAACAGATGCGTAGTGAATTATCGAGTTCTGGCAGGATTTGGAGCTGTGGGACTGGGAGGGAATACTGTTCCACACTGCCAGTTACTTGCTCTGATGGATTATTTTCATGCCCCTCTATCAGTAGGGTTGAGACGCCTTTGTTAAGGGGTTTTCCCTTAAATGCTGGCTGGTGTTAAAGGAAAACTCTTCATATATGATGGAATAGATTAATTAGGGGTCTTGCCGCATTAAAGAAACATGAGTGTCTGTTCTGGTACCCCAAGTCCATGGGTTTCAGCTTGGTTAAATTCCTATTGTTGACTCGAAGGAGGCTTATGTTGTTTTGACCGTGCTGTGGGCAAATTTTTCAGTTTCAAACATAAAATCTGAATCAGACACACAGAATCTGACCCAATATTATCTGCTCTCTCATAGTGTGTTAACTGCATCAGGCTATAATTACCTGAGCATAGCTAAACCTGCAGTTACAGTATTATTGTAGGAGAGCATCTGGTTTAATTTTTATAGAAAGCTTGTGTGCGCAAGTATAACTTTTGACTGGCTGCACAGAGAGGTATTAATTTCAATTTTTTTGTTTTGCAAGATTCACCAGAGATTGCAACTGGCTGGGTGCAAAAGCTGGATGCAAAACTGGCTGGGCAACATGCATCTTCCTTGGCCAAACTGCATCTTTTGGAGCATCAGGCTCCTGCACAGCCCCATGTTGCTTACTGGTATATCGCCACCCCCCTTAATGGCAGTATGGGGCCAGGCAGGGCAGTGACATGTGGGCCACTTCCTGTATTAGGAAATGCCACTTGCGTGACCATTGGTTGAACCGCCCTCATTTAGATGAAATATGCAAAATGTGTTACTCAGAAGACTCTTAAATCAGCAGCGCTATAATAAAAGGTATAAAATCAGACAACATGGATTAATCCTCAGTAATTTCTTCTAAATTTTAGCTTCAGAGGGAACCAAGACCTTTCCCCAAACTCAGAATTCTTCGCAAAGTTGAAGATATCAATGACTTCAAAGCAGAAGACTTTGAGATAGAAGGCTATAATCCTCATCCAACTATTAAAATGGAAATGGCTGTTTAGGTGACTTGTTTCAAGAGTGTTTTATGTGCCTAAAAATCCATAGTATTTTTAATTATTAGTATTCAAATCATTTAGGCCAAAAATATGGGCCACCTTTAATGCTTGGCTTTCATGTGAAGTTTGAATCTTAGATAAGCACTGTATATTTGCTATAAGCACTTTTCTGCATTGAAGACTTTGTTGTAAAGTAATTATACACTGTACATTTCTACTTGTAAATAAAGTTTCAGATTTGGACTGTGTTGCACACAGTACTACTAAATACAGTGAACACAATTTTATAATATAGATGTTAGATAACGCACAAGTGGCTGGAATGCAGAAGTTGTATTATAAAGTGTTTAGGAAAGTGTTCCTTAGTAAGATGGGATGGTCAAAGGGTTGCCATATCCACACACACCATGTGTTTTTAAATGTTGCACTGTAGGACAATCAGGTATCTTTTCATCCCAAGAGTAATGATACTTACTGGAATTAGCAAACCAGCATGGATTATGCGTTCTTGTTTTATTCTGAAGAAGATACAATTTCTACTTACCATGTCCTTTGTAGGAAAATAGTTGCATAGCCATCACATCCATGCACTACAAAACTGGCCTTTTGCCTGTTCATGGATTTAATTATAAGCCTGATAGGCTCTTTTCCAACTATACTAATCAGCGGTGATAAAGTCTGTCTCTTCCTCTTCTCAAATTCCCAAATGTAATCTGGCTGCAAGGAATTAGGAAAGCAAGTAGACTAAACTGGAGACCAATAGATATGCATAGGTCTCCAGCTGAGTCTTCTTGCTTTCCTTTCCTTCCTTGCAGCCAGATAACATCTTAGTCAACGTAGGACTCATGCAGATTCTAGTCTTAAGTGTCCACAGTAGTATGTATGCTTCTGATTTGATTCCAGAATGTTGAAAACCTCTCTAAGGCTGAAATCCTATACACACCTGAGAGTAAACAGTGAAAATAATGGGACTTCTGAGTTGCACAGCAAGAGTACAACGCTTCAGCAAAGCCAGATCAATAGCAAAACAAAACACATTTAATATAGCTACTTTATTTATTTGAAGTTCCTAAAACTAGCAGATAAGATAATCAAGAATGAGATCTTTCATTATATAATCTTGTTTCTGGGCTAGCTCCAGGAATAGTGAATCCTATACCCTTTAAACTGCAGTATTAAAAAGGCTTCTATTTTTCCTCAAACTGATCAGAAGTTCTATAATCTATTTTGGTTTCAGAAAGCTTCCTTTTGCTTACATAAAGTATTCATTTGAATCTAAAATCCTCATGTAGATCCAGCAAAAACAACTACTTCCAGTTGCAAAAATAGCTTTGGGGAGTTTAATCTTCAGCCTGAGAACTCCTGCTGTTTAAGCTTATTTCAGCTGCATTTTATGTTCAGGTAAGAGCTTCTGCCAGACTTCTCCTTGTGGAAACTGGTACTTCCTTGCAGAATCTTCTTTCATTTCAGTGGAATATCCAGCTGCCTTTATGAATGAAGAAACATTTTTTCCATTTAAATATTGCTTTTTCTTCAAAAATGGTACAGCAAATCTTGGCTCTCTGTCCAGACCAATTCACTACACAGAAGTTTTTGAAGAGCTGATAAGCGTGCTCTGATGGCACAGAAATGAAATAATTACAGAAGTTTACTAACGCTAGTTTTGCCATGCCTTTCTGAAATGTTGAGGTCTCTGGTACAGTAGGTCCTCAATATTCACGGGGAATCCATTCCAGGATCCCTTGCAGATACCGAATTCTGTGGATAAATCTGTGGCTGGAGGGCCGCAGCGGAACTCCAGGACACGATGGGATGTTTGCTGATTACACACCAGTAATTACATCAGGTGATGTCCAGGAGGTCCTCCAGCTGTGGGCTTAGTATCCGCAGAGACTGAAATCTGTGGATGCTGAACCCCTGGATGAGGAGGACCACCTGTATTTTGTAGGCACCTGCGCCATCAGAATCTCACTGAAACTAAAATCCAGATTGGCAGCTATTAAATGCCATCTCTACCAGAGATCAAGAGAACAAGCCTCAGATCAGATTTCACAGAAAAACAACTCTGGATTCATAACAAAACAAAATGTGATACTGTTTTATCAATATGCTTGCTTTTTTAAAAAATAATAATGCTAATAGTACATTTTCTCTTGAGAACCATCCTTGTGCAATCTGATCCTATCAGTATTTACTTAAGCAGATCCCAAGGTTTTCAATAGGATGCCCTCTCAAATAAGTGCACAGGAGTGCAGCCTCCAGATGCCCTGAAATTTTCCAGGACTTTGTCACTATTCTGATGTGCCTGCCTAAAACTACAGGCAATGTCTCCTGAACCCACACAGATGCCAAAGCCCATGGATAATCCATGGGTCAGGGTACTCGGCACGACCAGTGCTCCGGTTGTGTCCAGAGGGTGTAATGAGGGCCTTAAAATGTCACTTATAAGTCCCTCCCTCAAAAAAGTTTTAAGGCCCTTACAAGACCCCCACCCTGGGCTTCGAATACCCTTTGGACACAACCAGAACACAACTAGTCATGTTCGGAGGTTATAGGTCAAGCCTCAATGCGGGTTGGGTGACCCATGTTAAGTCAAATTTGTGAATTAAAAATCCACAGATGACAAATCCAGAAAATCCAAATCTGGACCTGTACAAACCAACTAAGGTGAAAAAAAGAGATCCAGTCAACTGGTTCCATTAACTTCTAAACCTGGCTGCAGTATTTGCTGCTAAATGCAACAATGACACATTTTGATTCATTTGCCTAAAATGTGCATTGATTTTAGCTGCATGACACAGAATTTATTTAAGACAGAAGGTAGCTAAAAGAGAACCTCCATTTCAATACTTAAATATCACAAGATCAAATCTATTCTAGTTGTGTAAAACATCTAAAAATGTGAACAATGTGAGCAACAAAAAAGTGACAGATGCTATCCTGGGTGTTGCTGATATGTGGGTAGGGATATAAGTTTATCTTAAGACTTGAACATTCTCTAAGGATCAGATATATCTTGTCCTTGCATCAGACATGGTATTTTAATTAATGATTGTAAGATGCCCTGCATGCTCCATTGTTGAGGGCAAAGGGCAGGCTATAAATCTTCCAAATGAAAATATTCTGACTGCTGGCGCAACATGTACCTTGGGCGGCATGTAGGATGCATTCATGATTACCACAGGATACTTGAAATGTTCATGTAGGTGGTCTACATATTCACACATCCTGAAAGGAAAACAAAGCACATTCAAAATTCATGTGTCGGCCTACTCTGCCCAAAGTGCCCGTGATGGATCTCTTGTCAAAACGGAAAACTGGGCTATGCTTCCATAGGAAGCTGCCTTGTAGTAAATTGGAGCACTAGTCCACTTGGGTCAGTATTATCAACACAGACTGTAAAAGGCTCTCCTGAATTTTAGACAGGATTTTTTCTCTGCCCAATCTGAAGATGCCAGGGATTGAAGCTAAGACTTTCTGAGTCATGGTGCTTCCCCAATGGTAAAAGGAAAAAAAAACCCGCCACACCAAGAAAGAAAAGCAAGGCTTTGTCAATGCATAGAGCAGTGATTTATAACCTATATATTCTGCAACACTGGTGTGCTGCAAAAGGTCCATAGGCATGCCATAGGAGTTTAGAGCACAGTGGTTAAAAACCACCGGAGAACTCTTCTGGGGTCTGTGCTGCTGTTTCTAAGGCAACTGGCTGTAGTAACAAATTGCCCTTTCTCTACCAGCTAGTGGCAGAGGAAGATGGACAGATACTGTGTTAGACAGTTACCCTAAAAACAGATCTGCAGAACTCAGAAGATTCTCCCGGAAGCCAGAAATGACATCAAATAAAGAGGAATTCGAGACATCATCATCTAACAGTATTTATATACCGCTTTTCAACACAAAAGTTCACAAAGCGGTTTACAGGTAAATAATAATAAAGTTAAATGGCTCCCTGTCCCACAATCTTAAAAAAAAAAATGCAGAACCTACCAGCAACAGCCACTAGAAAGACACTGTGCTGGGGTGAAGAGGGACATTTTATTACTAACCTGTTCTCAAGGCTACCAGACACTGAAATGTAGTCAAATATAATCAAGTGCTGTACCAATTCACAGAGCCCAACCCCTCCAGCATGAGGGCAGACAGGAACTGAAAGAAAAGGGATACCAAGTTCACTGGCGCTGTTCACAAAAATCATTCTCTAGAGCAGTGGTTCTCACACCTTTTACCACTAGGACCCACTGTTTAGAATGACAATCTGTCCGGGACCCACCAGAAGTGATGTCATGGACGGAACTGCCATCATTATGCCAGAGCCTGCTGCTTTCCTGAGGATGCAGCAATAAGTTGGGTTATTTTTCAGCCATTTAATTTTCCAACAGCAAACTAGAAAGAAAAAAAAGCCTATTTACAACATTGATACAGGCAAAATAACCACACAGCCCTCCCCCTTTCCAGTGTCCCATCTTCCCCTATTTTCAATGGTGGCTGCCCTAGATGCCTTTCGACCCACTTAGTGGGTCCCAACCCACAGTTTGAGAAACACTGCTTTAGACTATGGAAGTACTTGCTTGTGCTGATTCATGCCTTCAGCTGCCTCTTTTCTTATTTTAAGCAAGATCTCTGAAAAAACCTGAACTCCTAAAATACTATCTACATCAGCTAAATGGATCCCATAAAAACAAAGTAACATACAGTAAGCCACAAATCAGTATGACTGCTCAAGGAACGATCAAGGAGTTGTGTTACAGCAGCATTTTCAGGTGCCTTACTTTGAAACTTCTTGGCCATCAGCAACACAGACAAGTTCTCGTTGACACTTCCTAGCCTGCAGCTATCCACCTGGACATAGCTCAAGGCCTGAGCTTGCAGGAGCTGCTTAAATATCACTCTGTTATGGCACTGTAGGCAAAAAACAAAGCCACTTAGCCCTGTATTCTAGGAGACTGCCAAGATCTTATAAACACCAGCAACTCGGCAGCACTTTATTATTCTGTATTGTAGTTGGGGAGAAAAGTCTTTTTTATCCCACCTTTCCCTCGCCAAGAGCAAATGCTCAAGGTGGCTGAAAAACCCACGGATAGATCCAGGGGAACCAAAAGGGATATGCTCAGCAGAGGTCATCTACTAGAGCAGCTAAAGCACATTCTGTACCAGAACCATGTCAAATGCAAGGCTGAAATGGATCAAGATAAATCATCATTAGCCAAGAATCTCTGTGGCTGGCTTTCCAGAACACACTCTAACATAATCCCCGAATACAGAAGACTAGTCCAAAAGTTGGTGAAGGTCCCAATCCAATCCAACTTTCTTGTGCTGATGCAGCTGCAATGCAGCGCCAAAGTTAAGTGCTTTGAACACATGTTCTCATACTCTGATGAGGCCTCCATGACTTTCCCATCATCACAAAATGCAGCATATACCCTATTGGAATGGCTTTATCACGGCTGGAACTTAGAATAGGATTTGGCTCTAAATCAACAGAGGGCTTCTTATTGCCACGAGTCACAACACTTTCAATGTCTTTGGGGACCACCCATTTCTTCAAGGAGGCATTTACCATCTCCATGTCCAAGCTAATCAGTCTCCCTATTAAAATTTAACCATTCAGGTTGGACATAAATCCGGAATGCTAGTTGAAGTTCTCATCTGTTCAAAGATTTTGAGGTCGCTCAAAATTATATTAAAAAGGACAAAAAGAAACGCTCAATCAACTACAGTCCTTTACAGGCGGGCCCCATATCTATGTATTCCGTATCTATAGTTTCAATTATCCATGGATCTGGCCCCATCCCTGTTCACCCATTAAATTACAGTATTGGTTGTATTGAGAAGCGCTTGCAGTATGATGTTCTTGCTGAACCATCTTGCTTAAACTGAATTGCCAAACATGCAGGCAACTAGCCTGCAAACTCCAGAGAGGCTAACAGGAAGCAGGAACTCCTGTTTCCTGTTGGTCAGTCTCCAGTGTGCAGGCTGATTGCCTTGCACTTTCAGCAATTCAGTTAAGGAAGATGGTTCAGCAAGAATATTGCACTGCAAGAGCTTCTCAATACAACAACGATACAGTACTGTAATTTAATGGGTGCCGGGGCATCGTTATTTGTATAGCAATCACTCATATCCACAGTTTCCAGAATCTGGAGAGCAGGACAGGCGCACATGGACACGGACACATGCCTGTATGTATATTTCCTTATGTTTTTGTGGGATCAGTACAGTTTGAAGTTGTTCTGTTTCTATCAACAAAATCTATATTGTCTAAATAGAAATTAAGTACAGAAGAAGAGGATAATGGACAGGGGTTACTGTACCCAATTACAAACTATGTCAGCAATAGCCACTAGAATGGCTTCCAAAATCCACAATGAAAATAAAACATTGGTAAACATACTTACTTGTTCTCCTGTTGCAACACCAATCCCTAGTGGTGCTAAAGCCTAAAAACAAGAACAGTTTATGACACACTGGCGGTTTCTCCGTTTTTCCAAATGCAGTTATTCACATGGGAAAGATAAAAAGCTATGGTTCATCGGTCATTCCTCATTATACAATCAGAAGAAAGTTGAAGGAAACATAAAAGTGTTCAGCACATTTAATGCTTTTATTATTTTGCTTAATGAATTAGGTGAGAAAAATTACATCACAGGGTGTGTGTGACCATAAGGAATATTCTTGGACCATAACTTACTGCAGTAATGCACGCTGAAATCAGTGGAGTGAAGCCTGCTGTGTTGGATTTGGTCCACAGTGCACATGTGAGACCACTGGTGTGCTAATAAGTTTTGATCACACCTCCTTGGCCGGTATAACATTCTGAATATAATGTGAACTTCCATCAAAGCACATTAAAAAGTGGATGAATCACATCATTTTAGGACCTTTGCTGGTTGGCTTGTACATGCAAGGATATAACTTTCAGCATTTTATTACGGCCTTCAGAAATATATTTTTCCATTTAAAGTTTATGGGAATGCATGCCATGTGAGTGACAGGATCTTGCAGCAAGCACATTTTAATGACTTTTGACAACTGCAGTCTGCAGTTTGTGCGTGCAAAAGAACACCCACGCCCCACCAGCCAATAAATCGCCACGGTTATCTGGTGTGCAGCAATTCTTGACATCTGACTGAAATGAAACTGAACCCCTCTGACCTTAGCAATGGTTGCGTGCCCAAGGATATCATCAGGGGAAGTTGGCTCCTCAATCCAGAGTGGCTTGAATTCAACTAGCCTAGAGACCCACTCAATGGCTTCTTCCACGTCCCATCGCTGGTTAGCATCCAGCATCTGAGAACAGTTGCAGACCAAGATGATGCTGTTGAACTCATTGCTATAACAACTGGAATGTTGATTTTAGAAAGAGGGAGCCAAGTTTTTCTTATGACACATTCTAGTTTTCTCCTGCTGAGGGTTTAAACAATCTGGTGATATAGTATGTGCTGGCAAGCACAGCTTAATATCCATTACACAAGGAACAAAAAAACCCAAACAAATGAAAAAAACGTTATGGAATGAAGTATGCAGTTGTAGGAAATGTAGGCTGCAATCCTATGCACACTTCCCAGGGAGTAAGCCCATTGAATACAGTGGAACTTACTTCAGCGTAAACATGCACAGAATTGTGCTCCAAGTCCCAGTTAGATATGACCAAAGGACACTTGTTGGTTTCTTATAAAGGTTGGCAAAATACAGGCTTGGATTGTGTGCTCTTTTTTTTGTGCCTTGTGTTTTTTCTCTCTCTATCACTTCAGTTACTATTATAAATCTCCCACAAATAATGAAAAAATAAAAGGGTACCAGTGAGAGCATTTGATGACCCACATTAGTGTCCCTCAATCAAAATGCTGGGCAGAGCAACCTCCCCCAGCCTGCTGTTCCCACTGTCAGATTGCTGATAGCAAACACACATATTTATACAGTGTAAAAAATGATTGCAATATGTAAGCAAGGAGTTCAAACAATTCCACAACCATTTTTTTAGTACTGAGTTTGTAATGATCACGAGAACATGCTATGTTTGTATTTGGTCACTGAAAGGAACAGAGGAAAAAAACAAAAAAGGTGTATCAAAGGGGAAGAGAGAAACATTGGCAGACTCAGATGTGAATAGGAGCATCATGTACTGTATTTTCTAAAGCCACCCCTATGCTCTGCTAGCTTAGGATGTTAAGACTATAGACATCTCAGCATGCAATGACTGGATTGTTGGCTGCCTAAGAGCCACATCTGCAATTCTATAAACATCCTGATGGAAGTTCAGTGGCAGAGCACATGCTTTCTATGCGGAGGGTTACAGGGTCAATTCCTAGAATCTCCAGGTAAGGCTAGGAAAAAGCCCGGTCCGATATCCTGGAGAGCTGCAGCCAGTCCCTGTAGACGATGCCAGGCTACACAAATGGTTTGACCCAGTGCAAAGCAACTTCATATGCAATACAAGTGCAGGGTTTACACATGATCAGTCAAGGAGTAGCTACTTAACAGTCAGGTTCAAAAAGGGCTTCAGTTACTGAGATGTGATATCCATATCCAAGGCTTAAACACACAGAACACACCATCAACTGTCCAGGGAGGAGGAGGACAAAAAGGAAAGCCAGTAAGGCAAAGAACCCCCACTGCCACCCACATCTGCTGGTGTATCTTTAAACTTGAGCTACACCTTTCCCACTCACAGGGGCACAGAAACACCAACTGCCTTGGAAAAGTGGGTGGGGAGAAAAAGAGCAAGCAAGACATACCCTCCACTCTCCCAACCTTTTTCTGTTGCAATGATTCCACATTGTTTGGTTTTATGCAAGATGCTCTAGAAGCCTTGTTAGGCAGGAGAAATACTTTAAATACAAAAGTCATGGCTACCGGATTAGGGAAGTACCTTAGGGTTATCCTCAGGATGGATATAAATAGGGGAAGTGGTGCTGGTTTTTATTATATGACACACAACATTTAAAGGCAAATCAGGTATCAAACTCAAAAACTAGAGTTGTCACTGGAATGACATGTCTCCTTCCGCATTCCTCCCATTGCCTGCCCCCTGCTGGCTTACCTGTGCTCTTGCAGGTAGCTGGTCACAGCAGTGGGCTGCCATTTATGGCAGTGGGAACTCCAGAATGGCCACAGTAAGGTTCAATTTACAACAGTGGAACCTTTGCTAGTTAGGATTGGGCTGTAAGAAGAGCGTTTCCAACTGTATACAGGTAACATTCTGATCCACATGATCGGAAGCGACAGGCAGCCTATGGTTATATTTCAATGGCTCTTTAATGTAATTTGAATATTGACACGTACCAGTATATTTTCAGGACCAATCATTTCTCTAACAAGCCTGCATCTCCGAATGTCATCCTGGAGATCTGCTCCAACTTTTACTTTGAACCTAGAGTCATATTTGCAATAAAAGGTATAGTAGGTCATTTCTCAAAGTGACAGAGCTGTGACAATGATTTGGGGGGATGATGAGTGCATATACTTGAATTTGCAGTCTATCTCATGTAAGTCTATCACATGTAAGATGTGGGCCGACTGTTTGGACTGAACCTGTGATTAATATCCCCAGTTCCCCCCCCCAATGAGCTAATATACAGTACAATTGATCTAATTTCAGCCACTTGTTTTATTCCAGAAGGCAACCAGTGCTGTCAAAGTCAACAGTGTTTAACTGCATTTGCACAACCCACTGAAAAAATAGCTCAGCAGCCTTCAACAAGGCAGAGAAGATCAAGTTCTTTTCATCTTGATTTTCCAGTTGGGACATTGCTGGTGTGTATGTCTTATATAAACACATGCACAATAGGAATGTGTGTTCAATGTCCCAACAAGAAAATAGGAGCGGAGCACTCAGAATAAAGGTACTATACCTGGTCCAGCCGGCCTTCAGGGCTTCAGTACATAGCTGCCAAGAAAGTTGCAGCTGTTACATGGTATATAGCCTTCAACAGCTTAAAAGACGCAGTATAGTCTGCTAAAGTCATTGTGATCTCTAACGGCAGTGTACTTCACATGAGAAGTATGAGCTGATGCACTAAGTATTGTATTTAAAGTGTAATTACTGTCATAATTAATAACTAATATAGCAACACCCAGGTTTGTGGTGATTTACACCACGAAGGCCCCTGCCCTGAGGGGCTTCCAATATGCACACAAGGAGGCAGACAATAGAGAAAGGGAAGAAGCCAGGAATGAACAAGGGAAACATATGTGTTTGTTTCAATTTACACATACTTAAAGCTTAGTTAAGAGTAGAAAATGACTTACTTCCTTTCCCTCCAAAAAAGGGGATGCAGTTTATCTCTGCGTGCAGGATGCACAGGTGGGAAGACATTGAACATTGAGATCATGTGCCTACCCCCACTGCATGCAGAACATAAAGCAAAGTTTACAGCTGCAACCCCCTGCATGAGTATGTTTCCCCCCCCCCAAGAGATCCAACTGCTGCACAAAGGGGGCAAACGGATCACATGAGGGGTGCCAAATTGCATAAGGACTGAGATGTAGAGACTGTGGTTCACAGTGAGTGCTTTACACACAGCAGGAGATGACAGAACACTCTTAGGCTTGCTCCTATGTCCTACTGTCAGAGGAAAGGGCAAAACTGACCCATGTGTACACTAATTCATATTGCACCTGGCAGTTATAATTTAACATGAAAACTGTCTTCTCCCTGAAATACTTAAGCTGGTTATTTTGGCTAAGTATCTGGGCATCTGAACTCATGACAGAGTCTAAATGGAGAGAGCATGGAAGAGCCAAACCTGTTTCAGTTGCTGGTCCGGATAGCCCAGCCAGGCACATGACGTGGTATAAGCTGGGTAGCCAGATTTTAACATTTGTTCTTCTACAAAGATACAGAATGTCACCAGCGGTCAAATGAGGGTTCCTTGCAACAGAAGCACTACTTGAGGAACATACGGATTCCAGGCAACAATGACTGTGCATGCAAGTAATAATCCAGAAAGGCCCCTCAAACAAATGGAAACATTTGCACCATGCAGGGAAACTGAATGCTGCTGTACCAGCCTTTAAAGCAAAGAACATCCCCTAATGCATCAAGGGTCACATCAGCAAAATCAACAGCCAGTTTCCAGTCCTGTGACAAGCAAGAGTCTTTTGACATCTTAAAGACAAACACGTGCATTTTTGCATAAGCTTTTCCTGCCTACGGTCTACATCAGTGGTCTCCAAACTCCAGCCGGATATGGTGACTGCTGTTTCCATCTGCTGGGGAGCATTGGGACAGCCACGACTATAGCCCCCAAGTGTCCCCGCAGCCAGCTAGCTTCCAGGTTCGGTTGCCCTAGCAAGCGGAGGTCTGGGCAGTTGTGGCTGGCCACAGGGAGGCTGTCGTTGCATCTGTCCCCATGCTTCCCCCAGGGAACGGTAAGCACCAGTCGCGCCAGGGAGCCTTTTAGGTGCTGCAGCGGTCTTGTTTGAAGAGCACTGCTCTACATCATTAGATGCATCTTATGCTACAGTATATGTGTTAGTCTTATGGTGTCACAAGACTTAGGGATCTTTTTTGCCACAGACCAACAGTCTGTTAGAGCCTGATCCAATAGATGGGTTCTGCTGGCGCTGCAGCCACAGTGTGAGCCAAAGTGCCATAAAACACTTTTCAGCACCCGGTGAACAACTGGTGCTGTTGGACAGGCCTGAGCAGTCCTGCAGGCATCACATCCAGCTCAGTATCCAGGGCGGATAACATTTGCACTAGGCAGCAGAGGGGTGTGGGAAGGGATGGTGAAGCAGGCCTCCGCCGCATCCTAACCCCCGTCCTGGGCCTGCCAGCATTACATGGGGCTAGTTGGTTCAGCACCAGGGATTTAGCAGGTGCAGATCTGAGTAGCCCCATTGAGCAGGCTGGGTCACTAAAGAGGATAAATGTTCCTTTACCATGAGGGGACCTCCCACCTGCTCGAATTCAATGCTGGATACAGTGTCGTCCCAGTCGGCCCACTATACCATTGTTGGATAAGATTGGAAGCCACATCCAATCTCCAAGGCAGGCAGCCCAATCTCAATTCATGAGAAACCTCTGGGGATGCAAACTAATCATTCAGTACTTCAGAAGGAAGTGTTCTGTTGCTTACCTCTTTCTTTTTTTCCATTCTGGCCAGTCTGAAGTATAGCTAGTGGAATGAAAATAGAAACCAATTTCATTCCTACCTCCGGTACTAAAGTGCTACTTCTAGAAGTTGCAGTATAGATCATTTTCTGGGTAAATGGGGCTGTACTTGCCACACAAATAATCATGAAGTCTATCGCAGCATTATAATGAACTGCAGCTCCCAATTCAAACTTCAGCTCCGGCATGAAATCATTGGGAAGTTGGAATGCTTGAGACCCCTGACCCTCCCCATTTGTAACGTGGAGATGGTAATAACAGCCTGCCCTACAGGGCGCAAAAATGACTGAGCTGATACTGGCGCAACATGCTGAGCACTTGGTAAAACCACTACATAAACACTAATTATGACACTTCCAAACTGTTTATTCTGGAGAAACCAAATGGATTAATCTGAAGTACAGTAACAGTGCAATCCTAACCTGGAGTTAGGCTAGCACAGTGAGGCCAGCAAATGGATGGCACAAGGGACACTGTAAAGTATGTTTGGACCACTCTCAGAGTCAGAGGCCAGCACACAGACGTGCGCCTTCTTCCCCAACTCTGAGAGTGGTCCAAACGTGCTTTATGGTGGCTGGACAAACTTTGCTGGGCTAACTGTGACAGCCTAATGCCAGGTTAGGACTGCACTCTAAGTGAATGTAGGCTTTGTGGTGTATAAAAAAATTACTTACTATAAGCCTCCTCTTCTGTCAGTGCATCAGTAATATATCTGAAATCTATGCAGGATAACAACTGTTTGGGGTCCTGGAAACAGAGAAAAAGGTCAGGTGGTTGTGTAACCTGCAGCCTAATCCTAACTAAGATTTGCGACAGTGGAATAGAATAATAAATGCTGTCATTGATGTCAGAAATTGTCATATGGCCACACACACAGCATGCCACCGGAGACCATTTCGGAACAACTTCTGCAAAGGCTGCTAGAGCTGAAGGCCCACTGCGGCAGCTGGCCACACACAGGACCACACTGGCAGAGGGAATAATAGGGAGGGAAGGGGGAGGAACAGAGAGTACCTGGGTAGGGAAGGGGCGGGCTAGAGATGGAACGGGTAAGGGAGGGGTGGCTACTGGCAGTAGGAACTTGTGCTGGTATCCTAGCCCATTCCTGGTTCCATTCCTTCTCTCTTTAACTTTTCTTGGACCTACACTAGCAAAATGGCTGATGGAGATCCAAGGAGATCCACTGGGGCGGTGGAGCCTGGCCCCATGTTACCATGAGAAATACTTCCTTACCTTGAGGAGACCTCTGCACCTGCCCCCCTCCACGGTGCAGGATGCAGCATATGCTCCACTGGCACAGCTGCATTAGTGGGGTGGTACAGGGGTTAGGATCGGGCTGCAACTCTATTTACACTTACCTGGAGTAAGCCCGAGTGAACACAGTGGAATTTACTTCTAAGTAAACATGGAGAGGATCCACTGTTTGTCATCAGGCATTCCATTGACCAAGTCTATAAATGCTTTATGGAAAACTCTTTCATTTTAATTCAGGAAGCAAGATCCATGTGTGGGCCCTTTATTAGATTGGGAACATCATGTGCGGCCAATATGGATGCATGCCACACTGCAATGCTAATCCGGGGTGGCTGCACAGAGGCCACTATATCCTGCAATACCACAGGCATATACATATCAGTGATATGACTGGTGTGATTAGCCTGATAGCATCTCACTCGTCAAGAGGGATTCTCAAATTATTGACATAATGTAATAAATACCAAAACATGTATGCTATATAGTTTGAGCAGTCGTGACTGGCAAGTGGTGTCATTTGTATACACCATTGTTTTTGAAAGCCCCAACATCTGCACGAAAACTGGATGGCCACTTGCTGACTTTTTCTCCCTACTTGATTACATGACCTTAAAATGTTTAGCAATTCTAAATTGCATGCTAATCCAAGAGCTTCTCATGCATAAACATGGCTTCCCACTTTAATCCTGAAGGTGGTGTCATCTCTGACAACTGCACTTTAAATAGTTTAGTGTCACTATAAAGATCAAGACACATCTGGTGTGGCATTTGCACACAGAGAATTGTTTACAACAGTTCTGCGCTGCACAGCAAGCAGGGAGACAATGAGAATAGGCCACTCCGCAGCCTCCAAAACCTTGAAGATCTTCTGTTCAACCACGTAACTAGGGACGGCACTTCATTCTGAATCATGGCTCCATACCTAGCAAGGATCATTACTTTGTGTGCAGCAAGAACACAAGTATACAATCAATGACACAGCTTCTTACCATGTCAACCAGCAGCTTCCAGAGAGGCTTCAAAGAAGGAAGGAAAAAAGAGAGAAAATATTCAGAAACCTTATCAGTGAGTCTGAAATCACATCGCTGTTGCTAGGATAATTCTACAGATTACCACCAGCTGCCTATTTCATTTTCTCTCTACCTGTGAGGCCAGGAACTGGTTTAAATTGGCTCAAGGGTTGCCTTCTGTACGGCACTGGCATGTGACAATTAACAGCACAATCCTAAACATGTTTACTTGCAAGTAAGTCCCATTTTGCTCAGTGGAGCTTACTCAGAGGTAAGTGTATTTACGATTGCAGCCTAAGATGATCTGTGCCACAGGAATCAGCTCTGTCCAAAGGTCCAGGCTGGAGGCCTCTTCTCGGCACAATGGTGGTGATGGTGGGGAATGGCTCTGCACTGACCCCACTCCTGGGAACTGGACCAGGACCAGCAAAAGAAGCCGGTTGCTCAAAGTTCCTGGGGAAACTTTGGGTCTTTGGATCTCAGCCTCTGCATGCATCTGGTGAGTGCAGGGTGGTTTCCATGACTTGGAAACCATTCCATTTCTAAACAGATTCAGGTTTGAACCAAACACTATTTACTTAAAACTGAACTCCTTAATTCATCTCAAAGCTTAATTGAATGCTTAATTTGGCAGCACTGAAACCAGATGTAACCAGATGAAGAAGCTGTGTTGGAGAAGACTCTTGAGAGTCCCCTGGACTGCAAGGAGATCCAACCGGTCAATCCTACTTTGACTAATCGGGGAGCCCGATTGCTCCCTGGAAGGACAAATCCTGGAGCTGAAGCTCAAGTACTTTGGCCACCTCATGAGGAGAGAGGACTCTTTAGAAAAGACCCTCATGCTGGGAAAGATGGAAGGCAAAAGGAGAAGGGGGCGGCAGATGATGAGATGGTTAGATAGTGTCACCGAAGCGATGAACATGAAATACAGGCCAGAAATGTTTGGTTGGCAGGCCGGATCTGGCCCATGGGCCCATGAGTCCTGGTGTATAGGATTGTACACACTATATTTAGTAGGCCAAACTATTTATAATGTTGAACAAACAACAGAATTTTTTTTTTTATTGTGCTGCTAAGCACTATGATCAATGCACTATGATCAATGGCTTGCGGCACAATCCTATGCATAAGTACTGTGAGTCCCACTGTAAGCAGTGGAGTTTACTCCCAGGAAAGTGTGTCTAGGATTGCAGCTTGGCTGGACAATAAATGTACACTTCAGCCATGTTACAGACATGGAATAGCCGGATTTGGTGTCAGTTCAACAGCCAAGAAAGAGGTATGCTGACACTTGTGCTGTAACTATAAAGGTAGCAGGAACTCCCCCCCCCCTCCCGGTTTGGGTTGCTTTCCAATATTTCTGACAATGTCATGCGCACTTTTAACAACTGTATCATGAGTACTCTGAGGGCCATCTTGGCAGAAACAAGAACACTTGTAAGGAAGAGAAGTACGCCAATAATTTAAGTCCTTAGCATCCCAACTACCTTAACCTAGGCAGGAGCAATGTGTTGAACCATATGAAATCAGAATGCTTGAGAAGTGCAATGGAACATACATCCAGAGTCACAACTGTGACGTTCTTGTCCACTTGTTCCAAAACCATTACCTTTCCTTCCTGTTTAGCCCACAAGTCCCAGACAGCATTCAGAATAGCAGATGTGGCCAAATGTACAGCTCCTTTCTCTGGACCAATCTGTTAACAAAATAAACCACACCAAAAACTCATTATGATAGCGACAGAGATGGCGAACGTTGGTTTGCTCACAGGTTGGTCCCCAAGTTACAGCTCTCAGGCCATAGCAGCCCACCAACCCAGCTTGACAGCTCCACTGAGCTTAATGGCCAGGGCTGCCCGTTGTGGTTGTGCAGGATGTGGTCTGCCACATCTAAGGAGGTGCCATTTGGATAGGAAGGAGAAAGAATGCTGGCGGAATGTCACTTCCAGCAGGAAGGGCACCTTTTCCCTACTGCGCACAAAGGTGCCAGATGGGCTGGGACAGCCCTGTCAAGCGCCTTCTTGGTGCTGAGCAGGGATGCTGTAACCCGAGAAAGGCAGAGACGGTAAGCAGCCCTGTAGCCACCACTACTTTGGAAATGGTTTTCTCCCATTGTGACACTTCTTCAACCTGTAGGATGCAGCCCCACTGGGGTTGCAAAGCCTCGTGTGTGTGTGTGTGTGTGTGTGTGTGTGTGTGTGTGTGTGTGTTGCAGCAACCTTTCAGAGCCTGTGCAAGAGAGCGATGGGATTCAATCCAATAATGGTGCCACCTTATCAAAACTGAGTTCTTGATATAATCCTGCACACACATGGGGCAGGTGGCAACAGAGGTGATGGTGAGCAGGTCGGATTCTGGGATGGGGCAGGATCAGCAGTGGATCCCCAATCTCATACTTACTTACTTTTATTCCTTCCTTCCTTAAGGTTGTGGCACAAAAAAAGGTTGAAGATCATGGTCTTAGAGCAAGACTGAGGCTGCAATCCTCTACATACTTTCCTGGGAGTAGGCTCATATAATGGGACCTACTTCTGAGTAGACATGCATAGGATTGCACTCTGAGTGAAGTAGCCCTAGGTGCTGCAAGCTTGTAGAACTCTGGCCTTTAGCGTATCTGCAGCATTTACAGCACAATCCTATGCATGCCTACTCAGATATAAGCCTCAGTGAGTTCAATGGCACTTACTCCCAGGTAAGTGTGTAGAATATTGTAGCCTTAGGCTAGCCAAGTAAGGTGTCCTCCTTCCTTGGAGACTTTCAAGAAAAGGTTAAGAGTCTATCCTATAGCTGATATCTGCCAAGATGACATTTGTCGAAATGTTAAACAAATGTCACCATGGCAAATTTTAGCTGTAGGATATCCTGTTTTATGGGCTAGATGGGCCATTTAGTTCCTTGCAACTTCATAAATCCATGGAAATTAGCTATCAGACATGCTTTTGCACAGTTATGTTCAAATGGGAAATACAGTGAGATTTAGATTGAATTGAACTCAATTTATTCATAGCTAAATTAACTTATTGTTAGTATTTACTAGTATGCTCTCTTTCCAAAATACATATACACACAGATACAATCACACATGTGCATAGGAATCAGTGACATGTGGAGCGGGTGTGGCAGATGGGGCAGGACCACCCCACCAGAGTTCTTTGAAAAGTGTCATCACTGTTGCTGCAGTGGCTGTGATCCTGCAAACACTTACAGCCCACAAGTTCCAGCTGCTCAGAGCCTGTGGACACACCACTGATAGGAATTTGTCTTCACAGGCACTTTATTAATTCCCCAAGGCCTAGCCAGGAATAATAAACTTCTGTATTCTTTAGAATCACTATATCTCTACACAGCAGTCTCAATTTGTCATACCAACTACCTCCTTTACAAATTCTCAGGTTCCATGCCAACACCATTGATCAGTAAGGCCTTGCTAGTTAAAAGGAGCCTGTTCACTTCATAACAGACTTGCACACAAGTATGTCCATATTAAAATAATATTTCTATCCCACCTTTCTTCTAGACGTGCGCAATTCAACAGCAGTGATCGCTCCACCCTTGAGCACAAAGCAGTTACCTCTGGGTTCTCCCAAGAGGGCAAGGTGCTGCTGGCTTTGTGTGTCCTGCCCTCCAGGGAGGACCAGGAAATGACATCATAATGTCATGTGGCATCATGATTAGGGCTAACAGATACAAACAGGGACAGAGTGCCTAGACCTCCCACCATTTTATAAAAGAGGGAATTGGGGCAGGTGCAGCTTTTTAAACCCTTCCATGTTGAGTTGCACCAGCCAAAACTCTGTCTTCTAGACATTGGTTAAAGGTAAAGGCACTCTGTCCCTGTGTGTACTTGGCAACCCAAATCATGACATCACTGCCCTGGACATCAGCGTGGCACATTACAGCCCTGACTATATCTATTTGCCTAGAAGTATACGTCTTCTATTTGTTACAACGGTTATCCAAAACATGGAAACTGTTGACAATTGACAAGGAATGCTGGCAAGCTCGCAGGCATCTAGTGTATGCCAGAAGTTGGGAATTACTAGTGAATGGAATTCCTGGTCAGCGATGTTGTGAAGGTGGACAGTCTGTATATATTCAGACATTCACCAGATGCCTGAGGGATCATCAGCTGTTTCTTTGTAATTCTTGATAGACAGATTTTGGACCTTCACTGCAACATATACGTGGGGGAGGGAAATCAACCTTTAAAATAATGTTAAAGTCAAATACAATTCCATAGTGGAAAATTAAATGTCTTCTATTTAATTTTTTTAAAAACCCAAACCTTTAGTAAACCTCTTGTAGCAGACCTTTGTGAAGTTACCATGCCATGAACATTTTATTCTCTTTGCTGATATGACAACGTAGCAATTTTTAAAGTGGGACATCCTTAACTAAAGGTTTAAAATAATATCTATTTTGTACCATATAATTGACTCTGTTCATCCAAGAATGTTTCTGCATTATCTGGAAATTGAACAGGACCAGCATTCGGAGAGTAATGATTGTAGAAGTCAATAAACAGGAGCCCAGGGGAGAACATTTAATCTCTGTATGAATACAAGAACTCTAGCAATATTAAACCCCTTCCTTAGACTGCACCAATCATCTTTGTCATTTGTTTGGATTCTTGCTTAACTGATTCTTGCTTAACTGAATAGATAAATTTCAATTAAATTTTAATAAATTTCAACTAAACAGAATTTCAATAAATTTCCTTATTGTACATTTAAAAACACAAACTATTTTTGCATTCACCCAACAGTCCTCATTCTAGAATGCTTTAAAATATCTCACCCATCGGAGCTGCCCATCACTGGTCAGCTGCCTGTAGAATCCTCGAAAATCACCAATTATTTCATCCAAGTCTTTATTAATTACATGGGTGGAGAGTGCATTGACCGCACAGACAACTGCAAAATACAGGGGTATGTTGTTTACAGGTTTGCTATTGCATTCCTTGAATTGTACAAAATTTTGGTGACTTTTGAAAAAATATTTTGGGTTAAAAGACACAAGTTCACTGGAAAAACAAAGCCTTCTTTTCAAGGGCTTGTTTTATCTGAAACATCCAAGCCCAATCCTGAATTGTACGAGTGAGATAACTATGCATTCTTAAATAAACAAACCCAAAGGTTGGTGTA
The DNA here is from genome assembly GCA_029204185.1 of Lerista edwardsae. Lineage (NCBI taxonomy): Eukaryota > Metazoa > Chordata > Lepidosauria > Squamata > Scincidae > Lerista > Lerista edwardsae. Next base: position 9,926,979 of record JAJKFI010000031.1, read on the forward strand.
CAACTTATTCCAAACTTACCTTCAGAAGGAGCGGGATGGGTTTTGGACTTTCTATCGTTAAAGGTGCTTTCCTAACCTGGAGTTAGGCCAGCATAGTTTGGCCGGCACAAAGGCCATGCCAATGTATGTTTGGACCACTCTTGGAGTCAAAGAGGTCAGCAACAGAAGTGCACTATCCTCCCTGTCTCGAGAGTGGTCCAAACGCACTTTACGGTGGCCCTTGTGCCAGGCAAACTTTGCTGGTCTAATTATGCTGGCCTATCTCCCTGTGCTCACAAAGCTTCACAAAGCAATCCCTAATTTTTGGCAAGTAAACAGAAAACTTCAAAGAAACTGAATGTCACTGATATATTTCTAGCAGCAGCAGAACTCGAGAGAGTTCCAGTATATTTAGAAGTTATTTGGGAAGATATGAGCCAAACATCTTTAATGTCAACTGAAGGGAACATAAATGGTAAAGGATATCAAAAGGGAAGCATAAGGCATATAATACGATCAGGAGTGTTAGAGCTGTTGAAGCGACATCATGGCTTGTAATGTTTATTGCTGTAGAGGTGAGACACCGCAGTGAAGTGGCAAAGCTTTAACGGATTAGGATGCTGCCTTTGTTACACTGTGATCAGAAGAGTCTGCAAGGGGCTGAAGGGTTATGGTAGTAAGCAGAAAGCAAAACCAATTGGAGAATTGCTCTGCAATTCTCATTGGCAAGTGATGCAAGATAACAGAGAAGCCAAAAATAATTTGGGGGTTGGGGAGAAGAGATGCTGATATTTCAACTGGGTGAATATGAAACACCTTTGCCCTGGAAGTTGTTCACATTTTGTTTATTAGAACATTTTCAGGCTGCATTTCAGAACAAGGTTTGCAAGGCTGCTTACAATATTATTTTAACACACTAAGGGTGCAATCCTAACCTGGAGTTAGGCCAGCACAGTTAAGCTAGCAAAACTTGGCTGGCACAAGGGACACCATAAAGCATGTTTGGACCACCCTCAGAACCAGAGATGATGGCGCATGTCTGTGTGCAGACCTTTCCGGCACCAAGAATGGTCCAACTGGTCTAACTGTGCTGTCCTAACTCCAGGTTAGGATTGCACCCTAAAACAGTGGTTCCTAAATGTTTTAGCACTGGTAGTCACTTTTTAAATGATATTCTATCAGGACCACCTAGTCTTACAAAACTTAAAAAAAGAAGGTTTCAAGCCTCTGTTTTTATCCTTTTCACGCTGCCTTCTGGAGCATTTGCTGAGCTCCATGTTCATTGCCTTGGGACCTTTCTCATATTCTTGCATTCCCCTTCACCTGGTCTTCAATAGGAATCAAGGCACATTCACCTACTTAGGAGTGAACATGCACATATGGTTTGGTTTCACTTTACATATGACTCAACATATTTTCCTTGTCAGATTGGAAGGGGGCAGATTTCTTTCATGTTTCTTGGAGTTGTGTTCATCGGATCTAGGCCATTCTGGTGGTGTTGCATTCCTCTCACCCTAACCTTCGAAGTGGACTGAGGCATGGTCACCTACATGCAACAGTGTCACTTTCCATAGAGCTCCTTGTCAAAAGTCAGCTTGTCAGTTTCAGGGCCCACCAACAATCAGGTCCTGACCCACAGTTTGGGAAATTACAGAACAGCAACAAAGGATCAGGATCAGTCGCATACAGAACAGCAGCATACAGGAAGCAGCAACAGTAAAGTCACAGCAGCAGGTAACAGCTCAGACAAATAAAAACGTTGTGCTCCAATGGGATGGAGTCCCCCAACTGAGGTGCAAATACCAAGGCCGACATCTCTCCATTGGCCACCTACGTTTCCACAAAGGATGGGAGAGCCTGCAGAACTCTCTTGACCAACTCTCAAGTTGGTTTCTGGTCAAACCACCATTTTATTTGTATGCTATTTTAGTGCCGGTATAAAACATGCAACTGCCAATTACTCTTTGAAATGAAAAGTTGGCAACTGGCTCTTGGGCGACCCACAACAAAAGTAGCCACAACTTCGCAAGGGTTCCTGCGGTTGGGACCAGTATTAACAGGAGTACTGTATTAAAAATCCTCTGAATACCAGGCTAAAAAAAAAAGAGGTCCTCCCCCCAACTCTCTCCAGGGCTTGGCAGGGTGAAGCCTTGGCAGCTCCAATATGTGACTTACTAGAACAAAGATGAAGGAAGCGCCGCAAAAAAACAGCCCTTTGCACACTGAGGCCGCTGCAGTGGCTGGCTCCCCTTAGGGAGGTCATGTTCAATGAGGAAAGCAACATCTTCATGGTGATCTGTGTGACTAGTTTCCATTCGAAACAGTATAGCAACTTACCCACTTCTGTGCCTTTGCCCAGTGTAAACGTTAAGCCGTAACCTTTGAGCCCATCAGAAGCATCTGTTTCGATTACAACATAGGCTGCAGAATAATCTGGGTCAGGGTGCTAAACAGAAGAGCAAAACACCAATCACACACAGCTGATACTGAGGGCAGCACAACATGTGGTATGAGCAGGCCTGCATCCACAGATGGTGCCAGGGATAGGCAAGCACTCTTCCGGTCAAATGGCTCATCCCATCTCCCATTGCTGGTGCTGAATAAGAAACTGGAAATGAAAATAAAGCTGCAATCTTAAACCCAGTTCCTTGGCAGTTAAGCCCACCAAATTCAAGAAGGCTGAGAAATTCAAAATCTGAGAAACATGTTTCTGGCAGAAACAATGTGATTGATACTAGATTTCTGGAACAGAAATAACAGTATGTAGGCTAAACATTCACTTCCTGGTTTAAGAGCTTAAGAAGAGCCCCATTGGATCAGGCCAAAGGCCCATCTAGTCCAGCTTTCTGTATTTCACAGTGGCCCACCAGATGCCTCAGGGAGCACACAAGACAACAAGATGCTGGCATTCTGTTGCCACTCCCTTGAACCTGGCATTCTGAAATAGCCTACTTCTAATATAAGGCTTGTAGATCACAATGGATTTTTCCTCCAAAAATCTGTCCAGTTCCCTTTTAAAGCCACCTAGTCCAGATGCCATCACCACCTCCTGTGGCAGGGATTTCCACAAATTAATTACCTGCTGGGTAAAAAAGTATTTCCTTCCATCTGTTCAAATTCTCCTAACACTCAATTTTAGTTTTAATTTAGTATCTACTAGGTGGGCAGAGAAAAATTCCTGTCTGAAACTGTGGAGAGCAGCTGCTTGTCTGTTGACAATACTGACCAAATGGAGCTAACTCGGTTAGCATCATACCATCTCTTTCTGCACCCCGCTCCCAAGGATAGCGATCCTAAGCTGACTGCGGGGGGCGGGGCGCCAGTGTTTTCTGTTTTCTAGTATAAAAACCAAGACAGAGTTGTGTGAACGACTAACTACGGTGGCAATCCACTTAGATCTTGGAAATGCACCTTCTTCCTCCTCCTCCTCCTCCTCCGTTTAGCTTGGGAAAAATGGAACGGGGGCTTAGCTAGCTGTACAGCCGTCAGAGCCCCCTTTTATTCAGATCGAGCTGCGTTGGGTTGTGCAGCGTCTGCGTCCGCTTAGATCTAACCCACTGAAGAATGCCTCTCCCAGCCTGTGCTGCTGCTTTGCCAAGGGTGCGTGGACACGCTTGGCCAGAGCGCTTACCATAGCGTCAGAGCCATGGTGGGCCAGAGAAGTGGGGAAGCGGACGTCGCTCACAGTCACCGCCGTGATCTTTCCTCGACCCATCGCGGCGAGAAAACTACAGCAAGCGCTTGAGGAAGTCACAGTCCATCTTGGTCCCAGCCCCGCCCTACTTAAGAGCTTTAACGCGGATTGGTGCGCAAGCAGTCCGAGGTGGGCACATCCGACGAATGGCTGGAACGGGAAGGAAGCTGAGCAAATGCGGACGACAGAAGGGGCGGGGTTAGAAAAGGGGCGTGCCCCAAAACAGGCGAGTTAGAAAGACGCGCTTGGGTTGCCCCCCTTCCCTTCCGAGAGGGCGGCGTTGCCACCCAATTAAATAGTTCGGCGCACCTGAAAGTTTCGCGGAATACAGTCCGTTGTTATCAGGTGCCTGGAGTGGGATGCTCAGGGATCAAGGCTGTGTTTTTACAGTACCGCTTCTGACTGAGGAAAGAGGCACCCTTTAAAGCAGGGGAAGTGAAATTGTCCCTCATGTGCTGTCCCCATCTCCGTAGCGTTTTTTCTAGTGACTATTTGCTGGTGTCTTTTCTGCCTCCTTTTTTAGATTATGATCCTTTTTGGGGACAGGGAACTACGCTTTATACGTACCGCTTTGTGAACTCTTCATTGAAAAATGCTATATAAACCTAAATTGGGTGAACTCCGGAAGCTAATGGAGGACAGGGAGGCCTGGCGTACTGTGGTCCATGGGGTCGCGAAGAGTCGGACACGACTTCGCGACTGAACAACAACAAATAAACCAAAAATACTATATTCTCAATCATTATTTTCTAGACATAGCTATAAAGCTATAAAGAGGGGAAGAACATAAACATACAGTATTAAAAGTACAAATTTTATCAGCACATTTATTTCTATTACACTGTTTCTATGACAGTATTATTTCTAGGCTAAAAATATCGTAGCTGATACCCTCTCTGATTTTGCTTGTCTTGTTTTTTTCTCCAGCTCCTGTAAGCTCCTTTCAGACTTCAACATGCCCTGTTTCCGTAGTAAGCCATTGCATTATACCAAAAGATTAGCAACAGACGTTTCTTTTCAGGAGGGTTGCATTTGTTTATAAATGGTGTCAAACTCTTTCATACAGTGGAGGGAATATTATTCATGGCACCTGCTGAGGACTGGAAGCAGGAAGTGACATCATTAAGCAGATGGCCAGAAATAAGCACTTAACTCATTAGCTGCAAATAAAAGATTTGCTTATTTTCTTTTTCATCATATTGGCAAGATATAGGAGAGCCCAATTATCACGCAAGCCGTTCTAGTTGTGACGCTTCTACTGAAGCATTCACAGTTTCCCCTTACCCCATGGTCATGGAGCAACTCACCCCAACACTAGCACAGATCAGAGCAGACAGGCTGGCTAGATGAGGATCCAGCCAAAGTTGCCCAGGCCACTCCTACCCCTCTCCCAGGTCTGGTCCACCCTCTGGTCTGCTCTCCGCAGCTGAACACACCTGTTCCGTCCTCCTGAACCCACTCCCCATGGCCAGCGCAAACTCACCAGCTCCAGAGCAGGATCTGGCTCCATGAGGCTGGTGCATGTTCTTCCACTGATCAACCCAGCTTTCGGCTCATCGTAGGTGTGCCTTACCACACATTTGTGTCACTTCTGGGTCAGCATAAGGGACTTACACCAGCCCATTGTCAGGGAAGATTGTACTCTCCGGGAAACTACTCAGTGCCCATTGAAGAGTCTTTAAGGGAGCAATCCTAATCAGCTTTCCAGCACTGGGGTAAAGGCAATGCTGCTCTGAGGTAAGGGAACAAACATTCCCTTACCTTGAGGTGGCCTCCATGAATACTGCTCCACTGCAGGATGTAGCAAATGCCCCATTGGCACATATAAATCAGTGCAGGAAAGTTGGTTAGGATTGTACCCTAAGGAGGATAACGTTGTGGTTTGACTCTAAAAGGACCACTCATTGTTTCAACAGAAGAATGATGTTTGCACATTTAAAACATTTTATGTATGGAACTGTCAATTTAGAACAGTCCTTTTCAACCACTGTGCCGCAGCACATTGGTGTGCCGCGAATGGTCTACAGGTGTGCCATGGGAATTTGGGGGTCATTTATTAGTAGGGCTATTGGTGGGGGGTAAGCCTCCCTCCAGTAGCATGATGTGCCTTGTCAATTATCAAAAAGCTAATGTGTGCCATGACCATTTCAACACCTTGCCTGTGTACTGTGAAATGAAAAAAGGTTGAAGATCTCTGGTTTAGAAGTTCCAGGTTTTAAAATTTAGGTGTATCTTCAGTGTTTAATCCTTAAACAGTTAAATCTGTTCAGATCTGCTTTTGGGAGGGGAGCTAAGTTTTTGTAAGAGAGGGTCCTTTTAAAATAAATGCAGAAAAGAGCTGCTTAAATTAACCAAACTATGCAACAGTAGTTAAAAATAACACTACCCACATATTGTTTGAAAAAAATTGCTATCAGGGCATCACACTAGCATTTAAACCAAAAATAAAACTTTAAGTACTTCAGGTAGATGTTCTGGATAGAGAAATGGATCAATCAGGAGACAAAATCAATATGCCAGAGTGACTGATGGCTGCAGAGGAGAAATGAATTTTCTCCCCCCCCCCCAAATGACTACTGGGGGTAAAATGGATATTGCTGGCAAGTCAGAGGAAAACAGATGCATTACTTTCATTATCACATTTATGCTTAATTTAAAATCGGGAATAGAAACTATTCATAAAATATCAGATAATTACTGATCTAAGTTGCTGTGCATATTTTCACAGGAAAAATAGGTAAAGTCTCAGCATCTATTTTCTTTGCGCAGAACTTACAATACAGAATATGAAAGTTAATAAATATGAAGTTTTCCTCCTTGTGAATTAATGGATAGAGACTAACAGGTACTATGGAAATTGGTCTCTGCTGACTAGGACAGAAACAAATTCATGTGGTGGTCTTAGATTTGTACCTGTTCCTATAGGTGCTTTTTTCTGATGAAAGGAGGCAAAGCGATACATAGTTCCTTTGAACTGTCGGTTGTGTGCCATACACCAAATCCCCTACCTACATCAATTCATAAACTGTGTATCATGAATACGTATGCTGCGTATCCTACCAAGTCTCTTTGTGTTGGCCGGGTACCGTTGCAAATGTGCTGCAAAGCACATTTGTGCCAACTTGGGAGTACTACTGAATACTACCCCCTCCATGAGGGGGGCTAGTGCAAGGATGCAAGCCAGCCTGCAGAGACCACATCCAGCCTCCACAGTACCCATTAGGTGCATTAGCGCTGGCTGACTTAGGCTGGTGTGGAGAGTGGATATGGGTGGGATGAAGGCAGGGGGAGGGTTGGGTCAGTGGGTGGACTAAGCCTGGAGATGGGTGGGATCAGCTTCCGGCAGGTAGGTCATACGCTAACCTCCCTTGCTGAGCAGGCCAGCATTACACCAGCCTGCTCAGATCTGCGCCAGCGATTTGGCTGGCATAGATCCAAGGAACCCTATCTGGGTGCCTGGGGAACTACTCGAGGTAAGGACACACATGTCCTCTTACTCCAACTTGTGCCACAGTCACTTCCTAACTCGGGCTGGATATGGCCATCTGGCCTGCCTATTCCAGCCCAGGTTAAGACTGGGCTGTAAATGAGTAAACATTCTGAATTGTCAAATACAGAATTTTGTTTAAATTGCCATGAAAGTCTAGCCACTTTTTTTTTGGTTATTGACAGTATTCACATACACAATTGTCATACTTTGGGAATTTTAATTATGCAAAAGTAATAAAATATTAAAAATACGTAAGCTTGTCAACACAGCATGATAGGAAAACTGAACAAAAAGGTGAAAGGTTACCACACAACACAGCTTTAGGAAAACCGATGGGGGACGCTCGCAGTACAGTTTTGATCAGAAATGTTACATAATTGTTTCTATTAAAATATCAAAATTATTCTCAAACAAACATTGATTACAGTACAGGAAGTGGTGAAAATATAACAAACAGTTGAAAATATGTTTAAAAAGTTTGCATTATCATTGCTGATGTTTAGAAAATAGTTATCTTGCAGTATTACAATCCTAATATACAGTGGCACTTCTATACATTGGAGATATCAAGACTGGCTATACAATATTGACTGACAAAAATTGTGGCAGAAAATATTGAACCCAATTGCCCAAACAAACCTATTGTGTGGATCACACAACCATGAATGAAAGTAATAGTGAACATTGTGCCATTGGATAGGATCCATCAGGAACCTTCCTGTCTTGTACCTTTGAAATGAATGGGCAGCACACAGAAACATGCTGGCATCCACTCTTTTCAACTGGTTTTGGATCAGATATTCCTGGTTAATTGTGCTTATTGCTCCTAGTCCACTGAGGGCCAATCTGTGTACAGAGATCCCTATACACACATACAAGCAGTTGCTTTGGGTTGCGAAATTCTCCAAATCATCAACACCTTAAATATGTGGAAGTATGAGTGTGGGAAATCCTGAGATACACATCCCACACCCAGCAAGCTTGGTAGTCATTACTTTACCCATGCAGTTTCCCCACCCTGTACACATTCCCCTTTGGGAAGGGGAATACAGTACAGGCACTCTTGGCTTCTGATCTGTTTGATGAGGATGGAGAAGGCAGAATCCAGAGCACTGGTGTACTTTTGAACGATGGGGGCAACTGTCATCAAGGTTACCTCAGATACTCAAAGAATCAATGAGGCATAAAACAAATACTATATTGTACAAAATATCTTCAAACACAGCAAAATGATCATTAGTATTCTAAACCTTCATTGGCGTGGACAAGAGTATAGAATTTGTCAAGGGGGTGCTCAAAGTTGCAAAAACAGGACTGACTATCTTCTGCCTGAAAAAAAAAAAAATCCCTAAACTTAAAAAAACACTCCTTAGAGCGCAATCCTAACCTGGAGTCTACAGGCTTAACTGTGCCAGCCTAAGTTTGGTTGGCACAAGGGTCACCATAAAGCGTGTTTAGACTACTCTCGGAGTCAGGGAGGATGGCACATGTCTGTGTGCTGGTCTCTGACTCTGAGAGTGGTCCAAATATACTTTACAGTGGCCCTTGTGCCGGCCAAACTTTGTTGGCCTAACTCTGTCGGCCTAACTCCAGGTTAGGATTGCTCTCTTAAAGAGTAAATGATGACTTCCAAGATGAACCCTAAAGACTATGCAAATCTATTAAAAATTGTCCAGAATGAAACATCAACATAATAGAATGCATAGTTTTTTAGAATTCTAAAGAGATGTTCCAAGTAAGAGGGTTTAACAAAGCAGTCTGGAAACCAATCAGTTTTTTAAAAAAATAAGCTTATGTAATTAGGATGAATTTTATTTTAAATCAATCCTGAAAAATAATGTAACATCATGCTTTATAAAAATAATTACACTTTTAAAATGTATTACTATTTATAGAAAAATCTGTATTTCTTTCGATGTTCAATTCTTATTTGCCAAGCCCACATCAAAGTCTTGAGGTAACACACTATTACAAAGGAAAAAAAAAACAAATATGGAAGCTAATCTTTTAAAAATACATAATCATTTTTCATGAACAAGCTCATTAAGTTATTTAAAGATTTCCTTATTATACAAGTGTTGTTACAATGAATTGTTCCATTTATTAATTAAAACCCAATCAATACCAGAACAATTTTCTGGTGTTTGTTTTAACTGCACTATTACTTAAACATAGTTGGTTTACCCAGTCTAACACATATTTAGAAAAATTACAGTTTCATAATTTTTTACATAAAGCCGTTTTAAAATTTGATAGGGAAGTATAAATGATAATGGGGACATAATATGATTGCACAATTTTACAAAATTCATTTTGGGAGCAGAATTAAAATGTCTATGACTGGTATTTGTTCTAAAACGAAATCTGATTTGTCCTATAGCCAATGTTAATTTACAGAGAAGCTTGCAATGAAAAATAATAAAAAAATTTAACCATAATTGGCCATTCCTAATGACAATAGGAGTTTATTGCTTGATATGTATGAGGTCATAGCAAAAAAAAAAATCTTACTCTCCAATGTATCTTAATGGCAATGATCCGATTCAGATGTCAAACTAAAATTGAACCCCAGCTTCAGGTCCTGTTTTATTTTCAAACTGTGGTTAAAACAAGCTAGGATCACCTGGCTTGAATGTCATGATAGATCTAATCTGAGTTGTTCTGAGTAAGGATCAGAAGTGTGTCTATCTGTGGCTAGAAGATGGTATGCCAGACCAGGATTCAATCCTGGCTCCAGGTGATGTCTCAATGGAGCCAATATACATGTTCTTAGTTGAATGGAAAATTACACACAATCCAACAGTTGGGATACGCATATACAGCCCTTAAAAAAAGCCAATATTCAATAAGCTGGTCCCACTCAAGTTCCTTTCCTCAAATAACTTGTCATGTAGAATCTGACTCTTCAAAATGAGCTATGGATGTACAGCCACAGTACATCATATGGGCTGAAGCCTAAAATTGAGTACCTGATTTGACAGTTTCCCAATAGCTTGCTATTGGCAACTCAATAGTAAATATATTGAGTTAGAAGATTTTCAGACTTTAGTTTTTTAAATAAATACTTTGTAGATACATACAAGTGTCTTTTTTAAGAAAGGCTAAAGAAGTGCAATCATGTGAATCCCTGAACAAGTAATATTTGATCTTGGAAGCACTCATAAGTAATGACCATCTTCCTTTCCCCTTCCCAGATGTGTTTTCTAAGAGGAATTCCAAACACACAAAACTAGGTACTAGAATTTTTTTTCCACTGAAAGGGTATATCTTAAAGGATCAAGGAAACGTTCTCTTTCCCTCTGATTGCATTTTGTGGTTTCAAGTTTGTACACCATACTCCATTGACATAACCATATAAAACATTGCCTCACTTTATGATTACCTTCATCACACTTAATTAAGCTATGCAGGTAAAAATTAACTTCCATATGCTATTTTCCAGTTACATTAACATAAAGTATTAACACAGTGCATTATGCTCTTCAGTTCCACTATTGAGGTCAAGCATTTAATCAAGTTCATCATAAATCATCTGCTTTTGTAGGTAACTTTTCCTATTCTAATTAAATCCATGTAAAATAAACCTTAAAATCAGGACTGCATGTCTCTCTCAATTTCTTTCCATTAAATTCTATTTTACTTGTGAACACAGGACTTCTTATAGAACAGGAACTGAATTGTTTGGTCCCATACTTTGCTATTTTTTGAACATTTCCACTCAGAAGCCTACGTAATTGCTGATGTTGCTTTTAGAAGTATGGATGAAATGTTAGAAGAGGAAAAGATACGGATTTAGCAGCTTATAAATTGTTATGGTAATGCTCATTATGCCCCCCAACTCTATTTGGGATGCTTCCTTTGGACCCGGATACAATAAGGGAGAAAAATATCACATAAGGTACATTTGGGCATAGCAGATTCAAAGTGGTTTTGTGCAACTGTTATGATAAAATTCCAGTTGGCTAGCCATCAAAATATGCAAATGGTGGTATTTGTTTCTTCTGACTCCTTCATATAAAGAAGGAATTTTTTTGAATGTAGTTTACATTTGGCAGATTTGTGCACGGTATGCAGAGCAGGGATTTATAAATTGTCTCCAGGCTGGTACTGTGGTTCTGTAGCAGTAAAATAGTCTTCTAAGAAAGACTGAATAAATTCAAATGTTGGTCTTTCATCAGGATCTTTCTTCCAACACAGTTTCATTAGTAGCTCATGGAGAGATTCTGGACACCCTTGAGGACAAGGCATTCTATAGCCACGTTCCACTTGCTCCAACACTTCCCGATTCACCATGCCTATAAATGATAAGAGAGGGTATGAAATGTGTATTCTACAATATGGAAAAGTTTTTCTGAACTCTGGATGCTTATGAGTACCAGATCTAGCTGAATCCAGATATATTTCTGTAATTATTAAATGCAACACATTATGCAACACTAGAATGCAACTACTTTATAGTTCGGCAAAATGTGAATTTATTGATTGATATTAAATATTTCTAAGAGTGCAATCCTAAACTGAATTAGGCGGCATAAACTAAGCGAGCAAGGTTTGGCCAGCACAAGGGAATATGTATGTTTGGACCACTCTCGGAGTCAGAGAGGCCAGCACACAGACGTGAGCCATCCTCCATGACTCCGATCACGCTTTATGGTGGCCTTTGTGCTGGCCAAACTTTGCTGGCTTAGTTTATGCTGGCCTAACTCCAGTTTAGGATTGCATTCTGAGTTAGTCTTTTCAAATAAATCCTATCAGTTTAGAGTAAAATGAAAACATACAAGAACACATTCACAAACAATAAAACAAGGCAACTTCAAGAATATATAAAAGAGAACAGATAACACCCATTACAAGGTGAATAAAACTTAAACCTGTTAAAAATGCCTGGGAGAACAGGATAGGCTTTGCCTGCTGCCAAGGAGTTGGCAGCACTTGACAAATTTGTCTCAGGATAGAGTTTGGGGGAACCACTGAAAAGGGTCTCTCACACCTCTGATGTTGGAAAGGACCAATGAAGATTACCTTAATGGCTAGGTAAGGCACCAGGGGTGGTGGTGGAGGAAATTTGCATGAAGCAATCTTGCCTCCTACTGGAGGTTCTTTCACTCTTGCCTGAAGCATATTTTAAGAGTGCTTTTGTAATTACGTGAGCAACTTCCCTTGCTTCCTCATGTAATGGTACAGTACAGGGTTTCAAAAACTGTGGATTGTGACCTGATGTCTGGTGGGTCCCAGGTTGGGACTTTGCACCCATCCTTGCATGTAGTTGGCTCCAAAATGGATCCTTCCAGATGCAACTGGAAGCCACACTAGGCCTTCGCAGGCCTTCAGAAGCATCTGGAAAGCCACTTCCAGTTTGTGAAATTGATTTCCAGTTACTTCCAGAGGCCTGAATTGGCCTTCTGAGGCTTGCAGAGGCTCAGTGCTGGACAAGGAAGTGGGTCACAGCAACCCTCCGCTACAGAACAGGTGGATATTAGTAGGGGGGGGAAGTTTGAGAAATTTTGAGAATACTTGTAAAACCAGTATTTCTTCCTTTCTTTTGTTCATAGTACCTGTGAGATTAGTCAAATACACAGTTTCAATTCTGATTTCAATTCCATTCCTTGCAATCCCCAACATCCCTAATACCTGGTAGATATTGGTACATGTTGTTTGAAAATGCTCTTTTGTCAACCCCTTTCTCCATGTATTAATGTAGTTCATTAAAAAATTAAACCCAAAACATGAGGAAACATTCAGATTGCTTTTGAAAGCCATTTTTTTTCAATTGTAAAGACTACCTAACCTACAAACTTATTTGAAGAATTATGAAAGTTACGATAACATCCTCAGCCTAAAATTCAAGATTAATATTTTGGCAATAGTTTAAGAAACTAACGTTCAAAACAGGTACTGCTGTTAAAGACTGATGTATTGGCCTTTCTGATTCTGTGAATGTCTGACCTTATTAAGGACTTAGATAGTTCTGTGAAGGTAAGTGAAAACTAAACAGTTAATTACAGTAGGCAGGGCGAACTTTAGGCCAATTTGCCCAATGTGGCCAAACTGAGCCCAGCTCCTAAGGGACCTCTGATCTAGACCAGTGGATCACAGCACTTGCGTCAGTCTGAGAAATCACTTTTAGGCAGTGTTGCACCAAGCTGGCAGAAGAGCCACTGCCTGGATGAAGGGAGCAATTGCAAAGCACACGTGTCTTGCCTGGCCCCACAGCCAGGGTAGGCCTTAGGGCAATTTGAACAATTTGTCTAAACTGGGCCCCACAATATCAATCAATCTCAATCTCTAGTATTTATATACCGCTTTTCAACACAAAGTGGTTTACAGGCAAATAGTAACATTAAAGTTAAATGGCTCCCTGTCCCAAAAGGGCTCACAATCTAAAAGAATGGAGAACACCACCAGCAACAGCCACGAGAAAGACACTGTGCTGGGGTGAAGAGGGACAATTGCTCTCCCCCTGCTAAATATAAGAGGACACCACTTGAAAAAGTGCCTCTTGCCCAGTTAGCAATATGGAGGAGTTCTGCACTGGGACAGAAAACAGAGCTCCTGCAGTTGGCAACTTGCTCTGTAGCTGATTCCCTGGTATGGAACATGTCATGCCGAGGTGTCACAAGGAGGCAGGGGCAAGCAGAGTGTTGCTGCTGGACGGCCCTCCCACCTGCCCTTGCATCGGACTGGCTTGAAATCAGCCCCTCCAGAAACAGTTGGTGGTGATGCCGTCATGTCACTGCCACCTGCTTCTGGGTGCCGTGCTTTGCGTGGGGAGCCATTAGCCCTGGTCTCGTTGCTGCCGCTTGTTTGGGTGAACAGGGGGCACAGCAGGGGAGTGGGACCCTGCAACAATGTTTTGCATTGGGCCCTGCAGCTCCGAAGGTCAGCCCTGGCAGTAGAAGTGGGTATTCTCTGTGCCACTGCCCTTTCACCTCAGTCTGTGACCATGTGCAACTTCCCCATATTGTTTTAGTTTGGCGTTTCACTTTGCTTTTTGATCTGACTCTAGCTTAACTCTCATGGGAAGCACCAGGCAGACTTGTAGCTTCTAAGAAAGCTTGACAAGACCCAAGCTCTTGTTGCAGCAAGTAGTACCTATGCCTACCTGTCTCAGCAACATCTTGCTACTTAGAATTGTGCCGTATATCCAAGCAAGCTAGATTGGTTGGGTTTCACACTTGGCTGTGTGAAGACCCTGCCATAGCTTTTATAACAGAATTATATTTGTCTCTAAAGGTTTCTGAAATATACAGTTTCTCCTTCAATTTTAATTTTTCTATTCCTTCTCCAAACATCACACAAAAAGGATATTTTAAAAACAAAGCCATCATATTTTTTCTTTCATTCTGCCTTCTCGCTCTCTCTCATTTATACTTTGAGAAGAAACTAGAATACCCTTGATTGAGTCTAAGTTTCTTATTTTCTTTAACTATTATTCATCCTTTTGCACAACTACTGTTTCAAACACTGTGAACTCTTCTGAACTACTGTTGTAGGCTTTTATTCTTTACATATTACAAAACTTGTCACTAGCCAAAGCAGTATTTTGTATTTAGTTCAGTGGTAAACATCTCACATGTGACTATAGGACCCAATACTTGTTTTGAAAACAACTACAGAAAAAAGACTGCTCTGCACTCCAGGAACTGATACGTACAAAATTTCCAGTAATTAACAAAAACATGTTAATATGCATATTGATTATGTTATATAGAAACAACAATGTTCCAATGAAGGCTTGTTAAGCCTTTTTACCTGGGTATGGCACGCGACCCTTTGTTACAAGCTCTGTCAACAAAATCCCAAAAGACCAAACATCAGATTTAATTGTAAACCGACCATATAATGCAGCCTCAGGTGCTGTCCATTTGATTGGAAATTTGGCCCCTAAAAGAGTAAAGAGAACACTGTAGAATCCTTCCTTTTAATATTTATTTATATTTAACTTCTAACCATGTAGTGTGACAGAACTAACAGAATATTGACAAATCTCATGTAAGAATGACTATTTATTTATTTGATTTTTACCCCGCCTTTATGCTCGAAGGCACTCAAGGCGGCATTACATAAAAATATAAAATTTAACATTAAAAAAAATATAAAAGAGTATTAAAACAATAGAAAGCAAAATAAAACACAAGAATAAAATTTAAAAAGCCAAAAACCCTGTGGATCATAAATATAAAATATAACACACCAGCCAGCCAACCTGTCAACAGTTAAAAGCTTTTTGGAATAAAAAGGTCTTCAGCCCCCGCCGAAATGTTAATAAAGAGGGAGCAGTTCTCAATTTTGAAGCTCTCTTCTTCAGCTACTATAAGATACTCTTTACATTAAGGTAAGGAATGATGCTGTCTCCAATACATAATAGGTTTTTCTTTTCAGCACTGAAAACTGAATTATTATCTTCTGCGTGGCTGCTTCTAAAATTCGGATTGAAATAATAAATGCTAATATAGTTTGCTGTAACTGATTGTGAATTTATTTTGCAACCATTTTGTAAAGTTTCTCTATGCTGCCTTTTATATTTTTAGATCAATGAAAGTTTATATTTTTCTATCAACTAGGATCAGTGTTCTTCAACCTGTGGGCCATGACCCCAAAAGGGTTGTGGCAATCTTTCAAAGCCTGTGCAAAAGAGAGCTTGGATCCAATCTAATAATACTATTGCCTTATCAAAACCGAGTTCTTGACCTAATCCTGCAGAGTCTCTTCTTACCATCTTCCCCCATAGCTCTTAAGGCCGACCCTGCTCAGGCTGCTACTTCACCGGATAGTTATGAAGACAAGGGTGGGTGGGGGCAGACTGCATCCCAGGAGGGATGCAGGATTTGAGGTGGCTCCCCAGTTTAATACGTTATTTATTTAGGGGCATTATTTATTTCGTGGCATGAAAATGTTTGAAGACCACTGTAATGTATATATGGTATAAACATTTTATTAGCTCTATCTATTGATAAAGACATTGCAATACCAAATATCTGTATTTATAATTTATTTTAAAGATTTGCATCCCACCCATTTGCAGGAGCAAATGTTCAACGTGGCTAACAATTTAGAACAATATATAAAACAATTTTCTGGAAAAAAGGAGGAGCAGATAACGACAGTCAGACAATGACATGTCACATGAACGCAAGATGCAAAATGTCTTCAGACCTCACTGAAAGGCCATGAGGGAAGGGGAGGTTCTTAGTTCCCTCAGAAAAGAATTCCGTAGTTGTGGGCACTACCACAGAAAGGCTTGCGTCTGTGCTGCCATTCCCTTCAACGGGATAAAGGTGGCACTTGAAGGAGAGCATCCTCAGATGATTTAAGCGAGCTTAACGTTACTTAAGTTCTATTTAAAAAAACACTACAACTTGCACGGAAGGGAGAAGACTAGCCTAGAACTTTCTGTGGTGAAAATGTTCTGTCTCTTTAATTACCCATTGTTCTGTCCATGTTAGCTCCTGGATGACGTAGAAGTTTGATTTTCAGGAATATATTACCTCACTAAAAATCAGATCTTTTTAAAGTTCTCTGAAATAGAACTATTTTTACATAATGTTTCTACTGCTGAGCACAACAATAAACGAAACAATGAAGATGAATAAATACATATATACACTCTAATGGAATTAAATATCAGAAATATCAATTCAGTTACCACTTGATAGAGTATGTATCTGTGGTAACAACGAGGTTGAAGATCTTAGGCATATTTTATTTCATTGCCCATTGTATGATGTGATTAGAGTAAAGTTTCTGTCCCCGTGTATACAATCTAGATCGGAGGATCATATGATATGCCTCCTTCTAGCAGACACCTCAGGAGATGTCACTACAAATGTGGCAAGATTTGTGATGAATGCTCAGAAAATCAGAGCCCAACTTGTCTGAAATCCTTTTCTTGTGGTTTTGGATATTATGTAGTTTTGCTGTGTTGTGTTGTTCTGTTTTTGTTTTGTAATGACAATTTTGTTATACAAATAAAGATTACTTACAAAATTCAGTTACCACTAGGTTATGCTGATGAAAAACCCAGACATACTAAATATTAGTCCATTACTTCAAAGTAACTCTGTTACTTTGTAACTTGTGGAGTAAATTTGTACTTGTGGAGTAAACAAAGTAACTTGTGGAATAAACAGATTTACCTTGTCTGGCAGTATATTCATTGTCCTCTATTAACCTTGCTAAACCAAAGTCTGCAATTTTGCACACCAAATTATCCCCCACAAGGATGTTAGCTGCCCGAAGATCTCTATGAATGTAGTTCATTCTTTCAATGTAGGCCATACCATCTGCAATCTTAACAAAAAAAAAAAGTCTATTAACAAATAAAGCTTAGTTCACAAAATTTAAAATGAGAGTTTAGCTTAAGTATTTCAAGTAAACTGACTAAAATATACAGTTAAGTTGTTTAGTTATATATTTATGTTATTTATTTATTTATTGGATTTCTATCCCGCCTTTCTGCCCGAAGGCACCCAAGGCGGCATTACAATACAAAAATACGATAAAATACAAAATTTAACATTAAAAAGCAATTTAAAAACAAAATTAAAACAATTCAATAAAACAAAATTAAAACAAAACAATACAATTTAAAAAACAAGCCCCGTGGATCATATAATCAAGATATAAAAGTATAACAAGCCAGCCAGCCAGCCTGTCAACAGTTAAAAGCTTTTTGAAATAAAAAGGTCTTCAGCCCCCGCCGAAATGTTAAAAAAAAGGGAGCAGTTCTCAATTCTAAGGGGAGGGTATTCCAAAGTTGGGGGGCTACCACCGAGAAGGCCCTCTTCCTGGCCGCCGCCCCTCTCACTTCTCCTGGTGGCAGCACAGTCAAAAGGGTCCCCCCAGATGATCTAAGAGTACAGGTAGGATTATATGGAAGGAGGCGGTCCCTCAGATACCCTGGACCTGATATGTTACACATAAAAAACCCAATAGTACATGCTTCTCATTCTTAGATTCAGCAACGTATTTTCTAGTAGTCAAACATATTCAGTAATTATTTTTCAACAGTGTACAGATTATATTATAACATTGCTAAAAATACACAAATTAGAACAAACAATTATTTTCAGGCCTTTCTACTTGTTATCCAATTGTATAATGCAGGGGTCACCAAACCCTGGCCCGTGGGCCATATCCAGCCCTCCAGATTTTATCCAGCCAGTGCTGATTGCATCATAGGTTCCTTGATGCTTTTTCAAAATCCATTCCCTTCCTTCCTATGCAAGTCAGTTTTACCCTTCCTTCCCCACCTTATTGTATTCAACCAAACTCTTAGCACATCAATTCTCCATGTGTTTATTATTCATTTATATTCCAGACCTCGATACTATGTCAGATATATGATGCAGCCCTTGTGCCATAAAGATTACTTCTCTCGATTTGAAAAAGTACCTGAGCAGCCATATCCACCAACTGCGGAAGTTTTAAATATTTTCCTTCTCCTTCCTTAAGAAAGTCTAGCAAACTACCTGCAGAAAGATATTAATGCAGTGATTTAAGGCAGCTAGAAATGTCTAAATATTATTAAAAGAACATATACTTCCTGTTTTTGATTGTGCGATCATACAGTATATTATTTTTAATACACGATGGTGTTTATTCAAATACAGCAATTATTTCACAAAATTTTGCATGGGCCTCATTCTTCAAAATATTCTGAATCAGTGGATACTGGGGCACACCTGTAATTGCTGCAAATAATTGTCATTTCCTGGAGATGATCCCTGGAGATCTTACCCAGGCACAGTGAATAAAATCGGTGACAAAAAAAAGAAAAAAAATGGGACATGGCTATGGCTAACGTATTACCTGTAATGAATACCCAGGGGGACAATTTCAGAGCAGGAGGGAGGGTTACAGAGTGCATTGGTGGTGGGGTGATGCTTGCTGGGCATTCTATAACCGGGGAATCTCCATAGTTATACAGTGTATGAACAATGCCTTCTGATTTACTATAATGATGTACATCCACATAGGACTATAGCCTTAACACTATGACTCAAGACATTATACTTTCAGCACTTTTGTATTCTAATAAGAAACATACCTTTTGTCATGAATTCAGTGACTATGAAAATTGGTTCCTCAGACACAACAGCATAAAGTGGAACAAGTTTATCATGTCTTAATTTCTTCATGATTTGAGCTTCTTGTAGGAAAGCTTCTGGCATCATTGTACCAGGTTTTAGTGTTTTGATTGCTACCTTTGTGGTTCCATTCCATGTTCCTATGGAAGCAGTGCATTTCATCATTATTTACAATACATATATTTCCAGCATCACATAAATAAAAGGTATAATAGCAGTGTGCACCATCTATAAATTGTTCCCTTTCCCCCTTTATTAACCTAATTAATATTCCATGTCATACGAATCTGTGAAGCTGACATACAGCATAGTCAATGCATGTCTATTCAGAAGTAAGTCTTATTGAGTTCAATAAGGCCTATTAAGATTAAGTGTGTATATCGGGGTGGCCAACCCACAGCACATCATGTGCCACTTTTATGTAGAGAATCTTTAACATGCCACTCCACTTCCACCTCTACGTTGCTTTCAAGGATTACCATGATAGCTAAATAGAGCCTCCAAGCCTCCTTTTCCAAATTCTTTTCATGCCTTTCTTCCCATTTTCAAAACAGAGCAAATCAAGCAGAGTAGGTGTAGCTACCCTGAGCGTGCCCACTGCAGTGTTAGAAACTTGGAAGGTACTGTGTAAGGAGTAACAAAGAAATCAAGCATACCATAAATTTCTGTGGTGCTTTCTTTGTTAGTATTTAAATGTTTTTCGAAAATATATGGCAACTTTGTCTGTGCCACTTAGAAAGCGTCTACATGCTACTAGTGGCACACATGCCATGAGCTGGCCACTCCTAGTGTATATGACTGCAGCCTTAATCTGTATAAGACTATTAATCTATCCATTACTGTCTGCCATGCTTGGAAGGACCTCTCAAAGCCAACAGAAGAGTTCTTTCTTAGCCCTGCTATTTCAATCCTTTCATGGGTAGAGATGCTAGGGACTGCATCTGCGATCTTATGCATGTAAAGCATGAGGCTAACCCTGTGTGATGGCTTTTCCCCATGGGTTACTTACCCATCCATACTTCACCAAAACAGCCTTGGCCCAGCTTAACTTCTAACCGCAAAGATTCTCTAGGAATTTCCCAAGCATCTTTTGCTAAGCCCTGTGTCTGAGGTTTCACGGTTGGACATACAGTTGTTAACTTATGACACAGGCCATCAGCATGCTCTGCAAATCAAAAATATGTCTTAATTTATTTTCACAGTCACATATTTATTTAAAACATTTGTACTTAACCCTTTTGAAGTCCTCCCAGGGCCATATTCTAAAAAAAGCAATTATCATATTTCAAATACTAATTTAGTTACATCTCTCATCAAACAGTGCTTTTTATAATGTTTCATACACATATTTGGAACACATAATCATAACCCCTGCTAACTGGGCAAGAGGCACTTTTTCAAGTGGTATCCTCTTATATTTAGCAGGGGGAGAGCAACCTCTTCACCCCAGCACAGTGTCTTTCTCGTGGCTGTTGCTGGTGGTGTTCTCCATTCTTTTAGATTGTGAGTCCTTTTGGGACAGGGAGCCATTTAACTTTAATGTTATTTGCCTGTAAACCGCTTTGTGAACTTATGTTGAAAAGCGGTCTGTAAATACTAGTGAGTGATTGATAATCTCAATTTTCATTTTATCCTAACATATAAAACCTGTGGAACTTCTTACCTGTATAGTGTTTGACCAGCTTTTGTAAAGATTCAAATTGTGCTCTAGTTGTTATATAATATCCACCATTGTCAAGTTTCCTAATTTTGTAGTGTTTCACATTGTCACCTCTAACCTCATCCCAGTCACGTATAGAGAGGGAATAAGCACCTAGAAAAAAAATGTAGTTAATAATATTGCTTCTGCAAATATACTTATAAACAAACATTTATCTTTTCTATATATATATAAACGGACGTGTGTATGTATGTGTGTATGTGGGTATGTATATATGTTATTTATAGGCGTCTCCGTGCCTTGACCCACAGCCACGAAACTTGGCACACGTACCTTGCAGCCTGGAAGGAATCACTGCGGGGGTCAGACCCCCTAGCGCCCCCGGGGGTGGAGGTACGGGGGGGGTCTTCGCGTGAACATTGTCGGAAATGTCCGAAATCGGCATCGAATCTGTAGTTTTCGGGGTCGCCGAGATGAGTGGCGACCCTCCCGATGCCGTTGGAGTCCGGGTTCAGCCCCCCCCCCCCAACGTGGGGGGCAAAAAGGGGTGCGAAACACAGCGTCCACCATGCCCTGCTGGAACGCCTGGACCGATTGGCACCAAACTCGGCATGCGGAAGCCTAGCAGCCTGGCGGCAAATACTGCGGGGGTCGGGCCCCCCTACCGCCCCCGGGGGTGGGGGTACGCGGGGGGCCCGACGTGAGAACGGTCAAAACCGGCCAAACTTGGAGTCAAATCCACAGTTTTCGGGGTCGCCGAGATGAGTGGTGACGCTCCCGGCGCAGTTGACGTCTGGGTTTGCCCCCCCCCAAGTGCGGGGCAAGAAGGGGTGCAAAACACAGCGTCCGCCATGCCCTGCCAGAACGCCTGGACTGATTGGCACCAAACCCGGCATGCGGAAGCCTAGCACCCTGGCCACAAACACTGCGGGGTTGGGGCCCCCCTAGCGCCCCAGGGGGTGGGGGTACATGGGGGTCCCCACTTGAAAACGGTCGAAAATGGCCAATATCGGTGTCCAATCCATAGTTTCCGGGGTCGCCGGGACGAGTGGCGATGCTCCTGATGCTGTGCGAGTTCCGGTTCACCCCCCCCCTCGGCGTGGGGGGCAGGAAGGGGTGCGAGACACAACAGCCGCCGTGCCCTGCTGGAACGCCTGGACCGAGCGACACGAAACTTGGCACGCCTACACCTTGTGGCCTGGCCACAATCACTGCGGGGGTCGGGGCCCCCTGGCACCCCCAGGGGGGTGCGTGGGGGTCCCCACGTGAAAATGATCGAAACTGGCCAAACTCGGTGTCGAATCCATAGTTTCCGGGGTTGCCGGGACGAGTGGCGATGGTCCTGACGCTGTCCAAGTTCAGGGTCACCCCCCCTCGGCGTGGGGGACAGGAAGGGGTGCGAGACACAACATCCGCCATGCCCTCCTGGAACGCCTGGACCGAACGACACAAAACTCGGCACGCGTACACCTTGTGGCCTGACGACAAACACTTCGGGGGTTAGACCCCCGTAGCGCCCCCGGGGGTGGGGGTGCGCGGGGGGCCCAAGTGAAAGTGGTCAAAAACAGCCAAAATCGGCGTAGCATCCATAGTTTCCGGGGTTGCTGGAGCGAGCGGCGATGCTCCTGACACCGTCGGAGTCCGGGTTCACCCCCCCTCAGCATGGGGTGCGGGAAGGGGTGCAAGACACACTATCTGCCATGCCCTGCTGGAACGCCTGGAGCGATGAGCCCCAAACTCGCCATGCGCGTGCCTTCCAGCCTGGCAACAGACACTCTGGGGGTCAGGCCTCCCTAGCGCCCCGGGGGGGGGGGCAGGGCCCCCGCGTGGACATGGCCGAAAATGGACGAAATCGTCCTCGGTTCTGTCGTTTCTGGGCTCACTGAGGCGAGCAACGACGCTGTGGGAGTTTGGGTCCGCACCCCCCAATGTGGAGACGGGAAGGGGTGCGATACGAAATGTCCACCATGCCCCACTCTGACTCCTGGAGCAATTGGCACCAGACCCGGCATGCATATGCCTTACGGCCTGGCGACAAACACTGTGGGGGTCAGGCCCCCCCAGTGCCCCCGGGGGTGGGGGTGCGCAAGGGGCCCCACATGAAAATGGTCGAAAATGCCCAAAATTGGGAGATGGGTCAGGGATGGGAGATATAAACACCCGGGCAACGCCGGGTAACAAAAAGCTAGTAGCCTATAAAGTAACAATTTTATATATAGATACCTTTTGTGGTTTCACTTTCTCGGACTAAGAAAATACCACGTTGGTTTCCAGGATTTAAAAGCAATCTCTCTGCATCTTTCCTGCCCATCTTACCAAAATACCATCTAGAGAATTGAAAGAAAAATATATGCTGAAGGAATGAGCTGGCTGCAATATTCTAATGACATAGCAGTGTAAAGATAACCCATTAAAGATGGGCCAAGATGTGCAATTCTGTTTGAAGTCAATATTTCAGGTCCAAATGAGAAAAGACTCTTATCTGCCTAAACTACTCAGGAGTAGTTGGCAACCACAGTTTATATTAAGGAGCCAAGCTTTGTGGAGTACCATAACATTTTAAAACTACAGGGAAAGAGAGATGATTCAGCTTTCATTCAAGATTCAGATGAGAAAAACCAAGACCTATGACAACAAATACTGCATGATAAATTAATGCTTGGTGTATCCAGGGCAAGCCATTGTATGAGTCATCGGCCATTGTTATTCAATTTCACCCACTGTAAGTTAATGGAAGGTTGCCTTCATAATTTACAAGCACTAGTTCAACAGCCATGGAGCATGTCACCCTTAGTAACTAGGATAAAAAGGTCAAAAGTACTGGTTATATGCATTTAAAAACCTGCTAAGCAATTTAAGCACTGTACTCTATTCTCTGTCAAACATCCTCACAGAACTAAGTTACTGACCTAACATATAATGTTGCTATTGTTATCATGCATAGAAGTATGGATGCTGTAGATTCAAATGCATTTCATCATCCTATAAAATTTACAAATGAATGCACTGGAAGACAGTCTATTCTGTGACGTCCTTAGCAGGAAAACGAACCCAACCTTTTGGATAAAGCACAAGACATTTCCTACTATCCTAGGTGCTCCTTTCCTGACTGTAGGCACTTAATTTATAATTTCCGAGTCTCTATGAGGCATTTTAAAGCAGATGGAAGCAGATGTGGTGTGCACTTCAGATCAGGTTCACACAATAATGGCACTTGATTCATACAGAAACCTCTGATTGTCTGCAAAGTCTCTATTTAAAACATTTATATACCACCTTTCCACACCACAATGGGGTACCCAGTTTTAACTACTGCTGTAAGCTTTAGTCAGTTGGAGTGTCTATTATCTCTTTTCTGGGCCCCATTCATTAGGATGTAGATATTAAGGTTAATAACACAGGTGCAAAGGTTCAGGAAGCAAAAGCAGTTGTTCCAAGTATAGTAGTCTCTGAACAGGATTACCCGTTACAGGTGCCAAATCTGTGGATTTAATTTGGCTCAATGCGAGTCCTCTGGTCCTGTGTTGAGTCAAATTACGCTGTGCTCTGGTCACCTTTAGAGGTTCTTCTGAGGCCTGCCAAGGCTACGCAGATCCTCCCATGGCCTCAGCATAGCTATTATAGCCAAAAAAAAGTTACTTCCAGTTTTCATGAAAACCAAACTATTTTAAAATGACATCAATTTAGCTCCATCAGTTTAGTTCCAGCCACGTTCCTCTGATATGCAAGTTATGATGGGCTAACAAGGTACAGCAGCTACATTTATAAATACCAGATTTAGAATGGAACTATTTCTCCCAAAACACTTGGCAGAAGATTTTTCTCTCTGAACCCCCACATAATTACTTAAGATACAATCAACATTAACTTAATCCTATCTAGTCAGGCACTTAAACTGAAGCCATCTTCCTTCTAGACGTTTTCTGCCTGTAATGCTGTTGAAAAGTTACAAGTGAAATGACTGACAAAGGATGTAATGATGCCTTACTCTTCTGCTTGAATAGAGTCTGCAGGAGCTACATAATTGCTAGGGATGTAGCCACTCTTTCCCGTTGCAATAGATCTTGCTTCCCACCAGTCTCCTTCCCTAAAAAACGAGAGTAGTTACATTGGATATGCATAAACAAGTCTATTTTGTATCAAGTGAAATGTCATCTATTAGAATCTCATGTGAAGTTTTAGTGGTTTTCCAACTATGCTGTATCAAACAGAAGAACATTTTTCATGCAAAAGCAATAATAAGCAGTACAAAGCACAGTTAGGATCTGGAAGGGATCCCCTAAATACTCTAGTACAGTAGTTCTTAAACTGGTGGATTGTGATGCACCAGGGAACCAGAAGCCGGCCACTCCCCCTTAAGGAGAGTGGCCAAGAAATTGGTAGCAACACAATCGCCACGACTGCACTGCTGCTGGGAAGGAAAGGTTTTTTTTGTTTTTTTTAAACTTACCTGGGTGTTGCTATGGCTCTCCAGAGGGTTTGGGAGCCTGCAACCTCTATGCAGCCCTCCCTATTCCTCCAAAGTACCGTAAAAGGGGGAAAACATACTTCCAATTTCACAATGAAAACCAAAGTGGCTTTTAAAAATCTTTTTACTGGAGGTGTGGGGAGGGCTGCAGAGCTTGCTGAACCTTCTTGGTAGTGAGGGTTACCAGTTATGTAAAAAAACGCTTTCCTTACCAACAGCAGCACAACTGTGACGATTACGTTGCTGCCCTTTTCCCTCCGCTGCAAACGATTACCAGTTCCCAAACTCTCCCTGAGAATATGAGAACCGCTGCTCTAGTATCTCAAGTTAGGAAATCATGAAAGAAGCAGAACGTTCTCCTAATTGCCAAACAAAATGGAAACTTAGTCCAGATTTTAAGGGAAAAAACAAGTAATTATGTTGACTCAAGGAATAAAGTAGTTCTATTTCAAGAAGATTCTAGATCCTCTATGATAATAAACTGAACTTCTAGAAGTACCTTGTTGCAGGTACCAATGTGGCAAACACAGCGATACCCAATTTAACAAGAAATTGTAATGCACTGGAAAAATTCTTGCTTCCAGTAAAAACATAGAGTCCCATCTGGTTTCCCTGTGAACGCTTCTCACTACAGGCACCCCCTATATTCAGCAGGTTCCCTAACTGACCAGAGCACTGATCAAAACATGAAATCATCCAGAAATAGAATGGAGACTTTTTTAAACTTGCAAATGCTGTTGCCAGTTGAAATCCCCTGCTTTCCATCTCTTTTAGCTTGCAAATGCAAAATTGCCTGAGAGAAGCAACTGCTCAAAAAGATCCCAGAGTTTTCCCTTCTAAATCCTATGCTTTCTGTGCTGAGGGAAAAGGTTGAAAGAGGGTATAATCAAACAATGGTCTTTCAAAAAGCAGGAGATACTTGTTCTTCTTGAATGTGTTCTTCTGCATGCCAGAATTTTTTGCTTTGGACCCTCTCTCCTCACTAACAGCAATCCAGAAAATAACTGTTCATGGGACATCTGTGCTTGCTTTACAGCATACCGAAGGATTCAATTGGAGCAGATCTACAGTTCTGTGAAGATACTTACGTGTTATTTATAATCTGAAATCGTTCACCCTTTTTGAATGAAAGATCATCTGTAGTTCTAGCTTCATAGTCATACAAGGCCACAAAAACAGTAACACCACCTTAGGAAAAGTGAAGATATACAATTACATGTTTTGCTAAAACACAGCACAGGTACAAATCAAATAACATAATGTACATCAAATTAAATTTGGAAGGTAATTGGTATTAAGGTATTACATGGAAAGAATGTTTTCAAATGACAACAGTCCCTGATTTCTATTTATCTGATTGAAATTCTGAATAATTTCTACAAAGTGGGGGACAGTAGCCAAAAATTGCTTGTCACATTAAATACCCAATTCTATTTCTCGCATGAGTTGACCAAATCATATATTTACAAACATGAGGCGAACAAGTTCTACTGTGTCTTCTTGGGGCAACATTTTCATCTGCGTTTTCCAGGTGCCTTCCAAATATTATAGGAGAAAAGTTAACCTTTCCAAGAACTACCTGGACTCATCTTTTATACAATGTGCTACCATGACTGCATTCTTTTCCAACTGATAGAATATAAATACAAGAGGGAGATGGGAAGCAAGTCTGAGACATGTGCAGTAGAAGAGCACATGAGTAAGAAAGGTGCCATTACCCAACTACTTAAATGAGGTCTGAGTCAGTGGACCTATCTATTGCATTATTCACTCCCATGTTGTTGTTCTTTGCTCTCACACAAACATTCTATACACAAAGAAGTCAGAGTCTAGTGTCATGCCTTTCTAGAGTCATATCATAGAGTCATGCCTTTCTAGAGTAAATGATGGACAGTAATATAACAGGTAAGGTGCCACATAGGCCTCACGAAGATACAGTGTTGGGGAAAGCCACTTTCTAGGCTTTCTAGGGTACCATGTAACTTTCTAGGGTAAGATCTTACCCTTTCTAGGGTAAGATGATACCTATAGCCTTACAAGATGATAGAAGATTGGCAACCCTACAATACTTAAGTCATGCTGTCTGAACTCACTCAGCAACTGATGCTGCTCAGTAAAAACTGTGACTGTTTCAGCACCAGTCTTGATAATCAGCAAACAGAATTGTTTTTGACCTTTCAAGCCTTCATGGCTTGGGTCCAGCTTACTTGAGAGACCGCCTTCTCCCATACTATCCGGCCTGTTCTCTTGGTCATCTGAGGGGGCCCTGTTGGTTCTGCCACCACTGAGAGAGAGATTAGGAGGATTGTGGTCAGGAACAGGGCCTTCTCAGTGGTGGTGCCAGTACTATGGAATTCCCTTCCTTTTGAGGTGAGAACAGTTCCCTTGCTTTTAACCTTTTGGTGAGGCCTGAAGACCTTGATTTCAAAGAGCTTTTGATACCCTGTTATTTCACAGGGTATGACGACCATAGACAGGTGTGCACATTTTCAGATATTTATCTTTTTTAAAAATTTGCTAATGTTTTAATATTTGTGTATTTTATAGTGTTATTTATGTGTTTTTAACGGGTTATTAGCTCCCTTGAGTGCCTTCTGGGGAGGAAGGCAGAATACAAATCTAAGAAGTATATAATACCACTCTACCATTTCCACGGTTAGGTGTTCAAACAGGAAAGACTTTGTGTCAAAGGCTTCTCCACTTGACACCAAGATGATGGTGCTTGTTTGTAACCTAGAGCATGAGCAAGGATGAGGAGGTGGTCCCAGCTGTTCAATGCTCAACTGATCTCCCCCATTGCTACTGGTGCAATGATGAATCTGTCCATGGGGCTATGTTAAGTGGAAGATGGGGAGACTGGCTGCAAAAAAAAACCAGGCAACCATTCTAATGAATGCTGCAGGGGAGGTGGTGATGGCTGGATGGGATGAAGATATCTGGACAAAATGAAGATATTCTAGGGCAGAACAAGGGATACAGTTACCTGAGCAAATCTATTGGGACAGGAGCCAGTCATTCTAACTTGTGTCATAATAGACAGCCAGATATATGCATGTGTCTCCTCTCAATCATTTTTCAAAAGAGACCCTATTGAATCAAGGACCTCTTCTGTGCTGTTTTTCTACTTTGGTGCTGTATGGAATCTGGCAAGAAAGGAGACATGGCAGACTACGATTGCAAATAAATGGAGGTAACACAGGTTCCATCATGGGTCATTTTCTTCTTGCCCCTTCTTTTGTGATTCTTCACAGAGCATGAGACCTGGGTTCTGGTTCTCCTGCCTTCACTTTTTCCATCTAAAATCACTGCAACCAGCAGTACTCTCAAAATGTAGGCTGCACCTTGGGGCAGCATGAATTAACATTGCCCATTTTCCCTTGGATAGCCTTTTCCAATTGCTCTGCTGAGCAGGGCATGGTGCTACCTGTTATGAACTAGACTTACTAGACACTGTCCATTAAGCATGTAACCCCAATATATCTGGCAAAATTCAAGGTTTTGGAACTCCTTCCTCTACTCAAGTTAGTGGCATCCCAGTTTCAGTTTTGACACTGGCTAAAAGCTTTTCTATTCTGTTCTGCCTTTTGTTTAAGAGTACTGCTATGTTGTTCATTATTAAGGAGCTCTCTGTTCCTTTGGCTGTTATCACATTTTATTCTTGAACTTTAGCTTGTTTTTAATGTAGCTGTTTTAGTGTCCCCCCAGTATCTGCGCATCCACAGTTCCCCGTGCCCATTACTTTTGTTTATGTAATTTACAGTCATACAAAGGACCATGTATCTTGGGACAAGCAGGGAGGCAGCCTGCAGCTAGAGGGTATGTTTCAGGGAATGTTAACAGGAAGCATGTTCACCAAGTCGTCCCTCTAGCTGCAAGCTACCTGCCTGCTTGTCCTTTAAACGTACCAGTTTTAAAGTATTTATTCCTGGATGGGGACCATTAACATACCATGATTTCTTTAATAGTTGTATCAGATAATATTACATATATGCAACAATGGGCATGAATGGGTTTAATTGCTGCAAATTGCCTAAAAAAATCATGCTGAACATCATCGGTTTGATGGACCAAGAACCTGGCTTGCTGTAAGTTAGCTTCCTATGTTCCAAAAATTCTTATGACCCTTAAATTCGCACTTACCCAAGTAATGTTGTATATATAAAAAGTATGTTATAAGCTTTTCAGTTTGGAGTTTTCATACACAAGAGGTATAGGTGTATTTTAAAGGTCACATTTTTACTGACAAAATTATTTGAAATAGTGATTATCTTTCTTTACCCATCCACTTTACTTTGATTTTCATAAGTAATAAATTTTGCAGTACTTCCAAAGTTTTGGCAGTGAATAAGAATATACAAAATTGCTATTTGAAAGGTAATAGTAGATGCTGTAATTCCAAGAGAAATGTTTTATTCCTATCACGTCTTCCCAAAACAAGCAGTTAAATAAAAGTGTTTTTAAACGATTCTTACCTGTTAAGCCAGTTGGATATGGACATGGTGCGGATGAAAATGAAGTTGATGCTCCTCCAAAAGGTGTCATACCAGATGGCCCACCAAAAGGAGTGACAGAATGGCTGTTAAAATTAACTGATGATCCCTTTATTGCAGGTGACTGGTTTGTTTGGTTTGAATCTGATCCATAATGACTAGTGTGAGATGTAATGGGTTCTGTAGTATTCTCAGTTCTGTATTTCATGGTTGGGCCTTTATCTTCCTTACTTTTAATGCACCCCATGGTGTTTTCTGTGGAAAAAAAAAGTGGTGGGCATGTTAATACATAAATTATTTTCTTAGCCACTAAAAAGCACTGGAACAAACTGAAGATTCAACTGTAAAAAATAAATCGAATTTCAAAATCATATGGATCATTGCCTTCAATTAACAACCAAGCTGCTTACAAAATAAAAAAGTACAAATGTATGAAAACGAATGCTATAATAATTTAGAAATCTTCTCTCCACAAACATAAAAACATATATTCAGAAGATGGTAGCGTTTATGATTTTTTAAGTTTGAAATTGAAGTGTTTTATTGTATCAAGGCTCTTAAATCTCAGTCTTTGAAGTCAGCCTGGATTTAAGGCCCCTGAGACCAAACTTCCATCAAAGGATGTCTTAGAGAGGATCAGTTTTATTGTGAAATACTGTATACTTGATAGCCTTTTAAAGAACTGATGCAAAAGGAACACACACTTCAACATTTTATTTTAATGCACCAAAATTAAACTATTTTCAATATCCACTATCAAGTTTTATTCTTTAAGCAATATAGTCTTGTGAAAGTGTGTTTGCACCACTCCAGAGCAGGCTGGGCTGGGGCGAGGACATGCACCGGCCTGCCTGCACAGCGACTCAGTCCCAGGTTGGGGGGGGGGTTTCTTATAATTTTGTCAGATTTTAATCTCCCTTATTTCTCCCACATTGAGAAGGTCAGGAGCCAAACACAGTGATGAGAGAGTGAGGGAAATAGTGCTTGTGAAGAAGAGCTGCACCTAGCATTGTACTGTGTTTGGATATGGCAGGCTTTAAGACCCAGTGGCCCTGCAAGCTGGTTGCAAAGGGTCTCCTTGAAGGGGGCTCCTTTCCCAAAAGCTCCCTCCTGTATGGCTAACCAGAGTGTGAAATTGTGAAGGGTGAGCTTTGCTGGCATCGAGGGAGAGAGAAGAAAGAAGTTAGGAAACAAGGAGAATGTTTTTGATCTGCAGTTGTACTGTGTCTGTAGATGGTAGACTTTAAGACCCTGCAGGAGCCTGCCTGCTACTTGAGACATGCTGGGTAGTTGTGAAGTGTCTCCCTGCAGGAGGGAGCTGTTGGGAGAGAGAAAGAATGGCTCCCAGCAAGAAACTGCACAGGGGGAGCTCATGGCTACTGCTCCTCTGTGCTTCTCCTGGCTGCTAAGACATCCCTGAACTGCCCTCACCCCTGTGTGACCTGCAGATAGGACAAGGGCGTGAGCTATGCTGGATTTTTTGGTAACAATTTCTCATCTTTTATAGGACAGTATCCACAGTAATGAGAAGTAGCATTCCATGAGCAAGAAAAAGTGCAGCTCATAACTTGCTTGGAGACTAGCTGAAGCCTGTAGTCATGGGTGAGGAGGAACTTCTCAAAGGCTTTTTTATTTAATGTATAGTCCGTGAAGAGCTTGATGAGCAGAATCACACCCCTATAAGCTAGAATCCCTCAGACAGAGCCACAGTAGGAACACAGAAGCCTGAGAATTACAGAGGTGAGAAGTCTATGTCCTAGTACAGTGATGGCAAACCTATGACACTTGTGTCAAAGGTGACACACCACAACATTTGGGGTGACACACCAGCATTCACCAATACATGACAAAAACTGAATTTGTTTTATTCATTTTTCATTTTTGTAATTAGATGTTTCATTATGTAATAAGTAGCACCACACATGATTGGACTGTATTTTTTGTTTAACTAAATGAATATAAAGAATTGTTTGTTTTATTTGGGAGGGGTTGACATGCCAGCAAAGCCAAGTTAAGCATTTTCCTAAGTTTTGACACACTGAGCCCAAAAGGTTCGCCACCACTGTCCTAGTATAAACAACTGGAATGATGAGTAGACTTGCTTGCTAGACCCAATGCTACTGCAGAATTACCTCTACACAAGAGGCAGAAAATACTCACAAATAAAAACTTGTTTTGAATTCTTGGACAGAGTGCCAGGATGGCATAGTGGTTCTGGTGTTAGACATGGAAAATCCAAGTTCAATTCCTGCTCAGTCATGGAGCTTCCTGAAGAACCTTGGGTCAGACACTATCTCTCAGTCTTGCCTTCCTCACAGGGTTGTTATGAGGACAAAAGGAAGGAAGGAACCATGTATACTACTCTGAGCTCTTTGGATGAATGACACAATTCCCCCCCCCCCATAAGCCCTTGGCTAGCACCTATGTACTGCCCTGTGCCAAGACAATAGCCATTTAAAAACATGAAATGAAACCATGAATTGGAAAGGATTATACAATGCACCTTCAATTTCAGTCTAATGGGAATACAGGGTATCCATTAATGCTACAAGTCTGTCAAATCTGAATTCATTTATGTCAACAGAAATGCACAAGGACAGAAGCTATATGATTCGTTCTTAATGAAGCAGAGAATATCCACTGCTTTCAAAATATGCTAAATTGAGGGTTCACTATACACACATACACACATTTGTTAAAACAGAGTGTATCAATTTAGAGAAGTTTTCAGACAGATGTAACTTTATACAAATGTTGTCTTTTTACAAATCTGTTCACACTTGTGCTAAGTTAAATCAATTTGGCACTCTCTCTGCTATTCAATTGTCTCCTTAAAGTAGGAGATCTATTCACTGAGTTGAACTGCTCCATTTAGGGACAGTTGGCTAGCATAAAGGAGACTTGGTTGACTGACAGTGTGTTTGCCACAAAGAAGTTGCAGCAAGATTTTCAATAACTCACAGTGGGCTTCCCCACTAGATTAAGCTAGCTGAAGAGGACACAAATAAAGAATGTTTCCTGGAGTGGGATGATGGTTCCATGCCCTTCTGACTTAAGCTACATGAAAAACAACAACATGTTTTGTTTCACTTGAATATTATTCATAATGAATTTTCAATGACTCTCTTTATTAATCTTTATTAAGGCAAGTTACACAACCAAGTTAGAGTCAACTCTCTAAAGTATGGTTTATTTGTAAGGTGTTTTAATACCTTAAAGGAAGCAATTGCACAACCATTTTAAAAATAAGTTTCTGGACCCAGAAGATCTTGAAAATAGTCAACTTGCTTCCAACATTTCCAATTTTTTTTTAAATTTAATTTCTTTCCCGCCTATCTCCCATGCTGAAGGGGACCCAAGGCTGCACAGTGTAATGTGAACTTACACCAACTTGATGAAACCAATTATCTGGACCAGGATCCCCAAATGTTCAGCTGCAGGCGCCATACTGCTCAGTCTTGATTGTGTGTTGGTCCACAGTCCAACATATTATACAATAATTCTATGCTCTATAATTTTACAATAAAGCACAATAATAATAATAATAAGGCACAATAAAGGACAAAAATGGCAAGGACCTAACAGAAGCAGATG
>JAJKFI010000031.1:9960842-9984846 GCA_029204185.1 Lerista edwardsae
CCATGGGGTCGCGAAGAGTCGGACATGACTTAGCGACTGAACAACAAAATAATTTTATGAATTCAGAAAATAATGGATACAATTTATATGTATGCATTTTCATAATAGGAAAAAATATTTGCAGCTGCATGGCTGCTTGCTCTTTCTCTCTGGTCAGCAAGAGTGACTCAACATGACAGTTGCTTCATCTAGCAGGAAGAAGTGAATGATAGCAAGGGTAAATGGAGGGAGAAGAGTGAATATACATGTAATTAAAAATGCTACTGGGTTCAGCAGGCCAGTAAAAACACGTTGGTGAACTGGATGAGGCCTGCAGACTGCAGTTATGCCACCAACAATCTCTATGGCTTTCGATATCATTAACCATGCTGTCCTCCTCAACTCTCTTGGGAGGGAACTAGAGGTTTTATATATCAGTGGTTCCACTCCTATCTAACTGATCAGATCCAGAAGTAGTGGTGAAGAGGAAGAGATGCTCTGCCACAAGGCATTTATGCAACAGAGCAGTGGTTCCTCAAACCTTTAAGCACGGGGATTCACTTTTTAGAACAATAGTCTATCTTCTACCACCAAAAGTGATGTCATAGCCGGAAGTGACACCATCAAGCAGGAAAATTTTAACACCCCCCCATATAACAAAATCAAATCAATTAAGTAAATTAAAAGTTTACAATAAGTCTACTTTTAAAAATAAAGAACCCTTCCAAGCAGTTGCTGATCTGTTTAAAAAAAATTCCCCAAAATCCTAAAGGCTGAAATGTTATCCACACTTGCCTTAGGGTAACCCCAATTAATTATCATTGTCTAAAGCAGTAAAAGAACAGATCTGTAACATTTCCTCAAATGCATTCATATACCATGGTAACATCAAGTTTAATATATTAAAAAATAAAATAAACATTGAAATGAATTGGGACCCATCTGAAATTGGCTTACGAAACTAGTGGGTCCTAACCCAGTTTGAAAAACACTGCCAGAGTTTTGCAAGATTCCATTTTCTCACCCATTCAGTTTAACAATTTCATGAAACCAGAAGGAAAGGCACCCCATTCTACTTTTCCTTCTCATCAAATTCAAGTGAGACAACATACATTCTGATCCAGGTGACTAGAGCAGCTACTGGCCAGATGTGGGCCAATAAATGAAGATCAACCCATGTAAATCCAAAATTACTGTTGATTGGTGATAAGACTGAACAGAAAATGTTCAACAGATTCAAGGCGAACAGACCTGTGCAAGTCAGGATATTTTACACATTTGCCCAAGCTCAGAAACTAAACGTAATTAAAAGCCAGTGAAATTGCAAAGACTCTAACACAGTTTGAGTTCAGGAGTTCAGTTTGGAGTTCTCATGCTAACTTTTACATGCTGCTTCAACATGAGCCTTAGAATCACTTATAAAATTAGAACATAATCGCTTCGGGATGAACAATGTTCCACAAATAATTGTCAGTACTCTTCAGGAGCTGTCCCAGCCTTCAAATAGTGCAGGCTCATTGAAAGTCCAAATGCTTCAGTATGAAGGTTATGCACAGGAGAGGTGCAATAAACTTCAGTACATAATGGGAACCCTGGTGATGGACAGGGTCCAATTTCCTCAGAACTGATGGTTTTGAGAGTGTGTGCAATATGAAGTAATAATCCAGTTTAGAGCAGATAAAGTACTGTCATTTCCCAACAGATGCACCATCTGCCCCCTATAAATTAGAACAGCCATTTTCAACCAGTGTGCTGTGGCACATTGGTGTGCCTCGAATGGGCCGCAGGTATGCTGTGGGAGTTTGGGTGAGAATCATTTCTTAGTGAGGCCATTGGAGGATGTGAGCTGCACATCAGCAGTGCAATGCGGCTTATCAATGGTCAAAACATTGATGGTGTGCCTTGACAATTTTAGCACCTTGTCAGTGTGCCATGAGATGAAAAAAGATTGAGATCACTTGCAGAATATAATGTTTGCCCTTAGCAGGTTTATTTGTGGTAAAAAATATAAGTTTCTTGTTCTATTCCAAGATTTTAATCTTATCAAGCTGCCCACCTGGTCCAATTTCAATTCCAGATTAGGGTGCAAGCTATGTCTCTAGCAAAAGTAAGTCAATCCTAGTTTGGGAAAATGGATAATCATCTACTACAGTGATAATCATCTATTACCAGTGGGTTGCAAGCCAATTTCAAGAGGGTTGGAAACTACCTAGATCAGCCATATAGAAAATATGGGAAGATGGAATGCTGGAAAGGGTAAGGGCTGTGGTTGTTTTGCCTGTGTTAAGGTTGTAAACAAGTTTTTCTTTCTGATTCACTCTGCTATTGGAAAACAGACAAGAAATAATCCAATTTATTGCTGCATTCTCAGGAAAGCAACAGGCTCTGGCCTCACAATGATGGCACTTTCAACCATGACATTCCTCCTGGTGGGTCCTGGATGGATTGTCACTCTAAAACGTGGATCCCGGGGCTAAAAGGTTTGAGTCAGGGAGGATGGCGCACATTTGTGTGCTGGCCCCTCTGACTCTGAGGGCACAATCCTAACCAACGTTCCAGCACCGGGTAAAGGCAATGCATCTCCAAGGTAAGGGAACAAACATTCCCTTACCTTGAGGAGGCCTCCATGAGTACTACTCCACAGCAGGATGCAGCACATACCCCATTGGCACAGCTATGTCAGTGCTGGAAAAGTGCAGCTGATAAAATCAGTACTGGAAAATTGGTTAGAGAGGACCACCTGAGAGTGGTCCAAACATACTTTAGTGTCCCCTGTGCCAGCCAAATTGTGCTGCCCAACTCCAGGTTAGGATTGTGCTCTGTATTTGTTTAACATATTACAGTATTTGAAAAATTCTTTCTGGCCCAGGTAAGTTCTTAGTATCCTACATTGGGGTCAAAGTAATTTTCCTACATGGTTTTCTATTGTTAACTACTGTAGAGTATCTTCCAACCCAATCTACATTAAAATACTTTGTTGACAAATTTCAGTCAAACAAAGAATCCACTGTTTACCTAACAAATGAGTTTATTACTTCACTAACTTATTATTTTTAAAAGAATTTTGTATGATATGAACTAGACCTAACTCAAGCTTCAATAAGAACCATTAGGACTAAGAACCATGTACCAAAGAGAGAGCTGGTTCTCCACCCCCACCCACCAATTAAATGGGAAGGTGCTTAAGTCTATGTCCAATTGCCCTTTACTCTCTCCGTCTCCCAGCAGACTGGTTGTGAATATAGGGTATAGAATATTAGGCAAGTGTCAATGTATGATATTTTACACACAGTGAGAGGGGGAACATGCAGTCCCAAAACTTATGTTTGAACTTCACACCATGAACAAATGGATGGCGAGTATGCAAGCAGGCTGCCTCCAAACATGTAGCTATAAATGTGGTCAGCTGTAGTAGGTAAGTGAAAATGTACTTGGGTAAACAAAGATTTATGACTGATCAATGACAGTTTCTTGATTTTCCTTTCAGGGAAAGAGAAAGAATTGTTAAGGAAGGCATTAGTTCTTCCTCTATTTCTAAAATGGCTATTCCCATATTGATAGATTGTAGTTAAAATAGGACCGACTATCCATAAAGAGGTGAATGTTTCTGGATACTTACTGTGTGCAGATGTATAAAAACCAAGTCCTTCAAGGGGGGCAGCCCACCAATGCTCTAACTTATAAAGAGTGAAAGGGTTAAAAGGAGACAGTCAACATCCTGAAAGAGATGTCACATGCTTGCGGGGATGTGTGTGTCAATTTCCATGCGTTCAGGTAAATATTTGATTTGCATGTTAAGGCAGAATGTTCAAAAGCAGTGGGGACACAGATTAGAAATAGAAAATGAGAAAAAAATTAACAGAGCTGGGAAGATTTGAAACAAGAACAGGCTTAAAGAAATATAAGGCTATCTGTTCAATACCAAAGACTCCAACCTAAATACTGTCACAAAATGCTTACTCTGAAACAAGCCCCACTGAGTTCCAAAGGACTTACAGGAAGAAGTGCACACTACAATATTCTGTTACATATTAATATACGAGAGATACCCCTTGTATATTTTAACCTGTCAACCAAAAAATAGAATAAACTGGTTAAATTAAATATACACAACAGTAATAATGTTCAAAATTAAATCTAGGTAGTCACTCAATACTGAAGTATATCTTTTGTATTGGGTGTAACTAGCTAGATTTCATTTTGAATGTTATTACTGTATGAATACGTTTTATTGCAGTTTATTGCATTCACCAGTTTATTATATCCTGTCTTAATAATTCAAGTATATACATGCAGCCTCATCCTATACACATTTACTCAGAAGTAATCCAAATGTACTCAATGGAGCTTACTCTTAAATAAACATGCACAGGATTGTATCCTGCGCACTCATGCATATGTTTATTCAGAAGTATGTTTCCCATGTCCAATGGGACTTATTCCTAGGAAAGTATACATAGGACTGCAACCTTAAACAGACAGTTTTGATGAATCAGCAAACATGATTCTGCAAAGATGCATTTAAATTACTATTTAGTGTGAATTTTTATGTGTTGGAATTGAGAGCCATATTGTACTCTATAGCGGTTCTCAAACTTTTTGCAGTGGAACCCAAGAGGTCCCAACCCACAGTCTGAGAAACACTATCCTAGTATATAGCATATTTGGCAGTTACTGTCTCTTTTGCATCTTATTTAGATGTCCCTAGTTAGGGAACTATCATTTATTTTACTATGTAAAGCCCTTTGATAACTTTTCTTTGTTACAAAGTGGTATATAAATGCTTATATTACTAGTTATATCACTAAGCTTATTCCTTCAGTACTAAGGGCATGTAAATGATACACGCATTCCTCCTATGGTGCGAGTGTTCGTAAAGTGAACTGGATATATAATGATAATGATAAAATAGTGAACTTTATTTGTATAACACAATCTATCAGTCATAATGTGATCATGAGCAGGGGTTCAACTACTGCATGCGCAGCAGACAAACAGGAACATATAGCTGCTATGCTGGATTAGTTATTTACAGTGTCACGCTCTTTGGCATTGTGAACTGCAATTTATTTTGAACTCCTACCATCTTAACAATGGTTGCTAAAGGAGGTAAGAATGTGTGTAAGAAGCTCTTGACTACAATAGTGCTGGTGGTGAAAGAAAATGCAAGCCTGAAATGTGAGCCCTTGAAACCCCCCCCCCACCCTTTTCATTGAACAAAATGTTTCTATTAACACAATTTCTGATAATGCAGATAAAGGTGTCTTGGGGAAAGCAACTATTGTGTTATAGCAGAACAGACTGCATTTAAAAATTCTTGATATTAGAAAATCTAACAATGAATGATTTGTTGCTTAATTAACAAAATATACAAAATTCTATTTAGAACTATTTTGTGCAGAAGAGCCAACTTCTATCAATTTGAAAGGTTTTAGGTTTTCTACAAAAAAGTGTAGGTGGTAGTTAAATGTGCTTAGTTGTTTACTGAAAGAAAAATGCCTGTATATGTGACTTTTGACATGCACAAAAGCAGCAGAACATTATAGCAGCATCAAAACAGCATCCCAGCAAATGACTTCACCCACAGGGAACATTAAAAAGTATGCCAGGAAAAATAACGTTGTCTAGTTTCCTCTGTCACTTACTATAGAAACAAGAACAGAAAATCAGATACTATTCTGAGGTTTTTGTGGTTACTGCAACTTCCCCAATCATATCCTATAACATATTTCACTGCATTGAGAACAACCTTTCTCTGAATCTTATTATTTGGTAATCTGACATTCGACAAACCCAAATGTCTGAGGTAAGAACTACTAAATAATAACTATTATTATTTACACTGCTTTTTAATAAAAAGTTGTTCAACAAAGCAGTTTACATAGCAAAATAAATCAATAAATTGATCCCTGGCCCCCAAAGGGTCACAACCTAAAAACAGAATGCAGCAGAAAGCTCTGCGGATCAGTGGTTCTCAGACGTTTTAGCCCCGGGATCCACTTTTTAGAATGACTATCTGTCCTGGTCCCACCAGAAGTGGTCTTGGTCAGAAGTGCCATCGTTGTGACTCCAGTGCCTGCTGCTTTCCTGAGAATGCAGCATTGAGTTAATAGCAGAGTGAATCAGGACGGGGAAAAAAGCCTATTTACAACCTTGACACAAACAAAATAACCACACAGCCTTCACCCTTTCCACTTTCCACTCTTCCCATATTTTCAATGATGGCTGCCCTAGGTGCTATGTGATCCACCTGAACATAGCTCACAACCCACCTACCGGGTCCCGACCCATAGCCCTGGGAGGGATTACTTGTGAGGCAGGCAGGCAGACTGGTGGAGTGGGGAACGTGTCCCAGTTGGCACTGTAGCTTGCCAAGAGAGAAGTGGAGCCACTACCCTTAAAAGCCCAAGTGGCCTGTGATGAGGGTCAGTGGGGCTTAGGCTGCTGGCTAAGACAGATGCTGGTAGGCCTCTGACTGACAGACCCCATGAGAAGAGCAGGATCCAGGGTGAGTCAACCCCTTGCCCTCTTTTGTTGACTGACTGAGGCCCTACCCAGGGTAAAATTAGGGCCTCACCTTACTTGCCACCAGGCTCGCCTGGCCTTTGCAGGCCAAAGTTCTGCTGGAGCGGCATCCGCCACCTGGTGCCTGGACAAATACAATAATTTTCCAAAGTAATTTTTTGAGGGGGTTATTTCCTGATTTCAAAGTGAAAGTGTTCAAAGCCTTCATGCTGAGAACAGAATGTCAGGCATTTTTTCTTTATAATGCCAGAACATTGTAAACGTAGTAACTATTTTAATGTGAAATACAAAGGAATATAACTAGAGGCTTTTGCTTCCGGTGAGCAAAATAAGATTACAGTCTTACTGAGCACAATTGATTTACTTTTGAGTAAAAACCAGTTTTCAAACACCTCTAAATATAATTGTCACTATGCCTCCAAAAACATCACCATCAATATTATTTTGTCTGTATTTTCAGAAACAATGAATAGGAGACAGAGGTAGCGTTTCCAAGACAGCAACATATTAACAAAAAATTGTGAGAGCTGGAAGGATGTCTGTAAGTGCTAAATGTTTCAAATGCTAAATGTTTCAAATGTTTCATAAGAACTGAAATTATGAAACAGGTAAATGTAAATATATAGTGGATATGATGTG
Source organism: Lerista edwardsae (assembly GCA_029204185.1). Lineage (NCBI taxonomy): Eukaryota > Metazoa > Chordata > Lepidosauria > Squamata > Scincidae > Lerista > Lerista edwardsae. The sequence continues at coordinate 9,967,986 of JAJKFI010000031.1, forward strand.
GAAGTGGGGTAATGTCTCTTTTTAAAAAAAAAATCACATCACTTCAGCTCTTTATCTCTTCAGTAAATAGGCTCTTGGCTTGCTGTTAATTATGTGTGATCAAGTACCCTAAACATAATACAAGAGCAGATCAGATAAAAGGTCCACCCCATTTCCCAAAGTGGCCAGTCAGATACTACTACAGTAGAAAGCCCACAAACTGGCCCTTTAGGCAAAAAGGGTCATTGTTTACCCAGCAGCAATAGGTGTTCAATGACATATTGCAGTAGTTCCCAACCTGGGGGTCACAAAGAGCACAGGGCAGCCATCTTGAAAAACTGGCCTCACAAGTCATAGAAGCTTCATTTTGGCTAGCAAAGAGGCTTCCCTATTAAACTACCACTTCCTCAATGCTTGTGGATGTGGGGGAAGCTAGCCTTGCCTTAGACTCATCTTGGTTGTGCGTATGTGTGTGCATACGTGTGTGCAATGAAATCTCTCCTGGGTCTCTCTCTCCGAGTGGGCATGTCGTGCCTTCCATGTGAATGAAGAGTAACGTAAATACTTTGAAGACTATCTAAAATTTGGTTTTACTACCTTGATCAGCAATGCAATAGAGAAGCCACAATGCATTCTGTGCAATGTTGTTCTCAGTGCTGAATCAATCACTGAACTCAAAACTCAAATGCCACTTAGAGACAAAGTATTCAGAACATTCCAAAAAGGATTTGGAGTTCTTTCAACTTTCAAAGTGTGTTTTATTAAAAACAATGACTTCACTTTCTGTTTAATGTCATCGCTTCTGGTCCTGCCAGCACAATGATGTTACTTCCCGTTTCCTGCTTAATGACATCACTTCCAGACCTAGTCTTAAGAGGGTCCCAACAGGTTGTTGTATCTAAAAAGGGGGACCCTGGTGCAAAAACGGTTGGAACCACTGACATATTGCTTCTAAATCTGGAAGTGCTATTTAGCTATCATGGCTAGTCCCAAACTCTATGAACGTATAATTGGCTTTTAAATATGTTGTGTTGATTACAATACTATACATATTATTTTCTGAATGTACTGATATGGATTTCATGTGTTCAGATAGATTTGTATTGGAAACCAGTCAGTGCAGGCAAACTAAGCTAGAAGAACCAATGATCTGACTCAATGTAGAACAGCTTCCTATGCTATGTCACTGAGAAGGATGGGGATGCTTTAATGAATTTTTTTTTGCATTCCTAAATTGCATTCCTTTCAAATTACTTCACAACTTGTATAAATTTATATAACCTCTATGTGATATTCTTTTCTAAATGCTTCAGCTTGTCCTCATAGGTAAGGCACACCACTCCTAAGTGCAGCTGCACAAGAGATGGATGCAGTATAAAAACATTACAGTACTGGCTATTTTATTTTATATTTTTCCCCTAAGGTTCTTCTAGCATAGAATGTACCTTTCTCATTCATTCTACACACATTCAGAATTCATATTTCCTTGGGCTATCCACATCCCCAAACAACTTTTTCCTAGTTAGTCTCTGCCAATTCAAACCCATCACTTCTACATGGTTTGGATTTTTTTGCCCATGTTATACTGAATGTCATTTCTCAGTTTCCTGGTGAGGTCCTTTTGGAACCCTTAGCATCTGCTTGGTTTTCACAAGCCTGAATAATTCAGTATCATCTACAAACTTGGCTGCCTCACTGCTCTGTTCCAATGAAGATCCTTTGGGAGATCCCACTGCTTACTAGGGCCAACTGTTCTCCAATGAACCTTTTTTTCCAACTTGAAAGAGGGTTCTGGGGAGAGTAAAGGATTTCACAAAAGCTCCCTCCCTTGTTTCTTAGTCCTTCTACATAGGCTGTGTATTATTCTAGGGCAACAGCGATTACATTCCTCATTGTTGCTCAGCATCATTTTTCCTTGCATGACAAAACCAGAACAAAGACAGAAACATTGTCCTCAATAGGATTTGCACTGAGATGTCACCACATAGCCAAATCTGGATATATAGCATTATAATGAAGCCAAATCAAAGGACAGTGGTTTCTACCCTCTAAAATGGGGCTATGTGGCATGGAAAAAGAAGAGCAGGGATGTAGTGCTGAACAACAATAGGCCATACAATGCCACCAGAAAGTTGGATGAACTTTTGACTCCTGTTTTTTCAGGGCCCAATGAAAACAATTACCAAAAGGAGAGTCCCTTTTCACACAGCATGTGAATATGGTGGCAATCTGAAATTGGTGGGACCATTTCAGATTATTGCTTATTTCAGGAACCTTATTGCTTACTTCCCTTTACTGTACTTTGCTTACTTTGCTGCTTTCTGTTCTTTAACTAGTTACTAACCAGTAGATGGACCTGTTCTTTTATCCCATGACAATTAGGTTCCCTCAGGAGCCTTTGCTGACTGTTTGAATCTATGTGCTTATAGACAAAGAACTGCATTGATGTAATGAGGCAAGATTTCACTTTGCAGAAGCCAGGGCAATCCTCCTTAGACTTAGTTGCTCCTTAGACTTAGTTACATATTCCATAATTCTAGTTTTTTTAAATATAATTAATTTAGCCATAACAGATGCCAGATTAAAGAGTCTATAATTTTCTGGCTACCCAGATCTGTTTTGCATTATCTTGGCTAACTTTCCAATGTCCAGCAAAGAGGCCAATTTTAGTGAAAAGCTGTGTATTTTTGTTAGCTCAACAATTTCATATTTCAGCTTTTTAAGAACTCTCAGGTGTATGCTGACTGGTCCAGCATCTTCTCTAATGCAAGTGGCTCTTCATAACCTAAATATTTACTTTGCTAAATGGTAATTTCTTAAATATGGAAAGCATTCCTAAAGGATATGTAAATGCTTCCTCATATCTGCTTAAAGCCATATTTTAACAGGAAATATTGGCTTAGCAAAACTGTGAGCACTACAACAGCTGAGATCCAAAATGACCTTTGGCTCACATAAACTAAACCTACTCCCAAGGTTTGGCCAGATCACAGCTCCAACCTCTGCAGTGGTGGTTGTTTCCAAAGCTGCAGTTGCCAGTTCAGAAAAAACGAGCAAGCTGACTTACTGGGGAAAACGCTGCCCAGGTTTTGGAAGGAGGAGCCTTGGACACTGCACTGGGCACACCCTTTTGGATCTCAGTATTATATGCAGTGTTAGTATGGAAAGCTCAAAGCAATTGTAAACTATGGTAATATATGGCAAATCAGGTACAGTACTATATGGCAATTCAGCAGATCATGTAATGCTGCACAAAACAGGAAGTTATTCCCATGAAAAGCAGTGAAACTCAGTAAATGTATATTATCCAAATAAATAACTTTAGCTTTTCATTCTCTATGGTAAAAATGTAATTTATTTTGTAAGTATTAGCAAACTATGAAAAGTTGCAATGTATTTCTGAAAGATTTCAGTTTGATTTTAAAGGAAAAGTAAATATTAATTATCAAAAACATGACAACACTTTTTTTTAAGACCAAGCAGATTATCTTTGATCAATGATACCATCTATCCAGACGTAACATAACCTACCCTGTAATTCTGGGATCGATCTGACATTATGAATATCAATCTCAAGGGATTGATTTTGTGGTAGACAAAGGTACACAAATGGTTAGTTGAGGCTCAAAGACATTAAATGATTTCTTATTCCATAAGGCATAAAAGGATTCTCTATAAATGGAGTGTTTAAAAAAATTAGTGATGGCAAAGCATTAATAGTGAATAAATTTTCTTTATTAATTTTTAAAGTGAGAGTTCATAATACTCTGTCCATGTGCCAAGTGTATTGAGACTGTTCGAGAGAAATTTAATTCAATTTTATATTGGAACATGTCTTTTATTTCAGTGATTCCACTGTATTTAATATACAATGACAGATGAAGTCTATCTTTTCAATTTGCTAATGTGCATTATTTAAAAATATATAGCATAATTGTATAATTAAATGTTTTGGGTGTTTTCACAGTACATATATTCACTATGAAGAGTGCCAGGCCAATAACAATTTAAGACCTGACAATAAGACTATTAAAAGTTTTTCCCCACCTCAAGATAGACCATTTATGGTTAAAATATGAAGTCTTTCAAATTGTGTTGACTATAGAACTTCAACTTGCTTTGAGATAATGCAATCAATTCCATTTTTTGCATACTCCCTTGCTGTGATTTTATGAGACTATTTTTTATCTTTTCCTTGAAATCCAGAATTCACAAAAGACAACATGCTTCCATTGTCAAAAAAAGTTATCTTCCACTCCCCAATTGAGAAGATAAAAGCTAAAACACACACTAAGAAAATCACAATTGTATCTTGTTTTGTAAGAAAATCTTATGATTGATTCTTGGAATCAGACTCTGCCTCTAGCATTGTGGGGTAGTAAATAATGTACATAATAAATATGTATTAGGGCCAAAGTACAGATTAGAAATCATCTTCCAGTTTGTTCATTTATGTTTGTTTAAACTTCTGACCTAGAAGACTGCAGTCACAATTTTATTGCATTTGTTCAAATCAATTTAAAACCACACATTTTGCTAAATCCTATAAACCAAATTAATACTTAAGTTACTAGCAACACTAAGCATATTAACACAGAGAGAGAGAGATTCTATCCTTATAAACTTATCCTGGGTGCTTTCATAGACTTAGTAAGTTGACAATGCAGGAACGAGAACTAGATACCTTGAATCACCACATTTCCTCTCTTACTTCCCAGCCTCCCTTCTCAAAACAAACAAAAAAAAAGTCCAACAATGAAACTTGTTGGGGTAGTCAATCAAACCAAGGGAGGGCACAGAGGACCCCTTCTGTTCAGAACAGTTGTTATCAGGCTTCAAGGACCTAGCGAGGAAGAAGACGGATCGCCTGCCAGGCAGCCACCTCTGCATATTGGATGGGAAGAGAAGGGGGTACGACACATACATGCACACACTTAACTCCTCCAAAAATGTAGAAAGGAAATCCTTTGAAGCATTCCCACCTTGCAAGTGACTGACACACAAATCTCTCCCCAAACACTAACAGGCGGAAGGGAGGCGGGAGAGTGAGGGCAAAACTTTCTGTAATGAGTGAGAGTGGAGAGGGAAAGGCCCGTGACACGCCAGGCTGTCTCCCACACAGATACACACAGGAAGGTGGGAGTCGAGCGGGAGTCAGCCTCGCGCAGGGCGGAGGGGGCGTGCGGTGCGGGGCCTAGCGGGCGCTCTCCTGGCACCGAGGAGGAGGAAGTAGACGGGCGCCGCGGGGAGGTGGGGGAAGCGCTCGGGACGCTCACCTGCTTCCCACGGGCCGCTCCAGGGGAAGGCGCCGAGCCCCCTCTCAGCTGCCGCCGCTTCTTCTGCCCGGGCTGCGGGCTGGGGAGCGTTCTTGCTTCCGGCTGGGGCGAGGGGGCGGAGGGAGCCGGCTCGGCGGCTGGCGGCGGAGGGGGGGCGGGCGCCGCGGCTCCCCCCAGGCAGGTCCCGTCCGTCGCGCTCAGCCCCGCCGCGACGGCCCCATGAGACCCGGCCAGGATTCCCCGGGCGAAGAGTGCGCGCCGCCGCCGCCGCCGCTTCCAGAGACTCTGTCGCAAGCCCAGGCCGCGGGGAGGGGGAGGAGCCGGAGCGCGGGGGTGCCTGCCGGGCGGCCCTTCCTTCCACGCGCGCCAGGAGGAGAGGGAGGCGGCGGTGGCGGGTCCCCCTCTTATCTACTCAGCAGCGCCCGAGTTCACCGTCCCGACCTAACATGGCGGCCGTGGAGACCCGGAAAGGAGCCGCGCTGGAGGAGGGAGGCAGGGAGGGGGCCGCAGGCGGCGGCAGCTGGTGCTGAGGGAAATCTCGGGCTCTCTCGGCGCGGCAGCTAAGGCAGCCGGCGGACCCTCGCCGCCGCCCCCTCCTCGCTCGCAGCCCTGATACCCCGACCCGGCCTGCCCAGGAGAGCGTCGCCTTTTGCACTGGGAGTAGAAAGAGAAGGCTGGGGGGCGTCCCGTGACAGGAGAGCGAGAGCGGATTATTAGCGCCACCGAGGGGAGAAGGGGCTCGTTTGAGGAGCCAGGACGGACCCTGGAGAGCTTCGTTCGCGAACTAGCCAGCGGATAGTAAGGACGGTGTTAATTGATACCAAAGTCCCGGTGGGCAGAGTGCTGCTGCCGTGCAGTCCTCGCGGACGCTTTGCTCTGCCTGGCACGTCTCCATTTGCGCGCATGAGGAGCAGAGGCTGAGGAAATAGAGCTTGGCCCACTGAATCTGGCAGCCTCCGCTCTTCTAAAGACCATGAACTCGGCAGGCAGCTCCGTTTCTTTCCACAGAACGTTTCTCCACCTGAAAGGATTTGCGGTGTAATCTACTCCTGGAGATCCTGTCTCCCTGTGTGTGTGGGTGTGATTTTCCAAGGCCCACTAGCTCCCGAAACTATTCGAAATCAGAATGGATATTTAAAAAAAATTAGAACGTGCCATTAATATTATATGTAATTATTATAACTACTACTCTAGTTATGCTGTTGCAACAAATACGGGGTAAAATTACCCTGGCAATCTTTGGAATTCTCTCTTAGGCTGCAATCCTGTCCATGCCTTCCTGGGAACAAACTCCATTGAACACAGTGCAACTTACTTCTCAGTAGACAAGTATAGGCTTGCACTGTTAATCACTTTTATGCATTGCAAAACGTTCTGGAAGTTGGTCAGTAACAGTCCCCAAAAATTACCTCTCCCCCCAACTAAAGCTAAAACTGGACAAATCCAGAATTGAATTTTTATTAAATGCTGTTTATCAAACTACATACATAACACACAAACATACTGAACATACAAACATTTGGATAATACATTTGGATAATACATTTGGAAAAGTGCAAATTGTCTTTATTGGGATGATGCTATTGCAGTGAATTGTATTAAAGTCCTAAATGAAACGTTTCCCAAGTTGCTTGAAGTTGCATGCTCAAATTCCAGTTAGTGCTTGACTTCCTCCTAGGTCAGTGATGGCAAACCTTTTGGGTTTGGTGTGTCAAAACTTTGGAAAATGCTTAATTTTACTCTGCTGGCGTGTCAATCCCCCTCCCAAACAAAAGAGAAACACTTCTTTATGTTCACTTATTTAAATAAAAAATACAGTCCAATCATGTGTAGTGTTATGCATTCTATAAAGAAACATCAAATAATTGCAAAAAATGAAAAATAAGTAAAATAATCTCAATTTTTGTCAGGTGTTGGTGAATACTGGTGTGTCACCCCAAGTGTTGTGGTGTGTCACCTTTGACAGGCATGTCATAGGTTCGCCATCACTGTCCTAGGTTGATGCTGTTCTGAGATGTCATTTTTATTCCATGATTCCACCATCTCCAGAGCTGAAAAAATCTGGAAAATTAGTTCTGGAAAATTAGATAGCTGGTAAGTACACTTCCACCCATTTTCTTTCAGAAATTCTAATGCTTCAGCTCCTTTTGTAGGCAAAATTCTGGAGGTTGGTTCCTGCTAATTTTGAAGATAATGCATTTTGAGCTGGAAAATTGAGAATTTGGGGGAAGTTACGCAGTAAAACACAGAACAAGATGATTTTGCAAATAGGTACAGTAATTCACCTCCCATCACTGTTGGTGATATACTTTGTATATTTTAACATACAATGTACTGAAAATTTCAAAATTATATTATGAAATTAAAAGTATACTAGAATTTATGTGGCTGCCCTTCACAATTTTAAAACTGTGGCAACTTACATATTGGACTTTTACTTTTACCTCATATCGAGGAGTACCTTTGTTAGCACAGTCAAAGTGCTAACTGAAGTGCTAACTTCAGGTTGAGAAATTAACCTTCCTGCATCATGTTTTACCTCTCTCAAAGTAAAATTTCAATCCGAAATATTATTTAAGTGTACATATAATTGATTTCCCATATTGTACCTTACCCTTTAAATCAGGCAGCTTATAAGTGTTATGAGCTAAACTAAGAAAAAAATAAGTTAAGAAAAAAGGTCTTCACTGGGTGCCAAAAGAAAACAGGTCAGTACCAGCTGAACTTCTCAACAAGATTATTTCACATGCCTCTGTTAGACTCTTATTTCCATGTGTTAAGGAGAGGATTCCACAGTATAAGAGCCCAGTCCTATCCTTCCCCACACCAATTTAGAGCACAAGCCTATGCATGTCTACTCAGAAGTAAGTCCCATTGTGTCCAATGAGGCTTACTCCCAGGAAAGTGTGTATAGGACTGCAGCCTCAGTGGCATCAAAATGGCATCCTGCGGAGGAGGGGTGCTGTTGAGATCTCTGAGTAAGGGAGCAATTGTTCCCTTACCTGAGGGTAAGCCTCTGTGGCACAGAGAGAGCTGCACCAGCTACATATCTGGCACAGGTTCTGCATGGACCTGTGACATGGAATGAGGTCCAGGAAGGGGATTAGAATCTGGCAGATTCTGCTGCCGCCAAACCTTACTCCTTCTCAGTCCCAATCACCCCATCACCCTGACGTTTCACCCACCCCTCCCTGTTCTGCCCTCTTGTACCCCTCCTCCACCTCCTTACTTATGTTTGTGGTGGTGTCCATTTGCTCTGGAGAGTGCAGGAATGCACCAATCTTCTTTCTGGCAGTCCAGTAGTAAATGATTTTGCATGCTGCCAGAGCAGCTTCTACGACTGGTGTTGACTGCAGTTACAGCAGTCAGCCCACACCAGTGAGAGGCGCAGTGCCATTGCACCGAAATGGCCCAGGTAGGATTGCTCCATTTTGTGTAGTTTGGGACTAACTAAGTTGTCTGCCTCGAGAAATTTAGCTCAATGATGGGTGGTGGTGGTATCCATTGCCTTTGGATACCAAGAATATTCCTATAACTCTACAAGCCACATTTAACCAACACAGCCCAATCCCACCCTGCCCCAGTCCTGATGAACAGTGGCACGGAAATGGCTGCTGCTGTTTCATGTGGGTCTGGGACAGATACCAGGACAGGGTAAGGGAACATTTGTTTGGCCCCAATGGGTTCCCTCGGAGCTGTGCCTGCTATTGGTAGGGCTCAGTAGCTCAAGAAGGGCCATAAGATATGGTGGCAGAGACTGCCGCTGTCTCTGCCCTCTCCCAGGCCCAGTTCTCCCTCAAGCTGCCCCCCCCCGCTGTGCCCAGTTCCACCCCTCCCCAATTTCCTTGCCCTGTAAAGCTGCAATGCCAGCCAGTGATAACAGTCACTGCCATTAGTGCCTCGGCTTTGTTCTCCTGGGGCTGAGGCACAGTGCTGCTGCTGAGAGGTGAGCACTGGCTTTAAAGTGCCTTATGGCATTTTTACAAGAAGCCAGTGCCAGTGGTACAGGCATACTGCCAGTGCTGAAACCTGATAAGGGGCCTAAGGCTGCAAGCCTGTTCCCTTACCTTGTGGAGGCCTCCATACCTGCCTCCCCCACCCCCCATTGCAGGTTGCAGTTTATGTCTTGTTGGCACATCTATATCAGTACCAGAAAGCTGGATAGGTTTGGGCCCTTAGAAATGCATAGTATGGAGCTCTAAGTAGCATTTGTCATTAAAATGTGGTCTACAGACTATATAGTCTGCTACAGCTGTAGTGTAATGTAAAGCTGTAATTTCTGCAACTATAAAATAGCTTTTATTTTAAATTACTTGTACAGAAGGCTGAGCTAACAATAAAAGATGTGTTCCTAAGAGCAAGAAAGGCAAGTAACACAAAAAGATAATTGCATGTTAATTGTTCAGGAACATATATAGTAATTGCAACTGGAGAACAACAAAATGTCGTATGAATGTATGTTTTTTGGCATACAAAGCAGTTAATTATTCATTCATATGTACAGAGAACAGGATAAATTTGGGGAACCTGCAACCTTTCACCTGGGAAAAGCACTACAGATCCTTTTTCTATAGAAACTGCAATGGAAACCATTAACTACGGCAAAGACTTTTGGGCATATTGGCTTGTATTGGTGGATGTGGTAACTTAGGGCCCAATCCAGAAGGCCTTTATCGCCAGCGGTACGTCACACACCGTTATATGACAATTCTGGACTTTGAAAAGCAAGGTTGTTGTTGACTCTTGGGTTTTGACAAAATAACGATATTTTTTTAAGCCATAACCTCATTTTGCAAGGACTTGTGTCTCTGTGTAGGTGATGTGTCTTTTCTCATTCTTCTGTTTGCATCTTGCACATGTGGTTGACTGAAGGAGCTAAGGTGGGTTTTGCATTTTGAAAACAAAAACAATAACACTAACATGTTATTATAGTTGAGCCATTATCTATAACAGAAAACTGTAAAATCTGCAAGTTTATTATCTGCTGGAGGTGAACAGTTCTAACTAATAAAGATCCAATAACCATCAAGGACACTGCTATATAGATGCTGAACTTCATGTAAATCAGCCCATGGTTTCAGAAAACCATCCTAAAGGCAATCTAATATTGCATTTATGACATTATATGTTACTTAAAAGTAAGTTATATTAATCTCAGTGCAAGAGAACAGATGCATGAACATGCACCTAAGATCACTACATTAGTTTCATTTACCACTTAAATTGAAAGTGGGATCAGAGACATGCCTTTCTAAAGTATCTCATAGCAATTCTTGGTAATCTGCACTGATAGACAAGGAATTAATCGTGTCCTCTTCGAAGCATCTTTTAAAGAATATTTTTATTTAATCATGTGAAGTAAACAAATCCTACATGCAGATTTGTTAAATGTTCCAAGCAAAACTAGGTTTTTTAGAAGAATATTTTCCACCAGATGACACATGTTATTCACTACTGAAAAGTATTTGTAAACAACATATTGACAATTCTAGACCTGTTGCTGCTCATAACTGTGTCACAGTTACTGCAGACAAACCGGATTACATTATATAAAACAAACCGTATTGCTCTAATCTTTATCTCTTTATATCCTGACTCCATTTGTTGACACATGAGTGTTGCTTACGGTTACTTAAAATAACCACTTTGTTCTTTTTGTTTCAAGGGCAGTAGTATTCATAATGAGTGCTTCACACTCTGATTCTTAAAGTAGCAATGCATCTGTTGACAGTCTGGCATGTTGAAATATGTCTCCAACTATTTAAATTGCAGAAATCAGATACCTGAAATTATACACATATTCACATACTGTAGTCCCACAATGTTTTTGAAAAGTTATGTGGCCAATCAAACCCAGTGGAATTTTTTAATTTTTCACAAACCAGACATTTTGGAGGATAAAAGCATGACATAAAAAGGTGTATCTTTTTTTTTTTTAAAAAAGAATTTGTATCCCGCCTTTCCCATACCAAAGCAAATACCCAAGGCGGCTTACATGGGCAGGCTAGTCTAAACCACCATTTTTCAACGGGTATATTTTAAATGTTTGTGTTAATGCTGTGTCAATCTTTGAGGTATGTGAGCAGTTCTGATTAATGGCAGGTATTTGTATAACCAGTTTAGTTTGGAGTAAGGGTACTAGGTTATTCTGAGTTTAAGCTGAGAACAGTATTTATCTCTTGTAGAGCAATGCATGTCTAGTCAGAAGTAAGTCCCATTATGTTCAATGAGGCTTACTTCCAGGAAAGCATATAGGATTGCAGCTTCAGTTTTTCAAAGTCAAAATAACAGCACAATCCGATGCATGTGTAGTTAGAAGTAACTCCCATTATATTCAAATGGGCTCACTCCTAGGAAAGAGTTTATAGGATTGCAGCATAAGACAATTTAAATCTTTATCATCATAAGTTTTTCACTAGACAAAAAGGTTTCTATTTAACTGATTGGGATACGTGTTTACTTTTACATTTTGCAGAATGTGGTATTAAACATCTTACATGTTACCCTTAATGAGGTGACTATGATGCTTTCTCTACTAATATCAGCATGTATACATTTGGTACATGAATTTAAACTGGAAAGTTTACATCATTTATGTGTACATCATTTATACATGAGGCAAAAAATCTGCATGTGAAATCATCAGATATTATCATCTACAAATGAGTTTCATGTTCATTTATGGAAATGACTTACATGTAGGAATAAGATTGTGCACTCATTTTTCTTTTGGAGGCATCCATTGTTTTTCCTTTTGGGACTTTTTAGGTCCTGCACTGATAGTGCTGAGACCCATTTAGATGGTACCAAATAGTTTGGAATCCCTTCATTTTTTTAAAGTAAAAAAAGTTGTTTTCAACAAAGTCTGTGTTGAAAGGAGGTAAGAAATATAATGTTTAGCTGTTTCCTGGCAGGCACCATCTTGAATATCCAGACAATGCTGTTATACAACGACATCCTGGGACTATGAATAAAAAAAAGGACACTATTGTGAAAAACCATGAGGCAGATTTATCTCAGGATAGTTTGGATATTCAGGATGCCTACCACATACCGCAAGTGGGGATGAAAGCAACAGTCAATGTAAATAAATAAATTTTTAACCCTGAAATAATTGGGTTCTGAAAAAGAGCCTTACTCCCATCCATTTATACAATGGGTGTTTGGGCATTTGATTTGGCATGGGAAAGGCAGGATATAAATCTCTTAACCGTAATAACTGCAGAATGAATGGAAACTGAACTGAATCATCTGAAATGGAAAAAACGAGGAAGACTGAAAGGTGGGGAAGGCAGTAATCTCTCTATGGTTTCTGACATGACCTTGCATGCGATTCATGGCTTTAGGTTCTCTCTCACAGAACTCTAATGCAGACTGTGTGGTTTTGTGGGAAAAATTAAAGCATTGTAGATACGGTTGTTGTCTTGCCTCACTCTGGAATAAGAAGTGTTGGGATGGGGGATAGGTTTTGGCGCATCAAACCAGTGCTTTGATTTTTCTTGTAGCCGTAAAACTGTTCTTATCGACACCTCCATGAGTAGTGTCCTGCCATTTGTCATTGTCACTAGGATCAACTATTGACTGTAAAAACTTACTTCTGAGTAAGTTTGCTTAGAGTCCCAAAAGGTTAAAGTCCTCGCCACAGGGCTGGGTCTAGGAGCAGCAGGGCCCAATGTGGGGAATTCCTATGGCCCCCCTCCCTGTGGGCCCCCCCCAACTCACCAAGAAGAGTGCTTGTGGTGACATGCACAAAGCGTGGCACCTGGAAATAGTTGCTGACATGATGACATCACTGCCAACTGCTTCCAGGAAGCCCATTTTTGGCCATTTGGACGCAGGTGCAAGTGGGAGGGTCCAAGGTAAAGTTGCTTTGCTTGCCCCACTGAAGAGATCCCATAAAGATCCCGACAATAGCAGCAGGCTTGCTGTGCTGGTGCGGGCTCCCCCAAAGTGTGGGGTCCAATGTGATTACATTGGTCACATTGGCTGAAGGCCGGCCGTGCCTCACCAGACATGAGTAATTCCTAAAATGCTGTTCATATTGATAGAAAAATTAAAGCTGGAAATGCTTGTGATGAATTGGCGGAGACTGCCCACAGACTTTGACGCTTGATGGTTCAAGCCTTTACTGCAAGGAAGGATGCATTTGTGTGTATGCATGTTGTGCATGTGTATGCTACCCCATCCCTAAGAGGAGTCTCTGCAATCCACAGCCCACTGTCCTTTTGTTCCTGCTTTGCACCCATACACATATGCAGCTTGCCTGGAAAGGACCTCCAAAGAAATCTGTGACACAGGATTCTGTTTAAATATTTTTAGAATCAGAATAATTCTAAATATGATTGTGTCAAATGTTAGCAAAAGCCAGTGAGTGGAAAGTGCCAGGATTAGTCAGACCATGTGGTAGCTTTGAGTTGTTGTATTATTCTGCATATTCTAATAATGCAGTCATGGCTTTATCAACAGTCTGAAGTCAGCCGCAGATCCTTTGTGGGTGGAATTTGAGGCCATCTGTCATTGTATGGAGTCCTAGATAATACGGCTAACAGAATGGAGCTGTCAACTAGGAAGAATCATCCAGAATAATTCAACACTTCTTCATGGAATATATGCTATTACTGCTTTCCTAAAAATTGCAATCCCATACCCTGTTACCTGGAAGTAAGTCCCATTGAATCAGAATGGGTTAATTTCTGAGTAGACAGGCATAGGATTGTGCTGCAAGGAAAAGAGCTATTGCCCTACATCAGTGATGGCAAACCTTTTGGGCTAAGCTTTTGCTTAACTTGACTCTGCTGGTGTGTCAACCCCGCCTCCCAAACAAAGAGAAACTGTTCTTTTTATTCATTTATTTAGCAAAAATACAGTCCTATAATGTGTGATGCTATGTATTATATAAAAAAATCAAATAAGTACAAAAATGAAAAATGAGTAAAACAAACTCAGTTTTTGTCAGGTGTTGGTAAACAATGGTATGTCATCCCAAATGTGGTGTGTCACCTTTCACATGCGTGTCATAGGTTCACCATCACTGCCCTACGTTATACTTTCTGTCTGGGATCAGATGGCCTTTGGTTTACAATCAGGCTGCTTTGAGTAATCTTTGTAATGCCATCAGATTTGGAAAATTGAATCCTGCTTCTTTAAGACTGCTTTTTTACAATTTACTGAGGGTTCTAAAATGAATTGGGAGCCCCTGAATAGGTTCTGAAATAAACAGAGCAGGACCTGAATCATCTGTACATTAAAGTGGAATGAAAACAAATATGATTCCATTTTTTTTTAAACAGACATTGGCTCCCCATGAGCCCTGATGGTTTGAGGGTATCCAAGTTTCCATCCTCTCATGTCTTTGTATCCTGTAATGTTGCAGTGGGAAAATCTGCCCTTCTTTAGAACTGTTACATTTAGTAGGATATATTTTCATATTACCCAAAAGAATTAAAAAGGGATTCCAACCCTTAGTAGAATTACATTTTAAACAACAAAAGGTTAATTAAGAATGTAATAATAAAATGCTATACATTAGATTTACTGGAATTCCTGTATATTTTCTCAGTGTCCTGGACTAGAATGAAATTTTCCAAGTTTTCAGTATTGTATGTAGCATTCTTCTTCCCATCTTTCCAAGGAACACAGAGCAACATAGTGGCCTAATCATCTCAGAGGTAGGTTAGTCTAGGTCGGAGGAGTGAGTTCTTACTCAAGGCCACCCAGTGAGTTTCATAGGGGAGCAGGTATTTGAATTTGTGTTTCTTACATCCAAGTGCAATGCTCTTGCTCCGCCCTGGCTCTCAGTAGGGCTGTATTGTCAATGATTGTGCCAACTTTGCTGCTGAGTGCATTCAAAAGGCAACCCCCCAGTTTGTGTGTCCTAATCAGTGCACCACACAGATGGTATGTGCATCACACCTTTAGTGCCTTAATGTCTTTCTCAAGAAGCTGGCAAGCAGGAGTGCCCTGATCACTGTTTCTGTTCAAAAGCCTGAAGGCACTAGCAGGAAAAAAATGCCAAGGAGTCCATTACCTTAAATTCATTCTGAATCTCTGGGATCAAGAAGCACAAAAACAAGAAGCAACACTATCATTTCTACAGGAGATGATCCAGATCAGACTTATCTCAGGTAGCAGAAGAACAGAGCCTTTTCATCAGACTTAACTCTGCTGGGATATACCTGTCATATTTACTTCTTAAAATGTTTTTGCCTCTATAGAAACAGAAATCAGATAGTTTTCCCTTGTAATTTAAATTTTTACATATTGGCATTCAATCATTTCATGCTGACAAAGGCTTTCTGCCACACCATTTTACACAATGTGTGTGCGTATTCACTTAATAGACATGTACAGTGGTTTGATGAAGCATGCATATATCTATCTATATATATAAAGAAGAGCGTATGTGTGTGTGTGTGTGTGTGTGTATGTATGTATGTATGTATGTATGTATGTTCCACATAGGCTCTGCAACGCCTGGACCGATTCGCACCAAACTCGGCACGCGGGTGCCTTGGCCCCCCCCGAGACCATCGCTGCACGGTTTTGGAATGGATCGCGCCTCCACGGGCACAGGTACAAGCGAATTTGTGGTTCTCTATGGGTGGCTATGGGCTGAGCCGCAACATTCCGAGGCTCTGATGATGTCATGATGAGATGCAAAGTACATGCAAATGACATGCGGAATCTTCAGGCAGCAACTGAACTCTTTACAGTTGAAGACAAACAGCAGGCAAACCAATACAGGGCCAGGGAAATGTGTTCTGTCCCTGCTTGGCAGTGGACAGTTGGCACAAGGTGCTGTGGCTGTTGCTCTCACTCTGAAAGTTTACTTTCACTGTAAAACGTAAGGCAATTAGGCAGGTGCAACCAAAGGCTACAAGGAAACACCTGAGGGGAAAAAACACGACTTGCAACGCTACGTCACAGAGCTGCTACATCTAGAGCCACAGAAACAGTACAGCAGCGTGACAAAAGACTACACGATAAGAGAGACAGAGCTGCTACATCTAGAGCAACACAAACAGTACAGCAGCGTCACAAACGACTACAGGATATGAAACAGGGCTGCTACATCTAGAGCAACAGACACAGTACAGCAGCGTGGAGGGGCCAAATAAACACCCGGTCACCGCCGGGTAATTTTTAACAAAAAAAAAAATGCCTGGGGGTGGCCAAAAACCACTGGGGGGGGGCGGTCAGGCATGGGACATATAAACACCCGGGCACAAATAGGTTTCCCGCAGGTAAACCTATACAGGGCCATCTGTATGCCTGGTGAGTGGGGGGGGGGTCAGTGATGGGACATATAAACACCCGGGTGCAAATAGGTGTCTCGCAGGCAAACCTATACAGGGCCATCTGTATGCCTGGTGAGCGGGGTGGGGGTGGGGGTCAGTGATGGGACATATAAACACCCGGGCGCAAATAGGTGTCTCGCAGGCAAACCGATGCAGGGCCATCTGTATGGCTGGTGACTGGGGGGAGGTCAGTGATGGGACATATAAACACCCAGGCACACATGTGAGTGGGGGGGTCAGGGATGAGACATATAAATACCCGGGCACACATGTGAGTGGGGGGGCAGGGATGGGACATATAAACACCCG
>JAJKFI010000031.1:9985032-9995491 GCA_029204185.1 Lerista edwardsae
TGTATGTATGTATGTATGTATGTATGTATGTATGTATGTATGTATGTTCCACATAGGCTCCGCAATGCCTGGACCGATTCGCGCCAAACTCGGCACACGGGTGCCTTGGCCCCCCCCGAGACCATTGCTGCGGGGGTTTGGAACAGCTTGCACCCCCACGGGCATGGGTACAAGTGAATTTGTGGTTTTCTATGGGTGGCTATGGGCTGAGCCACTGCATTCTGAGGCTCTGATGATGTCATGATGAGATGCAAAGTACATGCAAATGACATGCGGAATCTTCAGGCAGCAACTGAACTCTTTACAGTTGAAGACAAACAGCAGCAAATAGGTTTCCTGCAGGGAATCTTATACAGGGCCATCTGTATGGCTGCTGAGTGGGCGGGTCAGGGATGGGACATATAAACACCCGGGTGCAAATAGGTTTCCCACAGGCAAACCGATACAGGGCCATCTGTATGGCTGGTGAGTGGTGGTGGGGGTCAGTGATGGGGACATATAAACACCCTGGCGAAGCCGGGTACATAAAAGCTAGTATATACAGTGTATATATATATATATATATAGAGAGAGAGAGAGAGAGAGAGAGAGAGAGTTATATAGTTGTAGTCCCAAACTTCTTATCTTAATTCAGAGTATTACATCGTAACATTGAAAAAGGAAAGAAAAGAAACCTTCCTCGTCTATGCAAATGTGTCCTATGTTTATTTCCCATGATTGCATTTAAAAGGTTTAATATTTTCCTCCAAGAGAAGATCAATTATCAAATAATTTCTTAACTGCATTTAAAGAGATTTGGGGGCCCTTTAAACCAGCAAGGGCATAGCACCATCTACTGAATGAAAGTAGAAATTAAATTCAAGGATGACCTAATTCTTAATAATGAGGTTAATTAAGAGTGTCTAGAAGACAGCTGCCTCCACTCTCAGATAAAGTATTGCACAACCAGGAATAATTAATTTATTTAAGCATTTTTACTTCGCATTCCAAACCAGGAAGGAAAACTCAAGATGTTTTACTGTATTACTTAAAATAATCAAGTAAAGCAATCAAACTCCACTTTTAAAAAAGCAAAGCAGAAATTCAACAGTTATGATCAATCAGAGTCAACAGTATGAAGAAAAAAAATGAACCAAATAGCAGCACAATGCAGTTTTAACTCCCTTCAAAATGCCAACAAAGGGGAGGCAGTCCTGATCTCAACTGAGAGCGAGTTCCACAGGATGAGTGCCACAGTTCACACCAACCATAGCTCTAGTGGTGATGATACCCACAGCAGTAACGGCCTCGTAGGACAGACAGACTCATATAGGGAAATACAGTCCTTATAGTATCTAGCATCTAGGAACATGTTCTGAGACAAGTTACCTGGGCTGCATGTCTGTGCCTGTATGGTGAGGGTGTGGTAGGTGAGGCAGAACTGCCCTACTGGAGTTCTATGAAGAGTTCCACTGCTACTGCAGTGGCTGTGATCCTGCAAACCATTACAACTCAGGGGCTTCAGCTGCTCAAAGCCTGTGGGTTGTGCTTGTGTGATCACAGCCATGGTGGCACTTTTCAAAGAATTCCAGTAGGGCAGTTCTGCCTCACCTGCCACACCCGCACAGCCCTCCAGTGTTATACACACTTTCCTGGAACTGAGCCTTATTGAACACAGTGGGACCTGTGTAGATGTTTCCTGTATACTGATAATTTAAAAAGTACTGGAAAGTGCTGGTTCTGATTCTGTTTCATCTGGCCAGGGCCTAGTGTGCCGAATAGATACAGAGTTACCAAAGACAAACAGGGACAGGGTGCCAATACCTTTAACCATGGTATAGAAGAGGGAATTTTGGCAGGTTTGGCTCCACATGAAAGTGTAAAAAAAAGGGAGGGAGGAAGAAATAATAATAATACAAACCAAACCTCAGCGTGCTTTACCTATTCATATGGATCCCCCAACTCAGGTGAAAGGTCATTGGTGTGGTAGAGAGACAGGGACGGCTAACTCTGATATAAAGCTATTCCTAGAGATCAGTGGCGTCTCTACAGGGAGGGCAGAGCTCTAAGTTTTGCAAGAAGCCTTACCTTGCAGTGGAAATCACTACTTTCCTGCACCGTTTTAGCCACTCCTCACAGGGAAAAGTAACATCTTGGCATTGCTTACTGGCTACAGCAGCAAGGGACAGGAAGGATTTATATGACAGGGTAAGGTTCCTTGCAAAACTTAGAGCTCTGCCCTCCCTATAGAGACGCCACTGCTAGAGATGCCTTTTCCAATATGATCTAAAGCTGGAAATTCCCGGAGCCCTATTTAAATCTATGCTACTGCTTTCCATAGACACCTGGAGACTAAGGGCACAATCCGGAGTGCCTGTTAGGCCAGCGCTTGTCAGTAGCATTAGCCAAAGAGTGCTGCAAATGTGGCATGTCTGTGCCACTCAGAGAAGGGGATGGGCTGGCGTGGGCAGTTGTGCCGGCCCATGGAGACTGAACACAGCCTTTGCGCTGCCAAGTTCAGCCGGGCCTGTGCAGGCCAAGTTCAGCCATTGTGGGGGCTTGGGGTAGGGAGAAGGCAGGATGAAGATGGAAAGAGGTAGGAAAGGGTGGAGAAAGGATGGCCCCATGGGCTGGCCAGCCCAGGAAGGGGGCTGGAATATGGATCCAGCCATTAGGCCTAACCCTCAGCCTGGTCAAGCCTGGTCTGGGCTGCTTGGATTTGCCCCATAAGGCTGGCAGGGGCTTACCCCAGGGTAAATATCCCTTTACCCTGAGGTGATCTCCAGCGGCCTTTCAGCCTGTGTTGGATGCAGCATAGGCCAGCCGGTTTGCCTAGTCCAATGCAGATTAAGACAGGTTGATACCTATGAGGCAAGGCTCATTCCTTCCTTCCTTCATGCTATGGGCACTGGGTGATCCAATGGGCAGGCACTGATGCCTTACCTTTTCTACCCTTGGTGTCATAGAGGTTGGGTAAGCTGCCTTTCCCTTTAAGAACATCACAGGCAGGATGAACTGTGTTACATTAACATTTGGGTGATTGTTGTTTTGAAGCTAACACACTTTGAAATGGAGATCTTTGGGGTAGTATTAAAGGTGTGGATTATTGATGCTGAGTAGAGAAGTGTTAATCTGCGTACTAGGTGTCTGTATTCTTGAGAGAGAAGAAGATTATCATCATAGAAAGGTTATTTCTATGGTTATCTGGTTATTATCATGGAAAGCCAGGAGACCACCCAGTGATACCTGATTAGTATTATGTAATCAGGTGTACTTGCCTGCTTGGGGATTGGTTAAATGTTGACTCAGCAATGTTACATAATTGGCTGTTGTCTCATGAAGAGGTGGAAGGTTTGGGACTATAAATCTGGGTGTGTGCTTTCAAGCAATGTGTTATGGTGCCATGGAGTGAAGCAGGAACATGTGGGTTGATTGGCTGGTGATAGCGCCTCTGAGTAACCTAGTATTACAATATGTAGTTTAGACTAGCTAGCTTAATTATTTCCTGTACTGCTGGAAATGTAGAGTATTAATCTTTCTTGGAACTTCTGCTTGTGACTGTTCTTCTGCCACCTCCTGTGTGGGGAGAGATAGAAATCTCCTTTAAATGTCTAACCTTTTCTTTAAAATAAAGTTCTTCTTTGGAGATGGAGTGCATGTGTATTATTGACTAAGGGAGTGTGCTACCTCAAAAGAACCTTGGGCTGTGGTGAATTGACATAAATACAGCAGAATTGCCTCCCCCCCCTTCTTCTGTCTGATCAGATCTGGGAATAGGATTGAAGAGAAGGCACTTACAAATGGTAAGCGTACTACGTTGGTCCAGCAGACTGAGAGTGTAATCCTAATCTGGAGTTAGGCTGGCACAGTTAGGCCAGCAAAATTTGGACAGCCAAAGTGTCACTGTAAAGTATGTTTGGACCACTCTTGGAGTAAGAGAGGACAGCACACAGATGTGCGTCATCCTCCTTGAATCTGAGAGTGGTCCAAATGTGCTTTACGGTAGCCCGTGTGCTAGCCAAATTTTCTGGCCTAACTGTGCCGACCTAACTCCAGGTTAGGATTGTGTCCTGAGTGAGGCTTAGATTAGCAAGGAGAGACATGAATTGCATTCTGCCAGGGTTATAGTTTTTGAGTGCTTGATTCAATCCAACTTTCCAGCACCAATGCAGCTATGCCAATGGGGCATGTGCTGCATCCTTTGATAGCGGGGGCAGTAATGGAGTCCTCCTCAAAGTAAGGGAAAGTTTGTTCCCTTACTTTGCAGCTGCATTAGTGCTGGAATGTTGGATTGGATTGGGCCCGATCCTCAGACTCGTTGGGCTCAACCATGACAATTGGGTCATCTGTTTGCCACAAACCTTGCAGATCAGACAGTACAGTGTTTCTCAAGAGTGTTATCCAGTGTTATCCAGACTAACCTAGAAGTCAGATAGCTGAATCTGAAAACTAATCTAGCTCCATTAGAAAAGCAGTTCTTGCTGTAAGAGGACCTTTTCACCTTTGGGTGTTGACCTGCTACTCGTTTCTGACCTTCTGGCCTTCAGTTGTCAAGTTTAAGACTTGACTACTTACTGGCCTGGACTACACTAGTCACCTCTGACCCCGGCAGACTGACAGCTCACAGCTGACACATCTCCGGGCCTGGCGGCTAGTCAGCCCAACATTTAATATATTCATGAATAGTCTAATGAACTCAATTATAAAAGTGGGTGTAGGGACTCCAACCTTCATGTCTACAATCTTCTGATGAAATACTTTTCTCAGCATAAATGCTACACTTTTCCAAGAGTGACTCAAAGCAATTTTTGTAAACTCTCCTGAATATTCTTCTTTGGTGATCTTACAAGGGAACTGAGGTTTTTCTGAGAACAAAAGACAGCAAGTGCGTATTTGAACAGTAAATACAACGATCATCTTAGCCTTCTTTTCAATTATATGGGCATTCAATATTTCATTATTAATTTACAGGAGCTATTAAGGCTCATTAATCACTTCTGAAAGGAAGCTGGTGACTCAGAGGCAAGCTTTCAGACAAAATAATAGCCAAGTCTGTTTTGTCTACTTATGAGGTGTCAATAGCTGACATGCTGTTGACTCACAGTGTAATCTGAACTGGCTGCCCTGTGCTGGCTCCAAGCATTGCAGACATGAGCATTCTAGGAGCAGCGCAGGCTGGCCGGCACAGAGAAAGCTGCACAATGCAGTGCTAGAACGCGATCAAAGGATGCTGTATTGAGGCCATTGGATTGGGCCGCCGGACTTTGGTTACCAAAAATGCAGTTAGTGCACAATCCGTGGTAACTGGGTATCCATTCATGTTTCAGCACCATGATGTCTTGGCTCCTAAAGGTGCCAGTCAGCATAAACGATACTGGGCTAGGAGGACCAGTGATAGGGATAATGATTGTTTGTATTATATTGTACGGCACTTTTTGCTGAGGGAAAAGCAGGATGTAAATCTTTTAAATGAAATAATATAAGGCTGTTTCACACGTTCACGTACATGTACAATATGGACTCCAAACCTGTATCCGTTTGCAAAGCATTGTTTCCCCAATGGAGCGGAGACAGTGATTTGTCTTTAAAAGGCACCAGCAAATAGGGGCTTTCGTTAGAAATGGGGCAAAACAAGGACAGGATCTGTGTAGCGGCTTCTGAATTAATCTTTTCAGCCAATCGGTACTGTACTACAGAGGGGTGAAACGAGAGGTCTTCTGCTCCAGGTCCTCTGCTCCATAAAACGTGTTTGGACCACTCTTGAGTCAGGGAGGATGGCGCATGTCTGTGTGCTGGCCTCTCTGACTCCGAGAGTGGTCCAAACATATTTTATGGTGTCTCTTGTGCCAGCCAAACTTTGCTGGCCTAACTGGGCCTGTCTAACTCCAGGTTAGGATTGTGTCCATAGTATAGAAATCTTTTAATACCTAAGTAAATACAATAAAATTGATCTGGGGTAGGGTGGTTATTGTCTCACAAGACAAAGGAAGGGAGAGATTCCATGATTTCTTCGCATTGTGAAAAAATGTAGCATATTTTACTGGTCTGCCTTTTAAAATTCATTCTTTGTTATGCCTCCCTCTCCATATTACCCTGAACTCTTTCTTTATTTAGAGCTTCATTTACAGTCTTTAGTGGCTTCATCTCTGCTTGCCAGCTGGCATCCTCTTCCCTTCCAGCCAGCTACTCTTGAATTCCAAATATTACTGGTGCTGGCCAGTGTTCCTTATATCAGATGATTTTTATTTATGGTAGCACGACTCTAAATTATGTCTTTTAATAGGCATGGTCCTTCTTTAAATAGAGCACAAAATGGAAGCCTTTGCTGTTTATAAGGAAAGACAGATGGAGGCAAAATACTATACTTCTGGAAAGAATGTGATTGGCTGCATCGATTGACAAATTGCCGCAAATACAGGTAAGGTGGTCCAGTGTTAAGAGCTCACATCCTAATCAAGGTCTTATACCATGTTATTGAGGTCTGACAACTGAGAACTGGCAACAAGTTACCCATATATATCCCATGATGTGTTCTGCCAGTTGAATTTTAGGCTAACAGGAATTAGTAATAATAGCTGCTACCACAGTTCAGCCAGCTGTTCCTATTACTTCCTTATAGTTGAGATGTTATGCCAGATATGTTCAACACCCCCTTTTTATGTTGATGTGCAAGATGCTTTGAAAAACCACAATGATAAACACACTGGATACTTTGGAGCTTTGGAATCAGTTGGAGACTAGGGTTTGGCCTTGAAGATTGGCAGGTCTTTGCAAACTGCTCTCTAGGGATTGCCTATCTGCTTATTGGAGGGTATTTGCCTTCCGTATGTACGGCTACTTGTACATCTGGAAAAGAAGCAAAAGCTACAAAAAAGTACCAGAAGTTCCCAAAGCTCCCTATAAAGCACATTTCAGCACATAGGGTCTCTGATGGAGATGGAGCAGAAGGCAGAAGGGAAGTTAGGAAGGGCAGAGGCTTCCTGCGAGTGGCTGTGACTGGGAAGCAATGAAGGCACAGAAAGAAGTGGAGCCTTTTGAACACCATGAGGTTCAAAGGCAGCCATCATGTTAAGATAAAAGGGAGGACAGCCATTGCTGCTGATTGGCTAGTAGCACCTTGTGTGGAAAAAGAGGGGGATTCATCACCAGGCATGGCAAGTGCTGCTGACCTGGTCCAATTTGCTGACTGCTCAAGCGATACCTCTACCTGACTTCTGCCCCACCTCACTATCCGCTGCTATGATGCAAAAGCACTGCTTTTAATATGCTGCCTTCCTTATTATCCACATTTGGTTTCCATGATCTGCCCAGTAGGAAAAGCTGGCCTAACCTACTCTTCAAACTTTATATTATGGAATGATTTAATAATATGAATCAAAAGTCAAAACAAGTGTATGCAAAACTACCGTATGCTACGCATTCAGATGGCTATGACTGACTGACACTTTTATAGTGTTGCCATAGAATGTGTGTGTGTGTGTGTGTGTGTGTGTGTGAGAGAGAGAGAGAGAGAGAGAGAGAGAGAGGCAGGCAGGCAGGCAGGCAGGCACTTTCCTTAAAAGGATGGTGATTTCATTCCCAAAGGTCCAAGGATGTCTCAGGTTCCATTACCATAGTTTCCAAGTGCCATCTTGTGGTCAGAATGATAATTCCAGTCCTTCCTGGCCCCGACATAATTCATAATGACTCAGTGAAGTCAAGTGTGAAATGGTTTGTGGACATTTTCTGTTTCTCAAATAAGAATATGATCTGACTGCCTGGAAATAAGTGAGCTGAGATGTCGCCATCGTTTCGAGAAGTAGTGCAGAGATCAGGCTGCTGCATTAAGGACATAGTCGTAGGCTAGACAATCCCACAAATTGGCTTATCCCATTGTGTCTCATAGATGGCAAATGTGTGGAGAAGATCTGTCCCCTCCCACTCAATCAAAATTGCTCCCTATTATATGCAACATTTCCACCTCTAGGAACAATAAATGACCCATAAAACAGCACCCAAGGACTTGTTACTGGGCAATCTTATCTCTCCCAACCAAAAGGTTTCCTGCATGTAGCCTACTCACATACTTCCCCCCATATGTTCCCCCCATTGATGATGCATGTGTGAAGCCCCATTCCCACTCTCCCCATGATCAGCTTTTGCCTGTAGTGACAAACACTGATCATGGATACATCCTCAGATCAGTGTTTGTTGTCACAGACAAATGCCAAGGAGAGGACCAAGGAAGGGCTTCATGAAACTCTGCCCTGGCCAAATGAGTCACAGTCATTGGCATCCCTGGACATTTGTACCTGTGGGGTTTTTGCATCCCAGACATTGAGCTGGGAGGAGTGCTGTGCACTTGTGGACATAGGTCCCTGTGTCAACTGGCATGTCTGTGACAGGTAACTTTGAGTGCCACTTTGAAAGTGTCTGTGTGCCACTAGTGGAATGCATGCCATGGGTTGGCATAGAGCCTGGAGATGGTAAAGGGACTTCTAGGGGAGGCTCCTATTTGTAGATGGGAATGTTGGACACAGTGATAGCATGTGTCTCTTGGCCAAGTCATGGCTCTGCAGCCGCTGGTATTGTGAGGTTCAAGGATTGAGCCAAGTGGGCCCTCTGAACTTGCCAATCTAGGATGGCATCCCAGCATCTCCAGGAATGCCTAGAAAAGATCCCTGTGTGACAACCTGGAAAGCTGCAGTCAATCTATGGAGACAACCAATGGTTGTCTCACTATAAGACATTTCTGTATGTTCATGGTACCTTGTGGAGCAGTTGCATGAGAAGGTTCTTTCAAGTGGAGTGGCTACTGCTAGGACCATGATTTGGGAAGCCCTTAGGAAGGGCATACTCAGGAGAATTCTTTAACGTGAGGTCAAGATTGGAGTCAGGGGTTGGCATCAGTGGGCAACTCTTAAGGTCACAGGGATTTCTGCTGATCTTTGAAACAATCCTTGTGCCAATAGCCTTTGATGGGACCCACACAGGTAGGACAGAGCCCACAGGGGACATTTTGCTGAGAAACCCTGAAACCTGGAGCTG
Source organism: Lerista edwardsae (assembly GCA_029204185.1). NCBI lineage: Eukaryota > Metazoa > Chordata > Lepidosauria > Squamata > Scincidae > Lerista > Lerista edwardsae. The sequence goes on from JAJKFI010000031.1 coordinate 9,994,039, forward strand.
GCCCAGTGTGTTGAATAGGCAGGGCAAGGAGACTAGGAATTCTTTCACTCTGTATTTGACCTTAGGTGCTGTGTACAAAATGAGAGTGGCAACCATGTTTGGGCACTTTTGTCAGCCTCAGGGCCCCAGTACGTAGCCAATCTCACCATCCTCTGTAACCAATAGCAACTCTTGATTTATGCCATTCTCACTCATTCTTTTTTGGTGTTTTCCTCTCTTGCATTTCTTGCTCTGAAATAAAGCTTCTCCACTAATGAAGACACCCCAGATATGTGGAAATTACCAATTAGGCAGAATAGGCCACCCTAATGTTTGCATGTATGTAGCTTGTAAAGATTCAGGGTGGCCTGTTCCTGCCTTACTGCAATTCTAAAAATAAAAATAAAAATCTTTCACTAGTGTTATTATTAGTACTATCTGCCGGTACAGTACGTATGGAAAAAAGAAAGAAAGGTGATGAAATGTCAGACCAGGGGTTCTGCAGAGTGGGAGCAATATTCTAAAGCACATAAAGTCACTTGGCAATTGCCATTTCCCCTGAAAAAAGATGCTGCTGAGGGACTAATTTCTGGCAGGATCAAACAAGGTTTCAATAGGTTTGACCTCCACAGATCAATTGTTTTCCGAAACCGAACACCACATCTGAAGGAGAAGACTTCCCATAGGAAATCTATTCTATTCCACCCAAATGTCATTACCTTTAAGTAGATGAGGATTATTTGCATAGACATCTGGAGGAATAGTGAAATTGTGCTCATATTACATTGCTCTTGGGAATAATAGCTTCCCCACGCAATTCTTTTTAAAAGGGGGAAAAAAAAAACCAAGACTTATCACCCCTTCCAATCCCCTGAAAGTTGTTCAGTTTCAGGAAACTAAATGTAGGACTTGCCATTTCCTGTTCTTGAGCCACTCCTAAATTAGAAAGGAATGACAATGGAAGATTTCATTGATGGAAAGAGGTCCTCTCAGTCAGTCAGGTTTTGACAAGAACTCTTGCCCATCTGATTCATACACACGAATGAAGGGCATATAGCATTAATTAACCTTGAAGATGCTAATTACCTGATCCATGATATTGCATTGCAGAAATGCTTATCAGGTAGAATTTCCTACTATTATCTGGGTGAAAAGATGTGAATTTTGGGTCTGTTTTACAAACTGGTGAATTGGTGCTGATAGGTTGACAGTGCTGATAATCTGTTCAGTGACAGAAGAGGTAGGGATGTTGTAACAGCCCGTAGCAGGCCTGATGTTTTTGAGAAGCAGGCAAAATGATTTTAGGAAAAGTTATTACACTAAGCAGCATTTGTCTAACGGAGCGAGTTGGATAGACTCACCTTTGTTGGATGACTTTTTTTTTTAAAGAGGCTAGTTCATTGGAAATCATGTATTCTGGGCTATGTTAATTCAACTCTCTCTCTCTCTCTCTCTCTCTCTCTCTCTCTCTCTC
>JAJKFI010000031.1:9995501-10015351 GCA_029204185.1 Lerista edwardsae
GAGAGAGAGAGAGAGAGAGAGAGAGAGAGAGAGAGAGAGCGCACCGTGCTTGACCATAGAAACTGATAGATAAATTGTAGCTATAATTAAGCAGGAGGGTTTTCCCCCACCCCCAACAATAGCAGCAAAGTCTGCTCTTTCAAACTTTGGCCTTATATTGTGTGAACTGATATCTAAATTTTCTAATGCAAAAAGGTGCAATGTATCTGCAGGCAGGTAAATGTAAATGAGGCTTCCTTTTTCAGTGGAATGCTGCACTGGGGCTGGAAGAAGGTCTGTGGGGTCACCTGTTCTGCAACCTGAAGTGGGTTCTATATAGGGAATTTTTGATTTGTGAATCCAACAGCCCCACCACTAATCTGCAATATCAACTGTGGACTATATTGCAGGACTGTCATAAGGCACTTTCTCAGTCTCGGGGCACAATCCTAACCAACTTTCCAGCACTGACATAGCTGTGCCAATGGGGCATGTTCTGCATTCTGCAGTGGATAGTGATCACAGAGGCCTCCGCAAGGTAAAGGAATGTTTGTTCCCTTACCTCAGACCTGCATTGCCCTTGCCATAGTGCTGGAAAGTTGGTTAGAATTGCTCCCGCAGTCTCAGTCTGACCTCCAATGTACACTGTTTAGCAGCAGACTACACTGAAGGACTGTTGTTTGCAACTCTTTTAGCATCTCTCTGATCCTTCCACCCATCTTTTAACAATGGACTACATTTAGAACAGGCATAAGCCAACCTCTCTCAACCTCAGACGCAACTTCTCCCAGACTGCTTTATGGGTATAGTGAATTGCAATGGTATTAAAATTTGCTATTCTTAAACTGTTTTAAAAACCTGTAACCCCCATAAGACCTGAATTAAAAAGAACAGGAACTCTTCTCTTTGGTGGTATTGGGGTGGGGGGGAAGGGAAACACTGCTTCCCAATGACAACTTTGTAAATATTTTGGACGTCATACTTTTCTATGAACAATTTTCACTTTCATGAGCGCAGAGAAAGACATTTTAAAATGGTCTCTCCTAAAAGAACCAGAAAATGCCCAATCCAGACAGTGCAATTTGTCTTTTCATTGTTTTATATGTCTGTGAGTGGTCCTGGATTGTCTATGATTCTTTGTGCCTTTCCACTTTTATACCCACATGTTTGTTGGAGTTGATTCAGGTGAACTAGAAGTGAATTAATGCCTGTTCCTCCTGAGCAAGTCCTGCTCTTGGAATCAATACATTCTCTTTGCAGACTATTTTACCACCACAGCAAAGACGTACATGATGATCCCTCAAAGTATCTTACCAGCAGAGCATTTCAAAAAGGGACCTGGAAGCTTGATACTTAGTCACCATGAAGCAAATGTTGGAAATACATTCTGTGTTTAAGTTTCAGACACACTGTGCTGTGCACTGCAGCTTCCTTTGTCTCCTCTGGCAGTTACTTCATGAAATAATTAAGGAAAACAGGAAGACAATCATTCACCTCTTTTATTCTCATGAAAAAGGAAGACGAGTAGCTCTTTCAACATGAAAAATAAGGAGTGATTTTCAGTTAGACAGTAATGATTACAAGGTTTGGCTGAGCACTTCTTCATCGAATAAATGTAACTTCTATTCTCTCTCTGAGATTTCCTTGAAGCTATTTTCAGGTTTGCTTCTCCCCAAAGGCCTTATTTAGGAATCTGATGGATTCAGATTGGCTCATTGATAACATCTACCATGCTGCCATGCTACAGCTTTCAAAAGCTTTTCTAATTGATGGCCTGGGTTTTTATCTCCTTCCGTTAATATATGGAATGGGTGGGTGGCTAATGTTTCTGAAAAACAAAATTCAGATGATATAGGTTGAACCACATACTCGCAGCCCAATCCTAAGCAGCCCGGTACCCAGAGGGGGAGCAGTACCAAAATGGCTACTGCTGCATCCTATGGGTGCCAGGGCAGCCCCTGGGTTTTTTTTTGGGGGGGGGAGGGGGAGGGAATTTGGGCATTCCCTTTCCCCAAATAAAGCCCCAGGCCCTGAAATGGGGCTACTCAAGTCTCTGCCTATTTGGCCAGTGCAGACTGGAGCAGCCCTGTGTTGGAGGCCACTGCCAGTCCCACCCCACCCCATCCAGGCCCGATCCTCCCCTCCCCCCACCTCCTCTTCGAATAAGCATTTGCAGATGTAAGGAGTCTTCTTCCCAATGGTGGTACTTCCAGGACAGCCAGCAGGAACAGGATTGCTGTGGTTGGGCAGGAGGTGGGTTAAGAAGAATGGCTGTAAGTTCTCAACATTTTTAATGCCTGTACACTTGAATTATGAGCTTCATAAGATGCCTTAAACCCTGGATTCTGTGCCTGGAGTTATCTTTGTTACATGGGTTGATTCACTCTTGTATATTCACTGCTCTAAATGAGAATGAGCAGCTGAACGTGTGGACTTGGTTCAACAAAAGCTAAGGCATTGTTTGAACATGTGAATGGACACAAAAGTTCTGTTTGTGGACCTGAGTTGTAGTAGCTCATTCAAAGTGATGAGCATGTACGTGTGAACCAGCCCTCTCTCTCCAGTATATTTTACAAACATGACAATTTTCACTATAAATGGTTGCACTTGGTATATGCCACCTAAATAGATCAGAGAACCAGCTTGACTTATTTAGTACTTTGCCACATTTTTCTTAAATTTGATCTTGCAGAGTTTATTAACTATTATGCTAGGGCTGCAATCCTACACACTTTCCTGGGAGCAAGTCTCATTGAACACAATGAGACTTACTTCTGAGTAGACAAGCATAGGCTTGTGCTGTAAGTAAGTTACAGAGTAAAATCAAGCTCCTGCAGAGTCCTGTAATCCCAGTCTCCTACTGCAATGTAAGGATATTATTTTACCAATAATCCCTTTCTGCTCATTGCACTGGGCTACATTAAAACTCCCTATAGTTCCCAGTATAATGATGGCTTAATTATCAGAGTATCTATAGCCTGACTAGAATGCTGCCTATTCTGCAGAACATTTCAGGATCAGAGCAGGATGGAGAGGATGGTGTTTAGGGGAGCACTGGCATAGCTAATGCAAGTGTAGTCCAGTGCAGAGGGCAAAATGATGCACCGGAAGTAACGTCATAACAGGAAGTGACATCCCAGTTGTATTTTCATTTTATTGTTTTTTTGGCCATACCTTTTTATAGAATGAAGATATTACACTCTGGTTTGTTTCATTGCATCCTGCATTAAATTCAGCATCAAATGTTATATGACATGATTCGTACATACTAAGGTTTTCACAATTTTGGCCTCTAGTGTCAAACTCAGCTTGTTGCCCCCCTAAAGCTTGTTGCCAGGTGCAATTGCACTCCCATGCACGTCTTTAGCTATGCCCCTGTCAAGGAGTGTATGTGGTTGCATTTGTGTGTGCCTTTTTCTGGGCCATCAAAGTTATTATCAAATTACAGTCCCAGCATGTGGGGAGCGTCTCAGTCTAACTTTGTCTTTAAGGTCATAGTGTTCTGGATTTTGATCTTGGCATAGGGTTGAGTTGGGAAAAGGAGGAAGGTGCTGTCACCAGGACTCTCCTCCTTCCACCAATCACCTCAGTATTGCCTATGATTGGGAGCAGCTCTTCAGGATTTTAGAAAGGGGTTGTTCTCAGCCCTGTCTAGAGTCATATAAGTCATTGAACCTGCAATCTTCTGCAGCAAGAGCATGTACTCATATCCCACCTGCTATCTTAGTTGAACCTCTGGGGAAGGAAACTCCAAAAATGAGGGGGAAAAAGCCACTGCATGCAGGAATATATGTCCTGGCTGGTCAGACATGCGGCATAAATGGTGATAGCAGGAAGTGCTGCCATCAGCACACCATACAGAATGACTAAGAGAAGAAGATAATCTTCAAGGTGTGTCAGACACAGGCCAGAAACCTTAAGATTCCTGTGGGCCCAATCCCATCCAATATTCCAGGATCAATGCAGCTGCAATGCAGCCCCAAGCTAAGGGAACAAATATTCTTTCCCCTCCTTACAGGATGCAGCCCACAACCCGTCGGCACAGCAGCATCGGTGCGGGAAGGTCGGCTAGAATTGGACCCTATGTCCTTTAGAGCGCAATCCTAACCTGGAGTTAGGCCGGCACAGTTAGGCCAGCAAAGTGGCTGCAATCTTATACATACTTACCTGGGAGTAAGCACCATTGACAATAGTGAAACTTACTTCTGAGTAGATGTGCTTTGGATTGGGCTGTCAGAGTGGTCCAAACATACTTTCTGGTGTCCTTTGTGCCTGCCAAACATTGCTGGCCTAACTGCCTGCTTTAAAACCAGAACTGAAATAAAGAAAACAGCATCTTGACATTTTAAGGTGCCCATATATTATCTAAGATTTCAGAAGCCTTCTTTAACATACTGAGTACAAAGACTGCAAATAGGCCACGCTGTGTCTGCCTAGATGGCACACAGATCCAGCCTTCTTTATACTTTTCTACCAGATCACAAAAGGCAGGCTCAAAAGATAAGGGATCTCAAAGCCAGATCCAACTTCAAATGGTGAGATCAGTCTTTGGCCAAAAGCTAAACAAATTTGTGGCAGAAGAGTGACAAGGTATTTTGTATCCTCTTTGTAGCTTTTCGACTGAAGTTTTCATCATTTGGGGGGGAAATGGAGCTGCTTCCTGATGCGGCGCCAATACCCTATAACAACAGCTGCAGTTGTAATATCGAAAACGCAGGTTTTCTTGTTTGCTTGCATCCACCATTCATCACTGTAGTTTCAGGCATGCTTCACCTGAACACAGCTGTGTGGCTTCCTAATTAACAAATTGCCTGGATGGTACTGACCCACACAGAACTCATCTATCTCCTTCTGAAATGACTAAGCCTTGTCCTGCATTAAAGATGTAAAAGGCCACAAATTACTTTCATGGTCTTCGTAGCCAGGGAAGAAAAAAAAAGAGGAAAGAAAAAAGGCATCACTGCTTGGTGAATAACAATGTCTGTTTTTGGAATCCAGGATATTGCATCAGTTCTAGACGCTTTCAGCCTGACAAGGAAAAATGCTCTGTGTGAAAGGTTATTTAAGTCTTAAATTCTTGTCCCACTGAAAGATCTTATTGGAACATTTGTTCGTTCATTCATGCGTGCATGCATTCGTTTGGAATGGTAGCTTTTCACACACTGAGCACTCAGAGAAGGTAAGAAGGGGTTGCTCCTTGTTTTGAAAGCTCACCACCCAAATTACAGAATGCCAAATATAGTTCTGTAGCCCTTTTCAGCAGATTGCGACCAAATCAAGGAAAGAAATGGCCCACCTCAACTATCTCAGTGGGCTGAGAAATTATTCTGATCAAGCCTTACAAAAATGATCAGAGGAAAATGCATTCATTCCAATGGAACATATATAAGATGTTTTCCTGGTGAACTGTGCTGTTAAGAATGCAACAAGGACTGTAGGGCCTTGTTTGATTGAGTTTTTTGAAGGTGCTTCACAGTATCATGTGTGACATTTTTCCTACAAGACTGTTGTGAAACAAACATATAGTTGTGTTATAATTAAGGCTGCAATGTGCAATCCTAACCTGGAGTTAGGCCGGCACAGTTATGTCAGCAAAGTTTGGCCGGCAGAAGGGACACCGTAAAGTATGTTTGGATCACTCTCAGAGTCAGAGAGGCCAGCACACAGACGTGCGCCATCCCCCCTGACTCGGAGAGTGGTCCATACGTGCTTTACGGTGGCCCTTGTGCCAGCCAAACTTCGCCAGCCTAACTGTACTGGTCTAACACCAGGTTAGAATTGCGCTCTGAATGTCACTGACTGGTCTGTTTTACCATGTGTGCACACGTTTAGAAGTGACCGTCAATTTGCCTTTGGCTTCAACTGACTTCTGCTTTCTTGTGGAAAATGTTGCAAAATATATCTTCAGCCTTCTGGAAGGAAGAGCTACAGCAGCCATTTTCAACCGTGGCACATTGGTGTGCTGCGAGTGGTCCACAGGTGTGCCGCAGGAATTTGGGAAGTCATTTATTAATAGGGCCAATGGGGGATATGAGCCCTCCCCATTGGCAGCATGGTGTGCCTTATTAAATACATATATAAAAAAACTGATGGTGTCCCTTGACAATTTTAGTACCTTCTCAATGTGCCATCAGATGAAAAAGATTAAAAACCACTAAACTACAGGAAGCATGAGAAGTTTAGGGGCATTCAACCTTGACTATTTAGGCACCGTAAAGAGAAGCTACAGTATATAGTTGGCCCAAATCCAGGATGCCCAGTATAATGATGGGAGGAGAGTTAGGATCCAGTGCAGGCAGCCACTACTGATCCCAACCCCATTGGGCCTGATTCACCCCTATTCCACCCTCCACCAATCAGAAATTGGTGGAAACTCTCCACATGACCCTTTGCCACCTGGTGTAATCTTAGGTGCACCGTCTGACCAAATGCCTGGATGTGGTGTTGGAAGGTGGTGCAGTCCTCCCTGCTGGCACAGCCACCTCTCCAGAGGCTGTGAATGTGCAGTGGTCACTGCTCCAGCAGAGAGTGCAATTAGGATTGTGCTCCGAGGGCACAATCCAAGCTTGCACTGTATCCAGCACAGGTTAGGAGACAGCTGGAGGCCACCATGGGGTAAGGGGATATTTTCCCCTTACCTTGGGGTAAGCTCTGACCACCCCATGGTGCTTCTTGGATTGGGGTCAACTGGGACTGAGAGGGGGTTAGGATCTGGCATGAGTGCTGATACTAGCTCCACCTCCGCTCCCCAGGCCAGATGGTCCATGGGCCCATACTCCCTCGCCTCCCCTTTACCATGATCCACCTTCCCTCTGCCCTCTCACCCCCTCCGCACTGGCCCAAATCCGCTGGTGCAAACTTACCTTCTCTGAGTGACGTGGGACCTGAATTTGGCCCCACTGAGCCAGTGCATGTCTGTGTGCTGGCTTAGGCCCCTCCATGAGTGGCGCAAACGCACTTTACATCACATTTGTGACACTCCTGGGCAAGTGTAAGGGACTTATGCTGGTCCAGTGGAATGTTAGGATTGCGCTGTGAGTCAGATTTTGGGAACTGTAATCAATTTATATTCAAGGACGCACTTTTGTTTAATGTTGAGGTGTCCTCTTTGTAGTTTCCCTTTCACAATGATTGTGAAACAGATTGACAGCTCAAATGAGAAATATGAGTTCAAGGAAGTGTTTCTCAGAGCTCCAAAATTCTGTATCGCTTGAAAATAATTTCTGTCAAACTTCTATCTTCTTGATAAGAAGGTTCATTTGGAAGACATTGTGGTGTGAAAAGACCCTTTTAGTGGCTTTCAAAAGCAATTACATGGAGGAACATTTTTCTCACTACCAGACACTGAGCTTTTCTAGACTTTCAATAACCAAACTAAAAATGGATCTTAGTACAAGTGAGGATGCAATTTTAACCAACTTTCCAGTCCTGGGGTAATGCAGTTCTGAGGTAAGGGAATAAAATCCCCTTACTTTGAGGAGGCTTCCGTGACTGCTCCCCCCCCCCCAACTGCAGGATGCAGCACATGCCCCATTGGCACAGCTATGTTAGTGCTGGAAAGTTGGTTAGGATTGTACCCTCAGAAAATATAGCAGGATCTGTGTTTTTGTGTATTCTGCGTACAGTAGCACCACCTCAGTCAACCTAGCTGTCTAGGAGAAAATGCTTGCATTGAATACATGCCCATTCATGACAAGCCATGTTTCCAGATCACTAAAAAACAATAAGGATTCAAAACCCAATGTACCATCATCAAAAGCTTGGATGCTTGGTTAATTTCCCTAATACAATACACTGTGGGCATTGTACAGTACCTGGGCTAGAAGTGAGAGATTTCTTTACTCCTTGCAGTGTGTTCTCCATCACTGGAAAGGGGGTAATAGTATGATTCATATATTTAAGATGCAGGCCTAGCCTGCATCTGCTTGCTTTTGGAGATGCACTGGTGGATTGTCAGTAGCCCTCTTGAGATAATTGCGTTGCTATACCCTATGTCAACAATGTTTCATAAGACTATTCATGGAGGTCTTTGGCCTATTGTCTGGAAAAAATTGCCTTATGACATCAATACCAGGAGAATGTTCCAGTGAGTCAAAACAGTGACTTTGATATATATGAAGTGTGTCCTTGAATGGAAATGAATGCTTTTGTTCAGTAAGAAACAAATATATGTATAGGACTTGTTGATTCATATCCCTTTTCCCTCCTATATGCTAGCAGAATACCAGTTCACAGTTGAGTAGAATGACAAACACTGCTACTGAATCAACATGAGAGAGGGGGGGAGGAGAGAGAGTTTCTTGTGAAGGACATCTTTATACAAATGAGAAATCTTCAATTATTCTATTCTCAGTAGTTGAGTGCAATGCTTTAAAAATACTTTTGTCTTTTTTTTAAATACAGTATACTCAACAAGCCAAACAATATGGCTCTGCAAAGCTCATTAAAAAAAGAATCTTCTTTTTAAAAAACCAAAACACATTATAGAGTTCACAATGCAGAAGATGCAGATTGCTTTTCCTTATCCCAGTTTTATAAATTGTAAATTTTAACTGTTACAGTTTATTTTTTAAAAAAGTATTTTCAAACATTCAGGTTGTGTGTATGTGATTTTGTGGAATCCAAGCATTTTTTTAAAAGGCAACCATTGTTCTAAGAAAGTATCTACATAGTTTAGGTTCATCGTTTTATCAGACATAGGGCACAATCCTAACCTGCAGTTAGGCTGGCATAGTTAGGCCAGCAAAGTTTGGCTGGCACAAGGGCCACCGTAAAGCATGTTTGCACCACTCTTGAAGTCGTGGGGAATGGCACACATCTGGGTGACTCCAGCAGTGGTCCAAACATATTTTATGGTGGCCCTTGTGCTGGCCAATCTTTGCTGGCCTAACTATGCTGGTCTAATTCCAGGTTAGAATTGTACCCACAAGCACATCCCAGATTTTATCAAACCAAGCTTGATAGAAGGGGGATTCACTTGTTCTAAATATAATCTCTGGGACCACCACCTTTAGCTCAATGCCATGAGATTAATAAACTCTCCTCAAAGGCAGTGAGCAAAATGTTTTATGGAATATTTCTTTATTCTGGATGTATAGATTTATTTCTCTCCTGAGCAGCAGACATGACTATAATGGCTACTGTTCTTCTAAGTTCTACTGCATTCAATAGGGCTGATTCTCAGGTACATGTTTGTAGAATTGCAGCTTGAGAGTCAATAGATCTTGAGTATGCACTTGTGCTTTATAATTTTAAAGCACATTGGAAGGATATGAAGATTGTAGTTAAAAAAAAACAGACTATGAGATTCTAGATGTTGTAACTGTCTCATAAAGTTACTCATCATAAAAATCAATGGCTTTTGTTTCTGGGATTTCATCAATCCCATTTGGAAGAACTGTCAAGTTGCAAAGCATCTCTTCATAAGGCAAGGGCAGGTTGACCCTTTAGCATCTTCTTAAGTGATACCACAAGAAAAACAGAGCAAATGGTTACCCTGCTAATGATACATAATGCATTTTTGAGCAAGAATCTAGGGATTTCTTTTATTCACTTGTCTTTGTTTCTCTGAAGCAATGAAATGTTCTTTTGATTAATTATTAAGAATTTCCCTCATTTGTTTCTATGTGCATATGCTTGACAAGAAATACATTTTCAGCATCCCATACCTCTTTTACAAATACCTCTTTTAAAGAGGTGTATAAAAAGCTTCACAATCACATAAATGTCACTTAATTATAAATCTAATGTTCAGTTGGCACAGTTATTGGCAGATTAGATTCCCATTGGTTTGCACTACAGTATATAGAGTCTTGTATCAAAGGATGATGTTGGTCAAGCCTTTTTACAGAGAAGCTAGAAAGGCCTATTGTCTTTCTCCAAAGAGTTCTGTTCCTCAAATAATATTTGCAATGAATGTGTAAAACTAGACTGACACACATCTGCTACTATTATAAAATTGAGAGCTAAACAAAAGTATGAAGGCCCTTCCTTAGAACATCAACTAACAGAAGCAGGGCCTTATCGATGATGGCACCTTCTCTCTAGAATCAAATTCTGAAGGAAAACCATAGACCATCTTCTTAAGAGATTCTTAAGAACCATGTCAAAACACGTCATGCATGGGCAATGCACACCATAACAGATGTTCAGATATCAATGTTTGGAAATGAATCCAGGAAGATACCAGCATGTTTAAACAGATAGATTAAACAGATAAACAGTTTAAACAGATAGATTAAACAGATAGATTAAATTAACAAGTTACCAGATGAAATTCTCTGAAGAGTTCTTGAAGAAATTAAATGTTAAGTATACATTTCACAAATATCAGCATGTGATCATTAAAATCAATCCCCTTACCAGAGGATTAGAAGGTAGTCAGTCTAACATTAATTTTTAAAAAGGTATCCAGCTGCAATCTCGGAAATTATTAAAGCCTTTTTGGTTTCAGAAAAAAAGATCAAAAACAACATGGGAAAAATAACTTAGGGGAAATGTGATAGAGATTCACAGGAGCCAGGCCCCCAAAGGAGCAGCTGTGCCAAAACAGCTACCACAGCTGTAGGAGGCACCTTAAGAGTAGGGGACAGTCATCCCCCAGGGTAAGGGGGCTGGCCCACCAATGGGCCTCCTTAAGCCTGCACCAATTATTTGAGAGCCTCCATGTTGGGCCATGTGGCCTGACACAGAGGATAGGATCCTGTGGTGGTGGCCACCGCTGGTGCCCCCCCCCCCCCCCCCCCCCCCCCCCCCCAAGAACCCCCCCCCAACACACCCCCCCTCTCTGGCCAGTGCTGCTGGACCACCAGTTGGCCATGCCATTTGCACTGGGGTGCAGCACCGACTGGCGCCCTCCAGTGGCAGTGCTATATCCTCGATTTTATGGCACGCTTACAACACCTGCAGCCAGCACTGAGAAGCCGCACTTGTGGTTACAAGCCCATCGGATTGGGCTGTTATACATTGTGACTGGCAGAGATTGGATGTAGAGGCAGACCTGTAGACAGACCTTTTCTCTGTCATAATACTAGCACATGGGTCATTCTATGAAACTGATCAACGTGGGATCAAAATAGATAAAAAGGAAATATTTCATACACTGTATGATTAACACAGAATTCACTGCCGCTGGACAGATGTGTGGATGGCTCTAAAGACATCTGTAGTTATTAGACTTGATAAATGGAGCCTCCAGATTCCATGCTGGACGCATTCAAGTGATAAGGGCTATTGCCTTCATGCCCCGCTTGTAGGCAACAAGCATCTTGCTAGGCACAGGTAGAAACAGAAAATTAGATATGCTCTAGGTCTGGTCCAGCAGGGCTTTTACATTCTTGTGATGTTACATTGCTAGGCTTTTCATAAGAGATATGGAGTAGTTCCCTTCATGCTGCTAAATTCCATTTCTATAAACTGAATTTTATGAGTCCAATCAATCAATCAATCAATCAATCAATCAATCAATCAATCAATCAATCAATCAATCAATCAGAGCACAATCCTAACCAGGAGTTATGCCAGCACAGTTTTTAAGCCAGCAAAGTTTGGCCAGCACAAGGGGCATCGTAAAGTATGTTTGGACCACTCTCAGAATCAGAGAGGCCAGCACACATACGTGAGCCATCCCCCTTGACTCCAAGAATGGTCTGAATGGGCTTTACGGTGGCCCTTGTGCTAGCCAAACTTTGCTGGCCTAACTGTGCAGGCCTAACTCCAGGATAGGATTGTGCTCTCAAACATTATTTATATACCACTTTTCAACAACAAGTTCACAAAGCGATTTACAGGCAAAAAGTTAAATGGCTCCCTGTCCCAAAAGGGCTTACAATTTAAAAAAAAATGCAGAACACTACCACCAACAGCCACTAGAAAAGACACTGTGCTGGTGTGAATGGGGGCAATTATTCTCCCCCTCTAAATATAAGAGGAACACCACTTAAAAAAGTGCCTCTTGCCCAGTTAGCAGGGTATGAACTGGTTTCACAGACAGGTTTTATGAACTGGTTTTATATGCTTTTATGAACTGGTTTTATGTAGTCCTATATACTATGATATGGTTTGGTTTATGCTGTAAGCTGTACTGTGGAAATCGGAGGAGACATAGGAAGAATAAATAAAATAAATGAAGGATGCATAATGAACTCTATTCTGGGAAGTTGTAATATAGCCCTGGATTTAATTTAAGCTAAACTACATCAGGGCTTATCCCCAGAATGTATGAAGTCATCACTATGTTTTATCTATTTGTTCATGAGTGTATTTATCCACAGATTTTTACCAAAATGGATAACTAATTATTATTACATGTGAGCGAGGAATAAAGAAAAAGCATCCTTATGTATGCACAGAATGCATTTATTAATCACAGTGTGGCGTCATACAATTGGAAATGCCTGCCAGAAGCCTTGACTTTTAGTTGGGTTTGAGTTCAGCACTAAGACTCTTCTCTCAGAACTCATGCAAAGACAGTCATCATAAGAGACACACACAGAAAGGTCCAACGTCTACCATTAAACCCGCATCTGAAATCTACTGTGGTTGGAACTTGCTAGGACAACTTCTTTTCATACAGCTTTGGAGGAATGATATTTGCTTGCTGGCCTGTGTGTTTTTCTATGCCCCACCTGCTCAACCTATATGTTTGCTAATAAACAGTACAAAGACACCACAACTTCCCAATGCTCTTTCTCCACAACCCTACCCTGTATATTTTTAACGGAACAAAATACAGACTGTGGAAATATATTCATAAGTTCAATGCAACATTGAAGCATGCAGGAGTCTCCCAGGCGTGTGGGCATTTTTGTGCCCTTACACCATGGGAGTCTTCTGCCTCCGCCATGGATTCTGTGAAATCACAGGTGCGGGTCCGAGGAAGCCACGCTGCCCAAATTGGGGCCATGTGGCCCAGGGATAAGGCCTTGGATGTGGCCATCCCAGCCTCACCCCCTCCCTGGGCTGGCACACCTGGCGGCCTGCCCACCCCCACCTAGTTATGCCTCCCACCCTCCCTCCTCCCAGAACTGCCCCTGCGCCAGCCACGTCTAGCTGGCACAAGGGCGGGTCTCTGCCCCACTCCCAGGCCGGTGCTACAGCTAGCATCGGTCTGGGAGCCTTAGAGGCTAGGGATGAGATTGGCAGTGCAATCCCAATTTCTTCTTTGTCTGGTGCAGTGGCAGCTGTGCTGGCCAAAGGTGTTGCGAATGTGCCGTAAAACACATTTGTGACTCCTTGGGAGTGCACCGCCCCGCAAAGACTGAATCCCAATGACTGACCAGACAGCACAGGTAAAGTTGCACCAAGCAGCCCAGGGGCAAGGGGGGCTGGAGGGGAGGGGGTGCTTCTGGGAAAGAGCAGAACAAGGGGCTGGTTGGCCCCAGAAGGGGGCAGGATGGGCAGAGCAGGCCTCTGCAGTATCCTAACCCCCTGCTGGCCTGCCCAGCATTACACCAGGCTTTCCAGATTTTCTAAATATTTGGCACAGATTCGAGGAGCTGCATAAAGACAATGGGGTTTTACTCAGGGTAAGGGTAAATATATTCCCTTACCCTGAGGAGACCTCCAGGCACCTTCTGAGCTGTGTTGGATGCTACTGCCCACTACCAGGCCACTATTCAAAATGAATGCTTGTCCCTATGTAACAATTTAATATGTTTTTCTATATGCTTCTGCAGACTTAACTCTAATGCCTGAAGCAGAGAGTAATCTGCCATATTACAGTTAGGGACTATGCAAAGATCTAACTAAAATCAGAGCAGTGGGCCCACTAACTCCGTACTCATGGGTTAGCTTTGCTCCATACGTGGTTACTGCAGCAGGAATATACCACTCTGAAGGCCCAATCCTATGCAACTTTCCAGTGCTGATGCAGTCGCAATCCAACCCCAAAGTAAAGAAACAAACATTTGCTTATCTTGAGGTCTCTGTGACTCTGTGCAGGATGCAGTGCATGTCCTATTAGCATGCTTGCACCAGTACTAGAAAATTAGATGGGATATAGCTCTGAGTGCAATCCTAACCTGGAGTTAGGCCAGCACAGTTAGGCCAGCAGAATTTGACTGGCACAAGGAACACCATAAAGTGTGTTTGGACCACTCTTGGAGTCAGAGAGGCCAGCACACAGATGTGTGCCATCCTCCCTGACTCCGAGAGTGGTCCAAAGGCATTTTACGGTGACCCTTATGCCAGCCAAACTTTGCAGGCCTAACTATGCCTACCTAACTCCAGGTTAGGATTGTGCTCTGAGAGTGGCTCAATCCTTGTGTGTTTGAGTCATCTTGTTCAGTCCCTTAAAAAGGCATTTGTATAGAAGACGTCAAGTGTTTTGCATCATACAGTTTGTATGTAGATGTTAGTTCAACTGGCATATCTAAAGTCAAGGATGATATGAATGGAAAATGAACTTCTGTTGTGATAAGGCTGTTGTGTAGGCTGAAGTCCTTGGCCGGCATCCAAAAAAGATCCAGTACAACTGATTCTGCATGCCAAAGGAAATATAGGACTTGTGCTCCCTAAAATGGAGCCCCTCATGCATGCAGTAAACTATGACCAAAGTCTCAAAAACAGTTGAAAAAAAATGGCATGGAGAGAGTGGGGCTTTGCAAGGAAAAAAATTCTACAGGATGTCTACAAATCTTTTGGCTTGCTTAAAAGCTCTTTAGATCCTATTCTGGCTCTGTTATTTTCAACTGGAGTGCTTTATATAATATCTTTCAAACTGATCTTGACATTGTCTTTATATTTGCCTTTTAAAATCTGTTTCATTAGCTAGCTATATCTATCGACCTTTCTAGCTAATCTGTCTGTCTGAGTAGCCATACCTTCCACCCAGACATGCCTGCATGATGAAATAGCACTTTTTATTGGATATTGTAGAATAGTAAAATAGTAAAAGAATAGGCTACAGTCCCATACTCCCTTTCCTGACAGCAAGCCCCACTGTACACATTAGGACATAGAGAACAAGCTTATGGTTGTCTACTCAGAAGTAAGTCCCACTGACTTCAATGGGGCTAACTCTCAGGTGCAAGTGTGCATAGGATTGCAGTCACACTTTGCATAGGCATGCAAAGGATTGCACTGCTAGGCAGCAATCCTATGCAACTTTCCTGAAAGCTCAATTGAAAATAATTATATTTACTTCTGAATAGACCATAGGATTGTGCTTTAGCAGTGTAATCCTATGTGTTGTTGTTCAGTCACTAAGTCATGTCCGACTCTTCATGACCCCATGGACCACAGCACGCCAGGCCTCCCTGTCCTTCACTAGCTTCCGGAGTTGGCCCAATTTCATGTTCATCGCTTCGGTGACACTGTCTAACCATCTCATCCTCTGCCGTCCCTTTGTCCTTTTGCCTTCAATCTTTCCCAGCATGGAGGGAAAGCATGGACTTTCCCAGCATGGACTTCCTGGAGGATTGACCAATTGGATCTCCTTGCAGTCCAGGGGACTCTCAAGAGTCTTCTCACACCATGATTCAAAAGCATCTATTCTTTGGCACTCTGCCTTTCTTATGGTCCAGCTCTCAGATCCATACATTGCTACTGGGAAAACCACAGCTTTGACTATGCGAACCTCACATTCTGCCATTAGAGTGGTATCGTCTGCATATCTGAGGTTGTTGATATTTCTCCAAGCAATCTTGATTCCAGCTTGTGAGTCATCCAGCCCTGCCTTCTTCATGATGTACTCTGCATGTAAATTAAATAAGCAGGGTGACAGTATACAGCCTTGTACTCCTTTCCCAATTTGAAACAAATCGGTTGTTCCATGTCCAGTTCTAACTGTTGCTTCCTGACCCTCATACAGGTTTCTCAGCAGACAGATAAGGTGGTCTGATACTCCCATCTCTTCAAGAACTTGCCACAGTTTGTTATGATCCACACAATCAAAGGCTTTGGCATAGTCAATGAAACAGAAGTAGATGTTTTTCTGGAACTCTCTTGCTTTCTCCATGATCCAGCGAATGTTGGCAATTTGATCTCTAGTTCCTCTGCCTTATCAGAAACCAGCTTGTACATCTGGTAGTTCTCGATTCACATACTGCTGAAGCCTAGCTTGTAGGATTTTGAGCATCACCTTGCTAGCATGTGAAATGAGTGCAATGGTGCGGTAGTTTGAACAATCTTTGGCATTGCTCTTCTTTGGGTTTGGAATCTTTTCCAGTCTTGTGGCCACTGCTGGGTTTTCCAAATTTCCTGGCATATGGAGTGCACACTTTGACAGCATCATCTTTTAAGATTTTTAGCAACTCAGCTGGAATGCTGTCACCTCCACTAGCTTTGTTGTTAGTGATGCTTTCTAAAGCCCACTTGACTTCACACTCCAGGATGTCAGGTTTGAGCTCAGTGACCGCACCTTTGTGGTTATCAGGAACATTTAGATCAGCCTTATATAGTTCCTCTGTGTATTCTTGCCACCTCTTCTTAATCTCATCTGCTTCTGTTAGGTCCTTGCCATTTTTGTCCTTTATTGTGCCTACCTTAGCATGAAATTGTCCTTTGACATCTCCAATTTTCTTGAAAAGATCTCTAGTCTTTCCCATTTTATTGTTTTCCTCTATTTCTTTGCATTTTAGGAAGGCCTTCCTATCTCTCCTTGCTGTTCTCTGGAAATCTGCATTCAGTTGGGTATATCTTTCCCTTTCTCCCTTGCTTTTGGCTTCCCTTCTTTCCTCAGCTATTTGTAAAGCCTTGTCAGACAGCCACTTTGCCTTCTTGCATTTCTTTCTCTTTGGGATGGTTCTAGTTGCTGCCTCCTGTACAATGTTACAGACCTCCGTCCAAAGTTCTTCAGGCACTCTGTCTACCAAATCTAAGCCCCTGAATCTATTTGTCATCTCCACAGTATATTCGTATGGGATCTGATTTAGGGATCTGATTTAGGTCAACCACTAGGAAGGCCTAGTGGTTTTCCCTACTTTTTTCAGTTTAAGCCTGAATTTTGCAAGAAGCAGCTCATGATCTGAGCCACAGTCAGCTCCAGGTCTTGTTTTTACTGCCTGTATAGAACTTCTCTATCTTTGGCTGAAAAGAATGTAATCAATCTGATTTCGGTGTAGATAATTCGGTGAAGTCCTTGTGTACAGTCGCCGTTTGTGTTGCTGGAAAAGGGTGTTTGCTATGACTAATGTGTTCTCCTGACAAAACTCTATCAGTCTTTGCCCTGCTTCATTTTGTACCCCAAGACCAAACTTGCCTGTTATTCCTATTACCTCTTGACTGCCTACTTTAATATTCCAGTCCCCTATGATGAGAAGGACATCTTTTTTGGGTGTTAATTCTAGAAGGTGTTGTAGGTCTTCATAGAAATGGTCAACTTCTTGCTCTTCAGCATCAGTGGTTGGGGCATAGGCTTGGACTACTGTGATGTTGAAAGGTTTGCCTTGGATCCGAATTGAAATCATTCTATCATTGTTGAGGTTATACCCCAGTACTGCTGTTCTCACTCTTTTGTTCACTATAAATTTTACTCCATTTCTTCTAAGGGATTCCTGCCCACAATAGTAAATGTAATGGTCATCTGAATTAAATTCTCCCATTCCTGTCCATTTTAGTTCACTAACTCCCATGATGTCGATGTTCAGTCTTGACATCTCGCGTTTGACCACAACTAGCTTACCTTGGTTCATAGATCTGACATTCCAGGTTCCTATGCAGTATTGTTCTTTGCAGCATTGTACTTTCCTTTCACTTCCAGAGACATCCACAGCTGAGCTTCCTTCTGATTTTTGGCCCAGCTATTTCACTCTTTCTGGAGCTACTAGTACTTGTGTTCTGCTCTTCCCCAGTAGCATAATGGACACCTTCTGACCTGAGGAGCTCATCCTCCAGTGTCATATCGATTAGCCTTCTGGTACTGCAATCCATGGGGTTTTCTTGGCAAGAGTACTGGAGTGGGTTGCCATTTCCTTCTCCAGCGGATCACGTTTAGTCAGAACTCTCTACTATGACCTGTCCATCTTGGGTAACCCTACATGGCATAGCTCACAGCTTCATTGAGCTAATGAAGCCCCTTCGCCAAGACAAGGCAGTGATCCATGAAAGGGTAATTCTATGTAGGATTACTCAAAAGCAAGTCCTGGGGTTTACTCTCAAGAGTAAACTCCCAAGTGTCACAGGATTGGAGTGTTAGAGATATAAAATTAGTTCTGAATAATGAAGATCAGAAGCCATACATTTGACTAACATTAATTCCATGAACTCATTGATTCCTCTGGCATAGCAGGAAGAAAACGTTATAAGTATTGTGAATGCCAGTGTTCTCTTTGGAGGAGTCTCTTGCACCCTTCAAACAATAAAATATGTCTGCTTTCAGATTTAAAGGTTTCTACTTTGCTATGTGGTTAATATTACTTTGTCAGAAATAGAGTATGCAGTTTACAATACCAATTGTCATTCCTAATTCTTTTATGGACATGCAGAAAATATGTATTTGGGAATGTTGTGGCCAACGAATGCATGTGCAATTACATGTTACTTCTGTGAATTATTTGCCATTTCCTGTAAGGAAAATATTGTAAGAATGTTTAAACTGTACTTCCCATGTCTTACTTATCTTGAATCCCACTGTACATAACAGAGAGGAAGAACATAATGCTAATAAACCAAATGCTGGCAAATTACTACAACCAAACCCTACACACCTGGGGGTAGAAAGAAGGGCTCCCAGGTTAGAGGAGTTGCCTTATAGGGAGACATGTGTCCTGATACCTCTTTGGAAATTAAGCAATGCATAAAGAATGCACTATATTGTACAGTGTACTGCACAGCTTCACATATATTACATTAACCACCACTGTGTGACTAGCTTACACTGTAGTTTGCACTGATGAATTGAGAAGAGAGTTATTTCATGGAAAATGGTCTTCTCTACTTTTTCCAGCGAGATTTCCCCTTTCCTCACTTATGCATATGAATTTGCTGGAGAACTAATCCTGTAAGATATGAGACTGTGATCCTAAACAAATTTTTTGGAAGTCAATCTTATTACTTTCAGTAGGACTGAAACCCTAGTAATATATTGAGGGCACAATCCAACCAACTTTCCAGCAATGACATAGCTGTGCCAATGGGGCATGTGCTGCATCATGCAGTGTGTGTGTGTGGGGGCGATCATGGAGTCCTCCTCAATGTAAGGGAATTCCCCCCCTCACCTCAGAGCTGCATTGCCCTTACCCTGGTGCTGAAAAGTTGGTTAGGATTGCACCCTGAATGTCTGTGGAATTATATAATTCTTAGCTGTTGTAAAATAACTTTTACCCTGGCTTTCAATTAAGAAAAGCAACAATTCCTTTAAAGAGAAACAAACATATTAGCGTATAGAAGAAAAAAATACATTTTTTGATGAGTTGATTTAATACCATCATAACTTCAAATTGCAAAAGAGGTACAAGGAAATGCATCAAGGTTTGGCAATCATTTGTTTGGCAATCATTCAGCATGAAGAAAGATCTGAACACAAGCTTCAAAATTAAATCATGCACCTTTAAAACTTTCCACAAGGTGGCGAACACTGCTTGCAACAGGTTTTCTGTAGTGGAATATCTCAGAAAGGTTACAATGTACAGTAATTCTGAAAATCCTTAAATTACAGTTCTTTGGGGACAGAAGAAACTTTAATGGAGCCAGCTCACACACATTCCAGTAGTAAAGCCAATCTTATTGATGAGTGACCATTCCTATTTTTAAAATGTTTGGTGAAGATTTGGGTGAAGATTTGGATTTATTTGCTAATATACTTGATGTCAGTATAGTATTCTCTCTCTCTCTCTCTCTCTCTCTCTCTCTCTCTCTCTCACACACACACACACACACACACACAGAGAGAGAGAGAGAGAGAGAGAGAGAGAGAGAGAGAGAGAGAGAGA
>JAJKFI010000031.1:10031337-10065452 GCA_029204185.1 Lerista edwardsae
GTGTGTGTGTGTGTGTGTGTGTGTGTGTGTGTGTGTGTGTGTGTGTGATCCAGACTTTGGGCAGAGGCAATGGATTTCATTCCAACTGCAAGATCTAATAACTAGGCTTTTAAAGATGGAGTGCAATCCTATGCATGTTTACTCAGAAGTAAGTCCCATTAAACTCAATGGGGCTTACTCCTAGGAAAGTGTGGATAGGATTGCAGCCTTAATTACATTCTAAAAGTATGTTCATTAATACATTGATCTTCCAACATGCAAAATAAACACACTGGTATCTCAAAGCAACAGCACCGTCAAACATCTAATCTGTCCACTTGAAACTTAGATTTTTGGATCTAAGCCATTCTTATCCCATATCCTTCAATAGGGCGGGAGTGGGCAACCCTAATTAGGCTGGAGATCAGGCTGTTGGTGCAAGAGAAGAGTGTGCTGCATATTATGTGCCATTTTTGTTTTAAGGGCAGGATGGCACCAAAGCAAATGGGAAAGGCCAATCAAGAGCTGTTGATGACAGTGATGACCGAAGGAGAATCGCACAGTTATGCAGTGCATGACATTTAATATTCAATGTGACCCTCTGGAATGCCTGTGAGTCCAGGTGTAAACTTTGTTCCTGGGATGAAAACTAAAGAACCTCTAGGTGGAAAACCTGAAAATCAGGTGCAATGTATGGATTAAAAGCTGCTATTGAACAATTATTTGCCTAGCACTTTTAATTTGCAAAGTGCACTGTACATTCGGTTACACTTGCCCTCACAGCATCCCTCTGTGCTAGGCAACAGTTACTTCCACACCAAGAGTAGAACACTGACTGCCCAAACCTAGGCATGTCTACTCAGAAGCAAGTCCCATGATAGTCAGTGGAGCTCACTCCCAAGTAAGTGTGGCTAGGATTGTGCCTGAGAGAGGTGGAGCTGCACAGGTCAAACAGTGAGCACATGGTCTGAGCCTCAAGCCAGACGTGACCCAAGTCTTCCAAGTATAGGTACCTGCTTGGCTCTACCAGACCTCACTGAGTGTACTGCAGTTTGGATGACATTAACACAAGTGATGTAAAGCAAAGAAATAAGACTGTGCGAATGGCTCCATGCAATCCTCAACTATTCGTATGGCACAAATATACAATTATTTCATTAAAATGACAATGAGAAACTACACTTGTCCAGAAGTGTCCTTGATGGGGGCCCTGGGGGGCACATTGTCCTGGGTACCATGTTGGATGGGCTCCATGAGCTGCTGCCACCACCCTCCTGAGGGCCAGGCAGGCCCTGCATGACATCCGCAGGTCTTCTGAAAGCGCTCTGAAGCTTCCGGTTGGCAACAGTACTTCCACTTTTCTGACCAGAACAAGTACTACAGAACACTTTCAGAGGGCCTGCAGATGTTGCACCAGGTTTTAGAGGTGCAAGGTGAGTGGGAGGCAGCAGTCTTGGGGAGGGGCGGCAGTCTGAGGAACTGGCCTCAGGTGGCATATGGACCAGGGATGCCACTGCACATGTCTATGTTCATGTAGGGCCAGCCCAAGACCTCCTGGTGCTGAGGTGGTGTATCAAGTGCTGGCCTCCTTTATCTGGTGATGTGCCAACCTCTTTTCTTCCCATGCCCTGGATTTCCAGAAAAGAAAGAGGATCTCTGATTCTCCAGCCCTGCAATTTTCAACCAGTGTGCCACGGTGCATTGGTGTTCCCCAAAAACTCTGCAGGTGGGCTGTGACAGAGGGGACCAGTTTGGAGCGGTTGAAAATTACTGAAAAACTCTTCCTGGTTTTGTGGCTGTTTCTAGGGCTATTGTCTGTAGTAATGTATTGAAGCAGTGGAAGATGAGGGACCGACAGTTCATTTCTACAGACAGTTGCCCTAGAAACAGAGCCGCAGAACCTGGAAGAATCTCCCGGAAACTGGAAGTTACATCACAAGAGGCGAAGACCATAGAGGTCAGTGTGCCATAAGAAGAAAAGCATTGAAACATTAAAAATCACTGTTCTACCCAGTGTTCCAAACTGAAGATAGCTGCCACTGGCTAAGGCTTCCCAAATGTGAATGGCTCTTACTGTTCTGCCCAGGAACTACTGTGAAGCCTGTGCACCCCCAATATTTGCACCGGCCAGCCACATCTGTCTGGAAATCTGAGTGCGCTGCTGAGTCCATAGCAGTGGCGTCTCTACAGGGAGGGCAGAGCTCTAAGTTTTGCAAGGAGCCTTACCCTGTCATGTAAATCCCTCCTCTCCCTTGCTGCTGTAGCCAGTAAGCAACGCCAAGATGTTGCTGTTCCCTGTGAGGATTGGCTAAAATGGTGCAGGAAAGGAGTGATTTCCACTGCAAGGTAAGGCTCATTGCAAAACTTAGAGCTTTGCCCTCCCTACGGAGATGCCACTGGTCCACAGAACCTGTTCACTTGGGGGGCTGGAAACAATGGGTGCTGGATTTGGCCCATGGGCCAGAGTGTGATGCGCCCTGCTCTAGCCCAAGCCCCTTCTCTTTCACACTTCATCTTCTACTCTGTACTGTCCTTCTTTCCTTTCCCAGTCCAGGGAAAGGAAACAGTTAATGTTTAGGAGTTTTGGGTATGTCATGCGGCAGTTTGCCATGGCTGTGTGTTAAAAGGACAAAGAGAGAGAGAGAGCTTTAACGTGTAAGTTTTTGGAAGAAAAAAGTGCTCCTGAAGTAGAACGTTTCTCATGTAAAAGATGAAGTTATAGAATTGCAGTCTGTCATGTCAAAAACATAAGAATAAGTGACAAAACTCGCACATGAAAATGATCTCACGTTAAGCTCTGGTTTTTTTTCTTTCTACAAACAGGCATATCGGACACAAATAGTGATCGGAAATCACAGTTGAAATATTTATGCACTGGGCATGGCTAAACTTAGAAACAACATTGAATTTTCGTGATATCTTCCTTTAACAGGTTTTCTAAGAGGGATGATTTAAATCTAAGAAACAGAGTGAGTCATTGGTATGGGTGGACCAGTTACAGACCTAAGTTTAGAATCAAGAAGGAGAATGTAGGATCTTCTGGCTTTCAGGGCTTACTATTATGCCTTGTTTCACTCCAAAATGTTATTTTGGGGGTTTACAAAGACAACATCTTGTCACAGGATGTTTCATGGTTAATCACTGTCCTTAGCATTTCCTAGGCTGTCATCTGATATTATATGCTAAATCAGGGGATTTGGTGTTCAACTGAATCACTCTGTTTTCAAGGTTAAGGAGAGAGAGAGTTGTAAAAAGAAAAGAAATATGTCTTAAAAGTGGGCCCCATTTTGAAGACAGACAGTAGTCCTGTTTATGCAGTGTTTGAAAACTACTTCTCTAGTGACCCAATCCTATCTGGGCCTTTTGTGGACAGAATTCACATTCCATCAATAGAAGTGAGTGGGCAGCTGGCTGTGCTGCTGCACAGACGGCATAATATGGACTAGACAGTGTAGTGCAGGGGTCAGGGAACTTTTTTACCTTTTACCCCAAAATATATTTAGATATGCCACCGTTAACCCCCCCCCCCCGCCCGCCAGAACAAAAGAAAAAAAATTACATATTGGAACCCATTGCTTTTTATTTGATTAATTAATGAGCTTAATTAATGCTATGTAAATATGAAGTTGTAAAGGGCGGAGCAAAACAAACAAACAAAACAAAACGGAGCCAGCCAGCCAGCGACGGAACCGGAACGGGGGTAATGGATGGTCGCGCTGCCAAGACACAGCCGGGCATGCATATAGATTCATATGCATGCCCGGCTGTGTCTCGGCAGTGCAACCATCCGTTACCCCCAGGAATTTCATTTTTACCCCATTTGGGGTAATTTACCCCTGTTCCCTGACCACTGGTGTAGTGGATGGTGTCTGTGCATGCGTCACCGGAGTGCTCAGTCACCACCGATGCTGATGGCATGTGTGGGTCATGGGTCAGAAGGGGGAGGATCAGGGGAGAAATCAGGGCCAGCCAGGGGAGCACAGGGAGTAGGTGTCAGTGGCAGATGTGACACTGACATCCAATGTCCTTTTCCTGGCATCGACATGCACTCTTGGGTCCACTTCCACAAAGGACTGACAAGCAGGCCCATTGGGGACCATGGTGTAGTGGAGTATGGAGTAAAAGTCCTTTTACTTATCATTCATGTCATGTCATTGTCCCTGGCCTGCACATAGCCTACATCAGGCTGGATCTTACTGGGATTTTGCTAGGTGGTGGTACAAACTGAAGAATGCTATACACTGGCACGCTTTCAAACATCTTAGAGGAAGCATGTGCACAGGAGTTGTTTGGTTGTACTTTAAAAAGGCCTTCCAAAACAACAACAACAACAACAACAACAACAACAACAACAACAACAACAACAACAACAACATCCTTAGACAAAATAAGAACTGTTACACTCCCTGGTGGCCTGTTAATCCAGAAGGAGGTCTCTATATTGTTGTCAGTGCATAATTAAAGCTCTGTATTTTCTGCAGAGTATGTCTGGTAGTAGTTCTTCAGTTTGCTGAGTTCTTCTTTGGTTTGCACTTATATCTTTCTTGGAGATTTAGTGAGGCCATGGGAACTCAATCTGAGTGCTGCTATTATGAGTTTGGTCAACTGTGGGCACTGGGCAGCCATTGGAAGCTCAGACAGATTATTTTCCGTATGATGAACTGAACTAATATGCACAGACAAACATAAACTGAAGAGAAAATCAGACCAATGTTTCTCAAACTGTGGGTTGGGGCCCACTAGGTGGGTCACGAGCAGCGATGGGATCGACAAACGACTTGGGGGAACGGAGGGCGGGACTTAGACGGGACTAAGTTGCGGGGCGAGCGTAACGAAAGTGGAAGTGCATGGACGGGCTGCCAATCAAACGGTAGTCCCGCCTAAGTCCCGCCCTCCGTTCCCCCAAGTCGTTTGTCGATCCCATTGCTGGTCACGAGCCAATTTCAGGTGGGTCCCCATTCATTTCAAGGTCTATTTGTAATATATTAGACTTGATACTACCATGGTATGTGACTGCATTTGGGCAAATGTTACTGATCTGTATTTTTAACAGGCTATTATACTTTTAACAACACTGTGGAATTGAGCCAGCTACATTTGAAGGGTCCACTTGTCAGCTTGGCTTTTGAAATGGACATGTGTAGTACCATCCATGCATGCACATGTGTACAGACACCTGTAACATATTGTATGAATTGGTTGGTCTATATGTGTTGAACAGTTCTTGGAAGTAGTCCAAACTACTTCATATCTGGCCATTTTGACATTGCTCTTTTCTTTGCCCTTTTCCCGTTTTCTTCCTTTAAATACAAGTAGAAATATGTACTATTTAGTAGCCCCATAACTTATTCAACTGAATAAACTTCTAAATATTATTACTCAGGTTTAACATTTGCATTAATAAATAGCTTAACCTGATTATTTAGGTGCATTTTCTACTGAGAATTTAGTAGATTTCCTAATAACTTACTATCAACACATATTATTCCAATGAACAAAATCATCTCCAGATTTTATATCTCTTATTTTCTGGGTCAGCTCAGAGTAGTTGCTTTGGATCTCCAGCTCTCTGAACGAACACACCCACACCCACACCCACACCCACACACACACACACACACACACACACACACACACAGAGGATTTGATTTTGACTGGCAGTGGAAGCAAATACATCAATTACAGAAAGGCTTCACATTCTTGTGATACTATCACTGAGTAAAACACAAATAATGGTATAAAACCAATGGATAATAATAAGATGGGGATCAATGTTATATGTTGAATTGTGCTGTATAGTTACTGAAGCTGAACTGACATGGAGTGGAATGGAATGTCAGGAGACAAGAGAACAACACAAAGGTTAGAGCATTCAATCCAACACCAGTCTTCCATTTTTTTAAACAAAAGCCCAAGAAAAACAATAATCTTGAACAATTTGTTGATTCTTGGGCTGCTGCATTTGGGACCGGCTGTGGCCAAATTACCAATTAGCTGTGTTTTCTGCAACACTCCTGCTTAGAGTCCAAGACCTACACATGTCAATCACAGCATGTGGCACACTTAGTACAACATACCAGGTACCTCAGTGGTCAATATATGAATAAAAATAAACAATGTTAAAAGAATAACAGGTTACGAGCTATGATGGGTATGTCCAGTCTGAGCTTAGCTAGTCACACATCATGAGCGGGACGTGGTGGCGCAGCAGGTTAAACCGCTGCTGCTGGGCTTTCTGACCGGAAGGTTGGGAGTTCAAGACTGCGCAATGAAGTGAGCTCCTGTTGCTTGTCCCAGCTCCTGCCAACCTAGCAGTTCAAAAGCATGTAAAAATGTGTGTAGATAAATAGGGACCACTTCGTTGGGAAGGTAACGGTGTTCCGTGCGCTATGGTGTATAGTCATGTTGGCCACATGACCACGGAAGCTTGTCCTCGGACAAAAACGCCGGCTCTACAGGCTTTGAAATGGCGATGAGCACCGCCCCCTACAGTCAGTCATGACTAGACCGTTCAGTCGTGGGGAAACCTTTACCTTTTACATCATGAGGGCTGGGTAGGAATTTTTTTTCTGTCATCCAAATTGGCCGTGGACGGCAGTTTTTTTGCCTACCCTAGACTGGGGTGGGAGGGGTGGGTGTTCAGAAGGTTTCATGATTTACACTTATGTTAATAAAGTTAAACCCTAACTTCAGTCTGGTGTCTTCCTTGGGGGTGGTGCAAGGGTAATAGGCTACCTTAGAATGCCGGATGCAGGGGAGTGGCAGTGAGATACAATCTCTGGTTGCCTTGCGTGCTTCCTGGGGCATTTGGTGGGCTACTGTGAGATGGTAGGAGGTTTAGTCGAGAGGGTTAAAGCCTCCGTTTGCCTGAAGATAAGATCCGAAGGTCGCCAGTTCTAGAACACCGGAAGCTTCCGTGAGCGGCAGACCTTGAGAATTGCAACTGATAAGAGCTGAGCTGTCTCTAGCTGCCTGTGAGAGAGGAGTTGTGCTGGGCCAGCTATTTCTTTGGTGGTTGCAGAGAAGCCATCTATCAGCCAGCAGAAAGGCAATTGTGCGGCCAGAAAGAAGGACTAGACTATGAAAGTTCCATCTGTGTGAAACCATCTGTTCTTGAAACCCCCGCTAACTGGACAAGAGGCACTTTTTCAAGTGGTGCTCCTCTTATATTGAGCAGGGGAAGAGTAATTGTCCCTATTTACCCCTGCGCAATGTCTTTCTAGTGGCTGTTGCTGGTGGTGGTCTGCATTTTTTTTTTTTTAGATTGTGAGCCTTTTTGGGACAGGGAGCCATTTCACTTCATTATTATTATTTGCCTGTAAACCACTTTGTGAACTTGTGTTGAAAAGCGGTATAAAATACTATTGATTGATTGATTGATTGATATTGATTGAAAGACAGAACTTCTTTGTAATTTGTAAAAACCCCTTGAGGGTTTAGAGAAATAAAGCCTGCCTAAGTAAACCGCCTTGAATTAAAGTCAGAGGAGCAATCTAATGACCAAAGAAAGGCAGTATATAAATACTACTACTACTACTACTACTACTACTACTACTACTACTACTACTATCATTATTATTATCATTATCATTATTATTATTATTATACAGGAGGCTGGACTAGATGGGCCCTTGACCTGATCCAGCAAGGCTTTTCTTATGTTCTAATTTGTATGAATCCAGTTGTGGACCTACCACTGGGTGAGGGGGGGCAGGGGCATGAAAGGGGGTGATGAGACACTTTGCCACTCAAAGAGGTCAGTGGTTTCAGCCCCCCTGCCCCCCCATACAGCTCCAACAGTGAGCCTGGCTTGGCAGTGGGCATGTCAGTGGGCAGTGGGTGGTGGAGAGCATCAGCTGGGTGGAGTGTGGGCTGGGTGCACCACTGTATGAATCTGCAGAAGATAATGACTGTGGGCAAGAATAGCTAATCCACAAGCTATACAGGGATTGGAGACTGACTTTTAGGTGGTGCAGTTAGTGTTCACTTAACTGGCTCACTGTCTTTTTCTTTTTTTGGGGTGGTGGTGGTGTTCTTTATGATTTGATGCAATCCTCCCTGCATGTAGAAAGGAATAGAACAAGAATAGAATGTTCTTTATTCTGACAAACTACATTCTGTCTGCAGGAGGCATTTTAACACAGGACTATGCTGATCTATACAACGCCCAAGAAGACTTGTGAAACTTTCTCTCTTTATTTCTATGCTGCCAGGATAAAATGAGGAATGAATAGCTTACTGGCACTGCTAGCAGGAAGCTTCTCTTGTTAGCCCATGCACACAACTGCCAACCATGTGTGATGGCAGCCTTATTGTGCATGCCAGCGGTGCATCACTTGCATCACTGAGCTGGCACTTCTATCAGTGGAACAAGCTCCACTGGTTGTTGTTGTTGTTGTTGTTGTTGTTCAGTCGCTAAGTCGTGTCCGACTCTTCGCGACCCCATGGACCACAGCACGCCAGGCCTCCCTGTCCTCCACTAGCTTCCTGAGTTCGCCCAATTTCATATTCATTGCTTCGGTGACACTATCTAACCATCTCATCCTCTGTCGCCCCCTTCTCCTTTTGCCTTCAATCTTTCCCAGCATGAGGGTCTTTTCTAAAGAGTCCTCTCTTCTCATCAGGTGGCCAAAGTATTGGAGCTTCAGCTTCAGGATTTGTCCTTCCAGGGAGCAATCAGGCTTGACTTCCTGGAGAATTGACCGATTGGATCTCTTTGCAGTCCAGGGGACTCTCAAGAGTCTTCTCCAACACCATAATTCAAAAGCATCGATTCTTCGACGCTCTGCCTTTCTTATGGTCCAGCTCTCACAGCCATACATGGCTACTGGGAAAACCATCGCTTTGACTATGCGAACCTTTGTGGTATGCTTAGTCAGAACTGGCCTTGGGATAATCCACGTGTGCTGGTTTGAGTAGATAAATAAGGTTGGATTCAAGGGACACAATTGCAGGTATTGAGCTGGCATAAGAATTTGACTGCATGATTACAGTGGGAAGTATTGATGCTCAGTGATGCTGTTGTCACCGGCCCTTGACATGATATGGCAGTGGCATGCAGTTCGGATGAAACTAAAGCCACTGAGCATGTGCTGCTGTACTGCTCCTATTATATAGAGACATTTGTGCCACTCTCATCTCTCTGCTGCTGAACCAATTTCCGGGTTGTACATGTCAACAATATACTCATCTGCTGTCATCTGACACAAACCCAATAATTATAGTGTCACGAAATATTTTGCGGCAGCGATAAGTATCCAGAAATTGATGTTGAAAGAATGTGGACCCATGCATTTGGAGTAATAATATCCCTGGTGAAGGAGGTTCAAACATGGGCAGGTATGTTATCAGTATCTTGCTGAAAATAGGAAATTTGCCCATGGAGATGTGTCATGGTGTTGGAGCAGGGACTGACTTATGGGTGGTGGGGTCAGCTTGATCTGGCTTGGGCTTGATCGTCCAATACTTTTTTTTAATATACTTTTTCCTGTACCCCCCATATTCCATACATTGTTATTGTAGTGATTTTATTTTTGGGCTGGTCTGTGATCGCAATAAAAATTTTTTTTAAAGGCATGCAGTTCTCAGACAGTGATATGGCAGGGGAGAGGCGAAGCTCTTATCCCCAAATATGCCCACTTCCTTAATTCTTAGTCCCACCTACTTCAGAGCATCACTGTGATGATTAAACGGCAGCCCAGTCCTAACTACCTTCCAGTACTTTGTATGCACAAATGGGAAGGCATGTTTTCTTAGTAAGTTTGTACCTTGTGTGATACAAACAATAGTTTGTAGTGAGCTAGCCTTTCAAGTCTTTAGTAACAGTGGATGATATTATGTTAGGCTAATGTTATTGACTAATATCACATATTTCCCTCCATAATTCAAACTATCCTTCCATAATGCATTAAAGCATTTTCTATGAACTCATTTTAACAGCTTTTCTATAATGGAGTTGTCTTAATGTAATGAGTTCCCTATACTTGGTTATATTTATAAGCTCCTTAAAACCATTGAATTTACTGGAACATGTACTAATTTAGGTCATTAGTGTATGACTAGGGAGTCATGGAAGATGTTAAGAAAATCAATAGATCCTGGCCACAATCCAGCATTGAGGTCTGACTAATTCTGTGTTGGATTGTGGCCATTATGTAGTATCAAAGTCTCTGCTTGCTTCATTACTAGAATTCTTGTATCCATCCTTACAAATGCCATAACAGTGAGGAGGAATTTCACATGAGAGACTTGCTTGATGATGTGATGGTTATTGTTTTCATTAGCTCTGTATTATCAAAGAAGTGCATGCCAAAGAACACAAATCACTTACAAGATTAACGTAGAAGGAACTTAGCTGAAGCACAGTGGGAAGTACCATTATTTGACCATTCTCACATTAAAAAAATATAGGCAGGCTTGTCACATACTATTGGTCTTATGCTGTATGCTATGGAAACTCCCTATTCCTGGGAGACGACACACTATAGTCCATATGGGTCAAACTAGATGTAACTCTTATTAAAATAGCAGACAAGAGGCAGTATGATTAAGATCAGAACCACAGTAGGCACAAAGTCGTCCCCTCTCTTCTGGCATAGTTTCTGGCTGTTGTATCCCTCCCAAGTGCTATTTCCTTTTTAAAAATCACAAAACTATAAACACTTAAGTTATAGTTTTAGTTCCCCCTTCTAAAAAGTTGTAGAAGTGCACCTTCTGCGTTATCTCTCTTTTGCCCATCTATCAAGGGTCAACCCTAGATTTGATGGTGACAATTCCAGCTTAAAAAATGCAAATAAATAAATAAATAAATAAATAAATAAATAAATAAATAAATACATACATACATACATACATACATACATACATACATACATACATACATGGGTGAGGAATACTAAAGGCAGGCTCCTCCTTTTCTACAACTTAGTACTACTCCCTGTAGTATCTCTCCTCAAATGTTTTTTTATCCCAGCCAAACTGTATTTCTCTTTCATGTCTAGTTTGAACTGGATAGAGAGTTAGGAATGGAAGCAAATGTGAACCGATCAGGAACATGGTAGCTTTCCTGCATGCTCCAGAGCAGTGAAAAGATGATATTGTTGGAGCTCCTTTTACAACTGGTGCTGATTGCTTTATGGCATGCCACCAACGGCTGTTAAGAAGAGAATTGGGCCATGAATGATTGCATAAGCGGAACCCTGCACTTATTCATAGCAGTTTCTGCAGCTATGGTGGATGTTGCAGTGTCCTTGTGTCTGGTGCCTTGTAGGTGGAGTAGGGTGATGTAATGGGAGCATTTCCTTGTTGCCATGTGTGGCTTAGGGTGCAATCTAAGCAACTTTCCAGGACTGACACAGCTGTGCCAATGTGGCATGTGCTGCATCCTGCAGTGGAGTAGTAGTCACGGAGGCCTCCTCAAGGTAAGGAAATGCCTCCTTCTCTTACCTTGGAGCTTCATTGCCCTTATCCTTGTGCTAGAAAGTTGGTTAGGATTATACTCTTAGTTCTTTCCATGCTTGACTAATATGGGGGCACCAACAGCATGTTGCTCTGTGATTGGTGTGTCAGGTGATATTGATCTAGGCACTGGGTGAATGAATGGCAAAGCTGCTAAATTCTCATGGTTTGTGCTGCTTGTCTGCCAGGAATGCATAGGATCCCAATCAAGCTTTGCGGACATTACACTGGTGAATGCTGGCTGCTGGCTTAGTAGGATCATAAGATTGCCTGGTCACAGTGCATTATTCAAGACTTTTATTGTGTATTTAAGTTGGTTGGTTAATATTTACAGTGAAGTTAAAAAAAACATGATCCAGCCATCTGTGCCAAATATTCTGCAGATTTTATGTACATAATTTGGGTAGCCACATGAATAATGTAGTTCTCTTATGCAATTTCATTTTTCCTCTCCACAAGAGGTCTCATAGATGACAATACTGTGCACAATTAGGTGGCTAAAATCCCACTGAAGCACATGGAATTTAAGCAGCATGAATGGGAGCAGGACTGTAGACTTGCATTACTTGAGACTTTTCCGAATCAAAGAGGACCCAAAATGAAGAACAAGAAATTTGGCTTTGGAAGCTAGGAAAAATTGTCAGCAAGAAAATGCCCCCGTTTGCCAGCTTTCAGATGCTTTTGTGACAAAGTGTGAGTGCAAGCAAGAATCTACTGGCACACAGAATGGTGCAAATGGCTGCAGAAAACATTGTGACAGTTACCAAAATGATTATCAGTTTAGGTTGGGTGGTTCTGTTTGAAACACCTCCATGCTTCACTTTAAGGGTGTGCATCGGTGTTCCCACCTGCTTGAAGCAATGGGAGCGCATCCCTCCTTAGCAGCCCTGTGGATCAAACCATGATGGAGGCGCAGACTTTGCTTTGCACAGAGCTTTGCTTTGTGCAGAAAGACACTAGTTTGCCATAATGGAAAAAAGAAATCCATGGAAGATGTGTGCGTGGGTGCGCAAAGAGGGGGGAAACCAAAGGGGAAGAGGAATGGGTCTTAATGGGGGAAGTTTTCTTCAGTAGAGTGAAAAAATCTGCCTTGTATTTACCACCTGGTTAAGTTTTCCCTTTTAAGGGCTAAATGAGTGTTCATGTAGTAGAGTGGGTCTTAATGCAGCTTTCCTTCTACCTCTGATTCAGTGTGAAACCAGCTGTGGGAGATGCTGTCATCTGGATAAGTCCTAATTGCATTGCTTAAAGGCTGAAGTATGCCAAATCAATCAAGGAAGAGGATCAGGCATTCTTCATGAAGCCTTGGAATAAAATTTATCCCATTAACATGGGATCAGCTCTAATTTACTATAATCTTCCTTGTTGG
Organism: Lerista edwardsae; assembly: GCA_029204185.1. Taxonomy (NCBI): domain Eukaryota; kingdom Metazoa; phylum Chordata; class Lepidosauria; order Squamata; family Scincidae; genus Lerista; species Lerista edwardsae. The sequence continues at coordinate 10,044,143 of JAJKFI010000031.1, forward strand.
TGTCCTATGTAACAGGGCGCTGGGATAATCTGTGATAATCTGTACAGGTAGTTTTACAGGTTCCTTCTCCCCAAGCTGTACAAAACATACATGCTCCTTGTACAAGATGGGCCCTTGGCCTGATCCAGCGAGGCTGTTCTTATGTAAGGCACAAAAGAATAAAGACCCATCAGGGTACCAACACCTACTCCAGCACAATGGTAGCACAGCTGCTGTAGAAGTCCTCCCACTAATGAGCGCACCATGGATGCCAGGGTAACATCAGTAACTTGGCCATAGCTGGGATGTTGTCACAGCTCCACTGGTGGAGAGCCCAAATTGGGAGGAGATGGGGGCATGACATGGGAAGGATGAGGAGGAGTCGAGGCATGTCAGATCCTAATCCCCCTTCAGATGATGGACATGCCCCTGTCGCAGAAAAGTGCTTTGTCAGTGACGGTGCTGGCATAGGTAGGAATGACCCCATTGGGAGCAAGGGCAAAGGGGAAAAAAGTGCAACTCTGGTCACCCCCTGCCCTGACTAATCTGCCACAAGGGAACATAGGCTACATTTGGCAGCCAATCACATCACATCAATCCCTGTATAAAGCTGCTGCCAGGGAGACAACCTGTCAAATGAGAAGGCAGTGCCATGGGGCTATACCTCCCTCCTCTCTCAAGGGGAAACTTCAGTGATAGGAGCCAGGGTGAAAGAGCACTTGGAGAACTTTGCACAACCAACCTGCAGCAGCCCTCACAATAGTGATGGCCAGGCATTTTGGAAACTCTTTGTCAACTTCATTAACACTTGTCTTCTGAGAACTCTCCTTGCAGGGGATTCTACACCCAAGAACCCTTCACCAGAACCTCCACAGCACTGAGAGGAAAATACAACAACCCACACACATGGAAGCAATGGGGAAAAAGAAGCCTAGGCCACAGTGCAGTGAGGCCAAACACCCATCCCATGATCCTCCAGTACAAACTCCTCAGCACTGTCAAAGAGTCCCTGCCACAAATATAGTGGCTCAGTCACACCTTTACCCTAACCATTGCACTGCTGCCCAAACACTCCCTTGAATTTATCTTGTTTTGCAGGACCACAGCATTGCCACAGGGGGCTGATCCTCATCAGAGAGTGATTGCAGCCCCCTAGAGAGGGAGAGGTCATGTTCCAAGCCATCATGCTCATGTCCCCAAGAAAGCACCACTGTATATGCACTCTAATTGCCTCAGCAGCTGCCCTAACAAACCCTGAATGTTCATCCCAGGCCAGAGGACATGAATTACTGATGCTGCTCTCTATTCCTTGCGAATATTCCTGTGTTCTATTCCTCTATTCCTGTGTTCTCCTTGCTCCCTATAGGCAGCTGTCCCACAGGTGAGGATATTGTGTGGATCCCAAGGGAAGCTGAGAGCCACTGCTGCACACTTTGGGCTGGCCCTTAGGCTGTTAAATTACCAACCAGATCAGTTATTTACATGAGAAAGGACACATTAAAAAAAGAACCATCTTTTGTAATAGTGCCATTACAGTCCATGGTGCTTTATGAAATTGTGAACAGGTGCCTGGTGAAAGCTCACTGTGATTTTTACAAATGACACTGGAATAGATTTTGTACCACATACTTCTATTGACTGAGTGCAAACAACTGCAGCGATTCAAGACATTTTCATGAAAGTTCAAGGGAAACTTAAAAGGTGCAGTTTGTTTGCATGGGAAAAGTAGGATATAAACAGTGGTGTCATTCAAATGATTTAGGAACAGGAACTCACTTTTGATTGGCACTTGTCGGGAACCCGGAACCAGCCACGGAGCCCGTTAGGATCTGGAACACCCGTTCTGGTCCGTTCCCCATGAATGACATCACTGCCTTCGCCCCCCTAGGAATCCAGAGCCGCTCCCTTTAACCCTCTGAGTGCCGGCCAACCAAGAAGAAAAGCTCTTTGAATTGGGAGGGGGGAGGAGGGAGAGTGAAGTGGGCAGAGTCAGTCCTAATTTTAACTAGTGGAACTGAGTTCCCCCACGTTCCCCCTGCATGACATCACTGGATATAAACCAACAGTCAACCCTTTATATATGGAACATACATTCCACCCTCTGTAGCATTAATGCCTTTCCAGTCTTAAAACAAAACAAAAATAACAAGAAGAAAGGACAAGGAACAGATTTATTCTCTCTGAACACGTACAACAGCAAACTTTTTATTGTCTTTTTATTGCACACAGAAAAGTCACACTAGGGGTATACTGGAAAGATGGGGGCAGGCAAAGATTGAAGACTTTGGCAGGAGGAGGGTAATTTCGGCTGATGCGCTTCCAAAACATCACTCAAAAATTCAAGGTGTGGCTTTGGCAGTGGGAGGAAGGCATTCTCTAAGAGAGAAGGGCAAAAGAATGATTGTGAGTTTTATCTACCACTCCTCATCCACCCCTCTTCCCCTGTGTAATTTCATGGACCTCTAACAAGTAACTTTCTAATATTGTTCCAACCCTTGTGCAAATGGGTGGGGCTGGTGGCAGCTTTGCAATTGGTGGTTGAAGGTTTGCATGCTCCTCCCAGGCAGAGGCGAGTGTGCCCCTGTGCGTCTGCATCCCACCTTGAGGGTTGCTTCTGCCCATCTGTGCACATATGCATGCCTCTCCGGCACGAATTTTTTCAGGGGATATAAAGTTTCTTCAGGGCTTCTTTTGGGGTACAATGTTTCTTCTGGGTCCCTTCCCTTCTCCTTTGGAGAAGGAATTATGCTATATAAAACATAATTTTTGTGGAGGCTTGCACAAAACGTTTACAATTATGTGTAGGTTTACACAATAAAGCTATACGTGCTTATACAAAAGATGAATGCTAGTCCACACACAATGTATGCGAACATATACAATTGTCCAGGTACAGTTTACCCCCTGCACCCCCTTTCAAGGTCTCTGATGCCCATGATTAGAGTTGGAGGGTGTGCAGGCAAATAAGTGGGAGTGCAATCCTAAACTGAGTTAGGCCGGCATAAAATAAGCCAGCAAAGTTTGGCCAGCACAAGGGCCATGGTAAAGTGTGTTTGGACCACTCTTGGAGTCAAAGAGGCCAGCACACAGACGTGAGGCATCCTCCCTGACTCTGAGAGTAGTCCAAACATGCTTTATGGTTTATGGTGGCCCTTGTGCTGGCCAAACTTTGCTGGCTTAGCTTATGCCGGCCTAATTTCAGTTTAGGATAGTGGTCTGGGAGTGCCCTGACCCCTGCTTCCTTCCCAACGTTGACTTTGGAATGAAGCATCCCTGCTCTATACCTTTTCTCTTTGAAATGAGGAGGAGCAGAGGCTGCTGGGAAACCACACTTGCCATAAGTAAAGGGAAGGGGGGCAGGCTCAACATCTTTTTGCTTTGCCTACTGCTCCCCGGCAGAAGCTGAGTGTTGAAAGCCATCTCTTTTGTGTCACAGCCAATGAGAAGATGAACTGGACCAATCTGAAGGCCAGTGGTTTCTCCCACCTCAGTATTTGGCCTCTGACATGACTTCTTCCCCCATCGAAACAGTGGTTGCCACACACACTGCACTAGTTGCCAATAAGGTCCCATGCAGAAATTGCCCTTCCTGCACCCAGGGGGAGGTGGTCAAGGGTGGCTCTCTTTTGCCTATTCTGCTCTGCCTTGATAAAGGCATTCCAATAGTTAACAGAGATTCTAGACACAACTGAGGATTGATGCAGTTGGGGGGCTCATTGGAGTAGCACCCCAAGGCAATGTCAGGTGAAATGGTTGAATCAACCTCTCAGGGTCATTAGGCTTGGAGAAAGAGAGCGGATCCCCTTGTGGGACGTTGGCGTGCTCAGGACTGTCATGATCAGCTGGTTATGAAGAAGTCCTGAAGACCTCAAGAGAACTTACAACAAGTGATGACAAAATATCTTCATCAGGGCAGTTACTGATCACAGGCCACAGATCAAGGGTGGATCTATCCTAAAAGCTTGGATCTGGGTGGCTTTGAAGATCCTTGCTACTGCAGACCTACTAGAAACCCGCACTGGCTCTGGGTAGGTTACGTAACTTGTTTATTCAGCACAGGTCTTTATAAAACGAATACATTAGTGGCCCTTGTTAATTCCACTTAAGAGTCTTGTGCCTTCCCTGCTGCATCTGGGAGCAATGTCCAGACAGATTCTAAACAATGGTGATCTTCAGCTAGCAAAAAGCACATTCTTCTCTAGACATGTTCTGTACATTAACTGAACGACTACCATCATTTTGACTGCTTGGCACTGTTAAGCATATAATGTTTACCTAAGAAAGGATGAGCTAGACGTTGCGCTAAAACAGAAGCATGCAAATGCATCACCACTCCAAGCAAGTCTCCATTTCCAAACATAAATTTCATGCTAATTGAGGTTTCAAGCTACTCGAGGGAAACCAAGGTCTCCAAGTGGCTGGTGAAGTCAATCATTAGAAAGCTTGTTAGTACGACAGCCCTCTGGGTATTGTTTAACTGGAATCAAAATGTACCAAACCCCAGCAGTGTCTGTCTCATGATGCATACATTGAGCCTGCTTTCTGTTATCTGTTATTTGATGGCAACCAACCAAAAAGCAGAGAAAATGCTCTGCATGCCACACTCTGAAGGTTCACCTGAAGCAAGGAAAAACAAGGAACAAATGTGAACAAATGGTGGTTCAGATCAAAAGACATTTACAAATAGATGTCACTGGGATTGATTGATGGTGTCACGATTATCTGTGTGCATAGCTAAGGGATTTCGTGAATCCATAAATGGTTATTTTTTTTAAAAAAACAACAACTTCACAACATTGTTATATGACCTGATGCAAATCTGAAACATTTGCATATGGATAAGTGGAGATCAATGGGATTGCCCCTTACTTTGGATTACTTCGGAAAATTAGGAAGTCCTTTAGAAATTAATGGGGAAGAAATGAATCATAACTAACGTCTCATTTATTTCAACAGGGCTTAGTCATGACAAAGAGTCTAATCCTATGGTTTTCTTCACCAAATCTTGCAGTTGTGCCAGAATGGGCTGGATTGCATGCTGGGAGGTGGGACGGCGGAACGGCATAATCAGGATCCTTGGGAGGCGAAAGGGAACGTATTTTCCCTTACTGCTGTGTAAGCCTCCCAATCATGACTTGGGGTGCAATCCTAACCTGGAGTTAGGCCAGCATAGATAGGCCAGAAAAGTTTGGTTGGCACCAGGGCCACCATAAAACGGTTTTGGATAACTCTCAGAGTCAGGGTGGATGGTGCACCTCTGTGTGCTGGCCTCTCTGACTTAGAGTGTTCCAAACATATTTTATGGTGGCCCTTGTGCCGGCCAAACTATGCTGGCCTAACTGTGCTGGCCTAACTCCAGGTTAGGATTGTGCCCTGGGTCTCCTTGGGTGTGCGCCAGTTGATTAGTGCCATCTCTTTAGCTGGCACAAGTCTGAAAAGAGGGTTGCTATGTATCCAGGAGGACAGCGAGGGTTAAGCTTGAGCAAGAGGGCTGGAGGGGTGTTGCTAATCACCCCTCCAATCAGGAGACCTGAGCTAGATGAATTCTGCAGTTAGTTAGGCCTGTCGCCTGGGTTCAGTGTTTCTAATCTGTTGCTGTTACAATAAAATGCTCAAGCTGCACCTGCCTTTCTGAGTTGAGTCTGTAAAGAGCCCAGTTTTTTACAAGGACGGTGCCTCACAAGCTGCCCATACTGAATGCCACCCTTCCCACCTCTCTCTGTTCTACCCTGTTCCTCTCTTCCCATGCCCCGCTCTGCCCTGCTGCTCACCGTAGTTGGTGGGCATTCCATGTCCCATTGTCATGTGCTGGGGCTCCGTGACCTCTCTAGCAGCAGTCTGGAAATTCTGGCTCTGGGCACTTCTGGAGTGCCTTTTGTGGTAGCCAGAAAATGTGTTCTGTCACTGGAACACTAGTTCTGGTGGCTGCAATAGGGGATAGGATTGGACTTTTTTTTTTCCTGGAAAATAGTTACCTATTTTGAATTTTCTATAACTGTCAATATTTGCTTCTCCTTCCTCCTACACAACTGGTACAAGCTGTATACCAAAAAGTTTACATATCCAGCTCAGTGGTGGGATTCAAATAAATTAACAACCGGTTCTATGTCCTTCAGGGCGGCCTTCAGGGCCATCCGCTGCCTTTCTTCCCTCTCCCAACCTAAAATTAGCAACCGTTTCTGCAGAATAGGTGAGAACTGGCTGAATTTCACCACTGATCCAGCTGCAATATCGAAATTACAAGCCCATCTACAGAGTTGGCACACAATGACACAACACGACTCTGAAGGGCAATTTAAGACAGAGTCTATAGCACAAAAGATGTTCCACTAATAGGTATATGAATAGCTTTGAATTTGCGACACCTGTGTATGTATGATTCCCTGTCACATTATTCCACTGTTACTTCTTTTCTAATATTGCAAACATCTGTTCATGGCATTCCATTGAATCCAAGGGACCATCATGGCTGTGTCTAAATTCATAAAGCATCCTTCAAAGCAAGCTTTTTATCATTCCAGTGCGCAACAAACGAAAGCAGACAAAAAGGCTACATAGATTTTTTCTACTGTCATTTGTTCACGAACCCTTTGCAAAACTAGACAAGTATCATATAGTAAATCAAAGCAAAACCAGAAACAATGAAATATTTAAATGCTGCACCATCTGTGTGAAACCAGCAGGGAATATCATGAAATGGCATCGCCTCAAAAAACAGTAATGTGCTACAAATAGCTCCTAGACTTGCTGTGCATGTAGGCTTCAGTCGGCTGAAGACGTTATCGAACAATCCAATCGTTGAGTTACACCCACTGGGTGAGATAAAAACTCTTCTAAACCCACTTGTCCTGGCAAAGCAGGGTGTTACACTGGCTGAGCATGAATTACCCCCATGTGGACACTTCCTTGCATGGGTGAGAGGCAATCCCCAATGTAACTTTTATAGCAATAGTGGCGTTTTGCTGGGGCAAGTAGGTGGGGTGGCAGTGAGGAAGCCTCGTGTAGCTAATGAAAGTGTAGCCTGATGCAGAGGGCAAAGTGATGACCCGGAAGTGACATCACAACAGGAAGTGACATCACAGTTGTATTTTCATTTTCTTGGAAGATAAAACACTCCAAATTCTTTCATTGTGTCCTGCAAGAAATTCTCTCTCTCTCTCTCTCTCTCTCTCTCTCTCTCTCTCTCTCTCTCTACGTATATGAAATAACATGGCAGTATTATTCCTAAAAACCGTGATTTTAACAAACCGTGATTTTTACATGATTTTTATTTCTGTTTTCTGGTGTTTTGGCCATAATGTTTGATAAGGATATTACATTCTGGTTTGTTTCTTGGCATTCTGTATTAAATTACCTTTCCAATGATATACATAATATACAGTAATAGTATTCGTACATACCAAGGTTTTCACAATTTTGGCCACTAGTGTTAAGCTCGGCTTGTTGCCCCCCTAAAGCTTGTTGCCTGGTGCAGTTGCACCTCCTTGCATTTCTTTAGCTATGCCCCTGCCATGGAGAGGCTTCTGTGTTTGTTTCACATAGCTGCCCTCTTCTGAGGAGCTATCTTTCTAGACTTGGTCTGCTTTGCTAAAAACGGTAATCACAGCAGGGCTGGCTTTAAGCCAGTGTGGCCATCACATTGGCCACATCACATTGGGCCCCGCGCTTTGAGCGGGCCCACACTGACACAGCAAGCGGATTGCTTGTTGCTGCAGCCAAGATCTCTGTGAGCTGTAAGCCAATGGTGTGTGGAGGAGCTGCTCATTGGGCCATCCCACCTGGCCCTGCCTCCAAATAACTATCATTGCCAAGTATTTCCGGGTTCCACACTTTGAGTGCAGCACCAGAAGCACTCTTCTTGCCATGGCGGTATGGTGAGTCAGGCCCTGTGGGGAGGTGGTGGTGGGCATCCCACAGGAATTTCCTACTCTGAGCCCCATCACTCCTGCCTCCAGCCCTGATTCACTAGATGTGTGTGTTTGCATTCATGGGATACGGGGACTTGAACTCTGGGTGCAGGGGGTCATAGCAGTCCTTTGCTTTTCCCCATTTGCTGCTGCTACCACAATAGGTCCTGTAGTAACTGGGGGTGCTGAAGCATCCTTGTGTCTTGTGGTGTGAGTGTGTGGTGTCCTTTGGACTTTCCATTATGGTTGATGGTAGTGCCTGTTGCTGTGGGGGGGGGGTCCTAGTGGCTTGTGGTGTGTGTGTCCTCCATCAATGACCACTCATTGGCCTCCACTCCTGCTTGGTTTACTGTGATGGTGCTTCTCTGACTGCCAGTGCTGAGGCTGGGTAGATGTGGGATTGCTTCCTTGGACGTTGCACTGTTGGGATGCCACTCCATGGATGCCAGGCTGTGTTGGGGTTTCTATGGATGCTGTTAGCATTACTGGGAGGGCTGTGCCACTGTGGGATTGTGTGGATGGGCTTGGGATAGTGGTTCCCAAACTGTGGGTCTATGACCCACCAGTGGGTTATGACCCAATTTTTGGTGGTTTGCAAAACTGACTAGGCTATGCACACCAACCTGCTACCTAGGGGAGAGGAAGCACTGCTGTCCAATCTCCATTATAGCCACAGAGGCACGAGTGGCTGGTAAAGTGCAACATTTTTTTTGGTGGATACCAATGTTAAAACGTTTCAGGAACCACTGGCTTAGGATCTAGGGGTTACTGTGCCAGTGTCAGTGTGCTGTCAGCATAGTGTCTGAGTAGGTGTGGGCTGTTGTTTAAGACTTCACACAGATCCTGAAATCTTCAATTGCAATCAGACTCCAGCACCTAAAAAGCTAATTGATTTTTGAATTAATGTCAACTAATGTGTAATGGTTTTGATGGTGTTAATGTGATTGAGGGTGCAATCCTAACCTGGAGTTAGGCTGGCACAATTATGTCAGCAAAGTTTGGCCGGCAGAAGGGACACCATAAAGTATGTTTGGACCACTCTCAGCGTCAGAGAGGCCAGCACACAGACATGTACCATCCTCCCTGACTCCAAGAGTGGTCCAGATGTGCTTTACAGTATCCCTTGCACCAGCCAAACTTTGCTGGCCTTACTGTACCAGCCTAACTCCAGGTTAGGATTGTGCCCTAAATTGTAGTAAAATATTCTGAACTTTAAAGTCTGAAGGTCTCTTGTGATTTTCATGAAAGGTATTTGGCTATAAAAGACAGTCCAGTGTGAGTTGAGATTGAGATATTGCTAGAAAGAATCAAAAGTTTGTCTTTGCCTTATATGCAGAAGATCCAAAAACTGCTAGTTTGGCAAGAATCTTGCTATATTGGCCTGATCAGGTGAATGACAAGGGAGTGAGCTTTGTGATAGTTGACACATTATTCTAATTGTTGTCATACTTCATTTTATACAACCTCTTCTAAATTCATATCATTGTTACAACACATGAATATTTCTGTACGATTTTTCTGTATGTATGTCTATTCCTGAAAGATCTGTTCATTTTGAGACATACCTCAGTGACCATTTTCTGGCTGGTTCCCAACACCTGTTAAAGTGTTCCTGGTTTGGGTTATTTCTTGGCAAATGAACAGGGAAAACATTGGTGTGACCTTAAGGTGTTTGGGGTGGCTGTAGAATTTCTTGAAATTTTCAAGGGTATGAGGTCTTCACCATGATGTCATGCACCCACTACACACCACTACATGAGTACCGGTTCCTAGAAGTTGAGCTGGCCCCGCCCACTTGAAGCTGGCCCCGTCGGCTGGTTGGCTCAGCAGCTGCGCATGTGTACTGCACACCCGCAGCCGTTGCCTGCACTTTCTGTGAGGAGGCAGGCAGGCAGGCAGCGTGGTGGTGGCGGCAGCAGCAGCGGAGCGAGAGGACCAGAGGCGGCAGCAGCGGCAGCAGCAGCAGCAACAGCAGCAAGGGAGACCCGGGAATAAGGCAGCAAGCGTGAGAAGGTAGGCTGCCTGGGGCTCCCGCTCCCTCCAGCCGCACAGATCCAGCGTCCCGGTTCCTCCTGCAGCTTCCCCCCAGCCCCAGCCCCCACGCGGTCTTTTTTTGGTCGCCAATTCCCCCTCCTGCTCCTTGCCGGCCAGCCCAGCGCTTCGTCGGGCACCCGCCGGGCCGCGCAACCACGTGGGTGCCCGACCGAGCGCTGGGGCAGCTGGCAAGGAGCAGGTCCTGCTCCTTGCCGGCTGGCCCATGCTCAGTCAGGCGCCCACGTGGTTGCACGGCCTGGTGGGCGCCCATTCCCCCTCCTGTTTCTTGCCGGCTCCTTGCATTTAACATTAAAGTTAAATGGCTCCCTGTCCCAAAAGGGCTCACTATCTAGTACAGTCTAGCCTGCTATTTAACCAGGGAACAGTTGAAGCAAACTATGTCTATACACATCTCTAGAAAGCAAAGCAATAGAAGTTAAATCAACACTAACCCCAAGCTGAAGTTATTATAAACATGAGCACATCCATGGCAACCATCATGACATCACTTCCGGCCATGACCTCACTTCCTGTCATGACCTCACTTCCTGCCACGACATCCCTTCCGGCTTATGACATCACTTCCGGTGGGCGGACCCCGACAAGTGCCAGTCAAAAGTGAGTACCTGTTCCTAAATCATTTGGAGGACACCACTGGTCTTCACCCTCTATTTCGTTACCAAGTTATCCCAGATTCTAAAACTACCAGCTGGAGCTAGCTGAAAATGAAAAAATGAAAATCCAGAGAAGTCATTTCTTAGCAGAGAAAATTCTTTTGCTTTTCACACATTTCTAAGCATTTATTTCACGCCATGATGCTTCTTCTTCATTCTCTTTCTTTTTTGCCACCTTAAATATAAATGAAGAAGGTTGTGAGTCTTGCTCATCTTTCATCCTTGTTGGGTCACTGGACTCCACTGAAGTTGATAGATTTCCCTGGCCTAACCCCTAATATTTCTCTGAATACTCATCACAAAATGTTTAAGTCTCTTCAATAATTCAACATTACTCCAAATATCGTCGTCGTTCCAACTAGGGGAGGCCGTACGACTAGGCCCACAGATGGTGAGATCTGGCAGGGAGCCATTGACTTAGCAGATCTGCATAAGCTGACCTCATTCCTAATTACAACTTGTCACAGTTGAGTCTCAGAAGGCTAGAGGTTTGTGTGTCAGACTGGTGTAGGATTGAACTTTGTCATAGATTACATTGGTACCATATGCTACTCAGTGATGGAACATTGGCTCAGAAATCCCCTTGTTTAAATGGACACGAAAGGAGTGTATCATGCTTCTGCTGCAGAAAGATACCCACCTGACTGAGAAATTGATGCAGCTCAGAATTGGAGTGTTTTAGAGAGAGTCATTTTCCTTCCTTCCTATCTAGGATGATGCTACATCCATATTAATGGCCCACTGACTCAGTGGGTCTGATGGCAACTGAAAAAAGCAATGAAATGGGTCCATGTGGTAAAAATTCATGCTGATGGCACAAATCCCTGATTTGTGATTTTGAACTATATCGACAACATTGCTATTATTACTACTACTACTACTACTACTACTACTACTACTACTACTACATATTTCAGCTTTGCTTGTGTTGTCTTGGTCATCTGAGTATATTCTGTTGGGTGTCCCAATGAAATTCTTGCTGAAATAAGTTGTTGGGACATGGGGTAAAATGGACAGCATCATTGTATGCATGTCTACTCAGACTTATTCTCAGGTAGCATGTATAGGATTGCAGCTTCAGTGAGTTGTCTGTATTTCAGTGCTATCAGACATTGCTTGTTTTGTGACAATTAGTGGATCGTTTGTGCCAACAATGTAGGTCCGCAAACAAATGGCAACTTGGAAAGTTGCTATGTTTCAGTAATGATAAATCGAGTGATTATGTTAAATTCTTGCAAGATCTGTTGTTCTCGAAGGTGTGTATTCATTATGGTGTTGAAGGTTGTAAAATTCCACTACCATAAATCCACAGACCGTTACCATCAAGCTTTCTTACAGCAGAATCCTATGCATGTTTACTCAGAAGTAAGTCCAGTTATGCTCAATGGGCCTTACTCCCATGAAAGTGTACAGAGGCTTGCAACCTTAGGAGAGGGATCAGGAATAATCTGCTGTAAACTTTGCATATCACAGCACTCCAATGAACTTCCAATGCTAAGATAGTATAATGCCACATTTTTGCTCTGCCTGAGTAAATTTGCCTTGGGCCTCTGGAAACCCTAAATTGTGAGATCCTTGAGATGATCAGTCCTGGGACATCTGCCAAAGAACTTTGGATTCAGGTAATAATGCTTTTGCATATAATGTTGGACAATATTTTGCCATCGCAGTTACAGGTGCAACCTTCCCATACATGGATTTTTGATCTATGGATTAGACTCCAGACTGATGGCCACTGCAGATAAGAAGGATCCTGCTGATCCCTGGAGAAGGGAAAAAAAAACACCTCTTGCTGATCCCTGAAGAAGGGGATTGTCCCTTTACAATCCCCTTTCTAAAAACTGCTTTTCTAAAGAGTCAGACTACTAGAATTGCTATTTTGAAGCTTGCTCTGAGAAAAGTGACTCCCTCCCTTTGCCCTGGCTTGCTGAACAATGGAATGTAGAAGTGATTGATCACTTTTGCATCCCATTCTTCAGCAAGGGGGAGGTTGCTTTTCACAGAGTGAGCTGCAAAGTAGCAGTTCTAATAGACTGCCTGCCTGACTCCTGTTTTTGTTTTGCTTTAGCTACTTTATTTAACACAGTTTTTAAAGTCCAAGAACCAAACCCCAGTGGATATGAGGTCCCACCTATACTTTTAAATCTTTTCATATCAGACATTATTCGATCTGCAGCTACAAAGCACAAAACCTTATTTACATTTATTAATACACTATTAAGAGTATATATCACCTTTTGACCAAAAAAAATGGTTTACAAAGACTACAACCCTATGCACAGTTTCTTGAGAGTAAATCCTACTGAAGATAATGGAACTCCTGAGTTGACAAGAATAGGATTGTGCTCAAAATCAAATAATTAAATGGATCCCTATCCCAAATGGGATCTAAAAAGATCCAGCGACCCCAAAAACTATGGATTCAACACTAATATCGGCCATTTTGGATTATTTTTACATGGCAGCCCCTAGCCAAGGGGTGCTAGGGATGTCTTACCCCCGCAGTATTTCTTTCCAGAGTGTAAGGCATATGTGTACCAAATTTGGTGTAAATCGCTTCAGGCATTCCAGAGTTATGCTGGAACATACACACTTGTCACCCCTTCTCACCCCCCATGCCAATGGGGGCCAAACGTGGACTTAAATGGCATCGGGAGTGTCACCGTTCATCTCGGCGACCCCGAAAACTATGGATTCGGCACTAATGTCGGCTGTTTCTGATTATTTTTACAGGTCACCCCCTTTGCACCCCCACCTCTAGGGGTGCTAGGGATGTTTTACCCTCACAGTATTTCTTTCCAGATTGCAAGGCATATGTGTACCAAGTTTGGTGTAAATCGCTTCAGGTGTTCCAGAGTTATGTTGGAATATACATACACACATAACGTTCTTTTTTATATATATAGATTATGGGACAAATACGATCTTGGTTATTACTCCTTTAGAGATGAGGTTGACTTTAGGCATGTAATATAAGCAGATTTATCAAGTAGTCCTAAGAAGATCTGAGTGGAGCTTATTTTCACTTTCACTTTGACTGCATGAAAAATCCAGTTAAAAACAATATGATTATTTTGATCCCCATTTTAAAATATCTGAAATGTGAAAGCAGCACAAAGGAAACCCTCATCTTCTGTGTATGAAATACTATGTTGATTTCAATCTATCCAAGTTAATGGAAGAAAGCACCTTCTTCTTCTATCAGCACCTTCTTTTTCAAAGCAATCAGTGCTAATTTGCAGCCAAGGAGTAATCAATACTCAGGAGCCGCCCTTGTTGACACAGCTAATACCTTCGATCTTCTGATCGTTCTTAACTTGGCTCAGTTTCCAGTGGTTTCTAATTGGACATGTGTTGTAAAGTTTTTTGGCCATGCTCTTGTGTGACCAAAATTTGATATAGGCAATATGTCTCTTTTGGTCTCTTTTTCTAGCTTTTCCTAAGCAGAGATGGCAGCAGGAATGCTGAAAGGGCTGATACAGATAACATGTGGATGCTTTACCCCAGTGTTTCTCAAACTGTGGGTCAAGACCCACTTAGTGGGTTGCAACCTGATGTCAGGTGGGTTGCGGAAAGCTGAGAGCAGTCATCTTGGAAGTTGCAGGCCTTACTCTTGCCATATTCCTTTTGTGAGTGTTGACAGTTTGAATTTTCAGGTGAGCGTTTTTTGTTTTTTTAAAATGGTTTTTATTTCAGTGTTTTTACATATTTTGTCCTAATCTTGCTTTCTGTCAGGGATATTTGAGGTTGTGCAATTTATGCAGTCCAAGAATGGCAGTTTGCATTCCAGGAATGTCATTTTTTGATTCCATCACAATGATGGCACTTCCTGCTAGATGATGGCACTTTTGGCCATGGCATCACTTCCAGGTTATTGACAACACTTCTGGTGGGTCCCAACATGAGTGCCATTCTAAAAAGTGGATCCTAGGGCTAAAAGGTTTGAGAACCACTGTTTTAGGCAATCAATACACATGGCCTAGATTAGGAGTAGTCAATTTCACAAGCCTGAAGGTTTGGTTTCTCCCAAGCCATATCTGACAGGTAGTTGATTTCTTGGTTTCTGACATTAACTCCTTCTGCCAGTGAGTTTGGCTGGGCAGAGACTCCCATAGAACCCTTAAGAAATTGGCAGGGAGGAGCACTGGCTAAGAGACTAGAAAAATATGTCCAGCCGTTCCTCTTTTATTCATTGTTCTGACTCCTATACCATGACAGTTCAAATTCCAATTATGCCTTGCTCTGATTCAGTAATGATTTGGGGAAGTGTTTTATGAAGTCACCTCTTTGATGATGGCAATAGTTTTATAGTGAGAAGTGGGAATATCATATGAAATCTTTTTTGAAAAGCCCACTAGAGGAACTTTGGAAAATGAGTACAGATTGTAAATGTATGTGTGGCCGAAGAAATCATAGCTTCAGTTGAGACCAAGTAATGCTTTACATTAACAAATGGAACTGCCAATTGGTATAGAAGTAGCTGGGCATTAGCTTCTATTTCAAGTTCAGTTCTTTATTTTCAATGTTATAGCTGAAATTTGAGATCTTGGAGTTTTTTTTAACAATTCTTTTCTCCATCTGAAAGTCTTACTTTGAGAAAAACGAAGCTTTGACATGAATTTGGATTGAGACATTTTAGGCAAATTATTTCTCTGTGGGCACAATCCTAGCCAACTTTCCAGCATTGCCATAACTCGCCCAGTGGGGGATGTGCTGCATTCTGCAGTGGCGTAGTTGTCACAAAAGAATGTTTGATCCCTTACCTCAGAGCTGCATTGCCCTTACCCCAGTGCTGGGAAGTTGGTCAGGATTGTACACTGCCTCGCTTTTCTGCCCATAAAATGGACACTGCAGTGATCTGTTTCACACAGGGCTGGTGTCGAGATGCAAAAGCAAAGGCCCTGATTTAGGGCTGCAACCAATGGGTTGAATTCTAACTCAGGGCACAATCCTAAACTGAGTAAAGTATGTTTGGACCACTCTCAGAGTTAGAGAGGCCAGCACACAGACGTGAGCCATCCTCCCTGACTCTGTGAGTAGTCCAAACATGCTTGATGGTGGCTCTTGTGCTGGCCAAACTTTGCTGGCTTAGTTTATGCCGGCCTAACTCCAGTTTAGGATTGCGCTTTCAGTGTTTCTCAAACTGTGGGTTGAGACACACTAGGCGGGTTGCGAGTCAATTTTATTTCAATGTACAGGTGGGGTCTTTTTATTTGCGAGGGTTCAGTTCCTGGAACCCTTGTGGATAAAAAAAATCTGCGGGAAATTAAACCTGTGCATTTTGCCCTTCCCACCCTCCAAACCCGACTGGAGCAGTTCTCCGGTTGGGTCTGGAGGGCTTTCTGAGGGCTTTTTAATTTACATGCAGTCCAATCCTAACCCATGCTGTTGGCCTGCTGTTGGCCTGTTGGCCTGCTGTTGGCCAGCACAGGTTAGGAGGCACATGGAGGTCACCTCAGGGTAAGGGGATATTTCCCCCTTACCCCGGGTAAAGCCCCAGCCTTCCCGACTTGGATCTGTGCCAGCAAAATCATGGGTGCAAACCCAAGTGCCCAAGTAGGACTTACTGGGCTGGAATGGGGGTTAGGATCTGGTCTAAGTGCCGGCTCCAGCTCCAGCTCCACCCCCTCCCCAGGCTGTTCCTCCCATGGGGCCACCCTCCCGTCTCCCCCACCCAGTTCCACATTTTCTTTGCGTCCCCTGCTCTGCCCACTCCCTGCATTGGCTTCCCTAGGCTGGCACTTCCTCCATTCACTGGACCAGCCTGGAGGCAGTATTTGGCCTCTGCGGGCTGGCATGACTGCTTGCATCTGCCCAACCGTGTCCCAGGGTGGCGCAGACATCCCTTATGGCATGTTTGTGATACTCTTAGGCAGTGCAGGGGACTTGCCGCGTTGGAATATCTGTATTCTAGCTAAAGTCATGGGCAATTAATCAGAAAACATTTTAGTTATGTACTTTATTAAATTTGATTTCATGGTGGGGGGAGCTACAAAATCCTCTTTGACACCAGGTAGATGCACCCCTGGATGGACTGTTCTGTCCCAAGAGCAAGGCGTTTGAAAAATCCTGGTCTAGAAATTAAACATTTCCAAATAAGTTCAACCCACTGATTATACAAATTGATTTCTGGGGCAAACATAATGCAGTAGAATTACTCGCAACCCTTTTCGAAAGTGTGATTTTGAATTGGAAAATGTGGCTGCAGTTTCAGTAGGACATAGCTATGACGTCCTATGGTGCCTTTGTAGAAATTCATGTGCTATGTGCTGAGCTGCTCCTTTTTTGCCAAAGTGACATTGCAATAGTGATTTTGTTCTCGGGTTGACACAGCCTGTACGGAGGAAACCTATTATAATGTTCTCCCTTGAATACATTTGTTCTTCCCCCTTGCAGTTTTTTTTTTTTGCTTTCTTTAAGAAAAGCGATAAAGTTCAGTCAAAAGTAGCTGCTTGCTGTTTCTAAGCCTGTGGTACGACATTGTTAAATTCCTTATTGGATAAGAGATGATACATGTTTCTGGGGCTGGACCTCCTTTTTCCATATTATTGCAATGATTTTAATACATTGTGATTCTAGCAGCCTTGATTCTGTAGTACATGAACAGGACCTATTGAAATAAAAAGGGCACCAGTGCTGAAGACAATGTGAAAGTTTGGAACAGGACTTTGTTTTCTTATTAGAGAGAGGTTGGGGGGTGAGTTCCAGAAGAGTGAACTGCAAAATATGTGTTCATGGCTAAATAGTCGCTATATGTTTGGTTGCTGCAGTTGACATATTGCTTTGGGCTTGGCAAGTGGGCAGAACAGTGGGGGACTGCCCTGTGAAAGGCGAGTCAAATGCTTACCAAGGGCCCGATCCGCTCAGGCTTAGCATTGGCAGTATGAGCGAACTGCCCGCGCTGCTGTTGTAAAGGTGCCATAAGCAGTGGTGTCATCTAAATGATTTAAGAACAGGTACTCACTTTTGCTTGGCACGTGTCAGGACCTGTCCACCAGAAGTGACGTCATAAGCCGGAAGTGAGGTCGTGGCAGGAAGTGACATGAAAAAAGCCCTTTTTGAGGCCTCAGACAATTTTAAACTGACCCAACAGTTGCAACAGTATTCCACAGCACCCCCAGAACATGTTAAGGAGGCCTGGCATCATGTTAAAGTGACCCAACAGTTCCAAAACCCCAGAGCAGCTCATTTTTCAGTGGCAAGGCAAGGCAAGGCTCCGCTCGCTGCCTGCCTGCCTGCCTGGCTCTGAGAACGTGCAGGCAACTCAAACATGCAGGAAATTCAAACGTTGCAGGGGGCGGAGTCGACGATTGAGCCGGCGAATGGGCGGGGCCAGCCATAATCCTAGAAACCGGTACTCGCGTACTCCCGCGTACCCCCTGCATGACATCACTGGCCGTAAGGCACCTCCAGTGCCTGTCTCGCGTCCCCTGAGACAGCAATGCGACATCGGCGAGCGGTAAGTGTACGTTGCACCAACACCTTTGGCATCGATTGCAATAAGAACCTGACACATTCTGAATGACTGAAAATGAATGCAGTGTGGGGGGATGACAGTCAGCCGTTGTGGAACAGTTGTGCTACTGGAATATCTGCAGACACAGGAAGTCTTCCAAGGACTGATTGGCAACATGGGAGGTAGGCCTAGTGAGACTTTTGTCATGAAGAAACCCTCAGATTATGGTACAGTAGATGTATGGTCACAAATCCTGCTCGGGATGATTCTCCCAGATGTCACTCATGGATGCCTTTTGCCAAGGAACAACTGCACATCTGGTGTGGCTCTCAAATGGGTCAGAGACAGTTTCCCCTCTTAACACCGACTTCCTCCTCCTGCAATCTTTTGTTTCAAAATTGAGGTGCAAATTTGGGGACATAAAAGCAGCATTTAATTTTTATTTACATGGAACAGTGACCCATTTCTATATGGGCAAATGAGAAAATATGATGCTATCCCAAATCAGACTGCCACATTCATTATAGCTTTTAAAAGTAAATTACATGGGCATAATTAATTTGATTAAAAGCACAGTTAATACGTATTTAGCTATTGGATATCAATGTTCATTACCATCAAATTACTATAATTTTTCAATTTCTGATCAAGAGTTAATATGGTGTTCTGTTCATAACCTTTCCTTCCTGATTGAAGATTACATGGCAAACAGCCCAGTTCTATGCAGGGCCTACTGTAGTGGACCTTGCAACCTGCAGTGATAGGTCCTGTTAGGGTGGTATGCAGATAGGGCAGGAGGTGTGGACTGATGGTTGAGCTGCTGGTACTGCCTGAAGCTAAGCAGGAAAGTCTGCAGTTTGCTTTAGGATGGCAAGTTGTGACAAGCTGTGGCGGAACAGAATCGCCGTGGAGCTGATTAGCTCACCGCAAGTGAGAGCTGCGGTGGAGTGTGTGAAGAGGCCAGCCGGCAAAAGAATGGAATACAACCTTGAGGACCTGTCCAGGCTTGACTTGCGATTGCCTGCTGAGGCTTGATGGCAGGCAGCCAAAGGAGAGAACCACACTGGGAAGGCGACATCTGGGCCTGAGGATTGGCGGATCACAAGAATACTGTAGATTTGTAAAAACCCCATTGAAAAAAATGGTGGTTGAGACTACCCTGCTCATGTAAGCCGCCTTGGGCACTTGCTTCGGCATGGGAAAGGCGGGGTAAAAATTCTTCAGAATCTATATATATATAAATGGATGTGGGTATGCATGTTATGTATACACGTCTCCGTGCCTTGACCCACGGCCACGAAACTTGGCACACACGTACCTTGCAGCCTGGAAGGAATCACTGCGGGGGTCAGACCCCCCTGCAGCCCCCCGTTTTTCAGGGAGGGGCCGGATCGTCAGGAACCAAGGGGATTGCATTGGACTACAGGTCTGCTGCCACCCTGTGGTCACAGGCGATTCTGCAGGTTATGTTGGAGGGCTCCAGTACCTCAGCTACTACACAGGGACAGAAATGAAAGTGAAACTAAACTGCTGTGCACTGCCTGAGTTGGCCAGGCTGGAAAGAGCAGGCTCCAGAGAGTTCCAGCACCCAGTCGGATCTGAGAGGGACCTATTTGCAGGGAGCTAACTGGCCACCTCTGCCTGTTTCTCATACGTCGGGGCTATCCTGCCACACGACCTGCAGACATTGGTCAGTGAGTATGCCTGTTGCATGTGGCTCTTTGACTTGATTCTGTCCCTATATGCCTGTTGCATGTGGCTCTTTGACTTGATTCTGGCCATATTCACACTCCACCCTCTCCCCGGGCCAGCCCGCCTCCCCCTATCCAGAAAAGCCCCTGTGCTAACCAAACTTGCTTTGTGCAGGAGCGGCATGCTGGCAGCTTGTGCTGGCACTGCAGCATTGACATAAGCTGCTTGTGTTGACCTGAGGCGGAGGGAGGGGGGTTGAATTGCGCTGTCCATTGTATAGCCATCATGGTGGGTTCCAGAGACACCAGGGCAAATGGCTGGAGGTTCTGTACACCTGCCAGCAGATCCCATTCCGCCCTCTCCCATGAGTCGTTCCACCCTCTTTGCTGACCTACCTGGGTCAGGAACCTTCTGCATGCCACTGCTCTGCCACTGCATGCAGGGCCCCTCTGGCCTCTTCAGTGGCATTCCAGAAGTGTGTGGTTTTGCAAGCTTCTGGAGTGCAATTTGTGACAGCCACAAAGCAGCTACCACTGCCAGAAAGTAAAGCCCAATAGGGTTGAGCTGTTAACTTTTGCCACTGATGCAGCCTTAACAGACCCTTAACAAGGGTCATCATTGGAATTGTTAGTGTTCTAACTAATTTTATTTAACCCACTGTGACTAGTGCATTAAATGTTTCTCTCTCTCTCTCTCTCTCACACACACACACGCACGCACACACACACACACACACACACACACACAGAGAGAGAGAGAGAGAGAGAGAGAGAGAGAGACAGAGACAGAGACAGACAGACAGACAGACAGACAGACAAGTGCCATGCAGTACATTGTATGTCCATTTTAAATTGTACAGGCTTCTTTTACCACAATACCTGTAAAGTATCTCTTGTTTAATTGCTACCGTAAAAATCTCCACTGCTAATTAAATGAGGGAGTATTTAAAATGTATTTTTTGTGTTGTTCTACTTGGCATGAAAATGTTATATATACAAAACCTGTTGCTCAGGTATCTTTTGAAGGGCATTTTCTACCTAGACCAGATTTAATATGTGCATAATTTACTAAAGAGTTCTTCTCTTCACTGAACTCTTGCTATTAAAATTGCTGACCCGTTCACACAATGCTTTGCACACGTTTTTCCTTGTAATAAAACAACGCTGTAATTAAAAATGCTGACCCCAAAAGCCTGCAAACAAGGACTATGTCTATTTATTAATCATTATCTTATGTGTGTATAATACATAGTTGTTGTAGGCATTTGATTAATGTTAATCAGATAATTCAACAGAGAGGGGTCAGGAAAGAATGACTTGATTCCCATCCTTCTCTGTCTTAGGCACGATGGGTGCCAAACTATCACTGTTCTTGATCATCCTGCACAGAAGAGCAGGAGAACAGGTTAAGTCAGGTGTTACTTAATCCCCAAAAAGTCTTGGGCTGAGAGGGTGGAGAAGCATTTGTGAGTGATGGAGCACTTTCATGGAGCCTGTATGGCCCCTTTCAGTAGCACTGGTGTGTGTGTGTGTGTGTGTGTGTGTGTGTGTGTGTGTGTGTGTGTGTGT
>JAJKFI010000031.1:10065462-10097001 GCA_029204185.1 Lerista edwardsae
TGTGTGTGTGTGTGTGTGTGTGTGTGTGTGTGTGTGTGTGTGTGTGTACAAGCTTGTGTGTTCGTATCTCCCATAGATATCCACAGAACACTCAGAAAGCATAGGGCTTCCTCTTTGGCTTCCACGGTCAACTGAAAGATGTGTGCATGCATTAGGTCATTAACAGTGTTAGAAACACTAAGGGCTAAAGCCCCTAACGCTGGTGGTGAACGCATAACACCAGCTAAAAGTGTTGCAAATGTGTCACAAAGCACTTCTATTGCACAGCAGGAGGAGGGAGCGCTGGTGCTCGGCCAGTGCCAGTGAGTGCTGGGCCTCAGTTCTGGGAGGAGGCAGCCTGGGCAGCCGGCGTTCCAGTAGTATCAGCCAGTAGTAAGTGTATTCAGGGTGGGGAGAGGCAGGGAGAGAGCGGAACTGGGCAGGGGAGGGAGGATCGGTCTCAGAGGATTCTATGCCCTGCTTTGGGATGGGCAGCCTGATACTGGTCTTCTCAAGTCTGTGCCTGCCGAATGGCTGACATAGATTTGAGTAGACCCATTTTTTTTTTAGATTGTGAGCCTTTTGGGACAGGGAGCCATTTAACTTTATTATTATTACTATTTGCCTGTAAACCGCTTTGTGAACTTTGTGTTGAAAAGCGATATATAAGTACCTGTTGGTTGATTGGTTGATTGATTGATTGATTGATTGCATGGGGCTTTACTCAGGATAAGTAGATGAACTACCCCTTCACCCGAGGAGAGAGCGGTGGCTGCCGCAGTGCCTATAGGATACAGCGGTAGCCATTTTGGCACCACTGGGTGCTGGGCAGTTTAGGATTGGGCTGTAAATGGGTGCGGCATGTCACTTTCTACACATGTTGGATTTTGTTCCTTTAACCTGGTCATGACTGGATGCTTTTGCTCCCTGTTTAATAAGACCCTAAGATGAGTGCCTGACAAGGGTCTTGGGAACAGTCCCTGGGAGACTAATTGGTGTGGGAATCTTCCTTTTTCATGGTTTCTTAATTGGCTGAAAAAAGGAAAGCAATCTTCTCTGCAGCAGGCTTTTTTTTGCTGCAGTAACTGCCATCACGTTGGTTGGTAATAGACTCCCGAGAATAACTGAATCATACGAGCGATGTGAACAGGTAAAGCAAAACTGATATGGAGCAGGGATTCATGCAGCAGGGATATCTGACAACATTGCAAATGCAAATGGCCCAAATGTGGATTTCAAAAACAAAACAACAAACCCCCAAATATGTCACGAGTATGTGAAAATGTCACTAGCACAAACAGTGACAATTTAGACTTCTTCTGCAATATAGAAGAATCCTGTCCCCAAATCCTGTCCCCCACCAGTCCAGGCCTTGTAGTGCTGCTGATGGAGCACATGCTGCATGTTATGCGGAGGGGGAGACAAGATGGCCCAGGAGAAACAAAACCATTTTTTACTTACCTCCCTGTAGTCCACCTGGCCTCCAAGGGGTCTCCTTTGTACCCACACCAACTATTTTGCTGGTGTAAGTCTAAGGAGAATTCCGGTGGCAGAGCAAAGCCAGGAAGGGGAGATAGGATCTCAAGCCATCAGTAGCAAGCAGCCCAATATAAAGCAGCTTGTGTGATGATGAGTATAGCCTTAGGCCTTGATAGGAAATGGGCTCTTCACATTTTAATAGGTACAGGTGTCTCCTGGTACCTGTGGGGGGACATATTCCCATCCTTGTGGATACCAGAAATCATGGATAAAAGGGATCATTGTATACTGTACACAACTACAATACTCCATGCACCCTCATGCTCATTCCGTTTTCCTAATTACCAAGTAGGCATTTTTCTTGTTTTTAACAGATGGTGGGAAAGCAACCTGCATGACAGAGGGAGGGAATGCTAGCTCTAAGCAAACGTTAACAGGAAGCTTCCTGATTCTTGTTAACATTCTTACTGTGTCCCTCTAGCATGCAGGCTGCTTGCTTGCTTGTTGCTTTCCTGGCATTTGTAAAAGCAAGAAAAATGCCTGTTTGGTAATGAAAAAAACGGAAGGTAATGATTGCAAGGAGGGGTGGGGGAATCACGGATAACTGGATCTGCAGGTACTGGTAGCGCCTATACAGCCTTGATATGTTAACAAATCTTTGCTTCTGCTAAAAGGATAGAATACAAGTCTGGCTCTATCAGGCACTTTTATGTAGTTTATAGGATCTTGTCAGAATCAAGACCATTATTTTGTTTTTAAAAAATGTTTCTAGACCATTTTGATACATGAAAACTGGATACATACCTACATTGGATATTCCAACAGATCAGCAACAAGACTGCAAAATGGACGATAATTCTGCCATTTAGTAATCACATCATTTTGAAGACAGGCTCAAACACACAATTTTTAGCTTGTTTCAGTGAAATCCAATAATCTTGCAAAATTTGACAATACTTCACAGTTCCCTAAGGCTAGGAAACATTTTATACTCTGGTTAAAAAAAAAGTTAAATAATTGTCTTCCCATTTCCCCCAATTTACAGAAGTGGGACCATGTTAATTGCCTTGCTAGGGCAAAAGGCAGAGGAAGTGCCTGGACTAGGGGCCACCCAAGTGCTGCTTTGTGTGTGAAGCCTAATATTGGCTTGGATGAACGGAATTCTGCTCCCTGTGTGGAATCTCTGTATGAAGATTGCTCTGGTTGGAACAAGGACCTTGGGTTTAGGACTAGGGTGTCAACTCTCATCCTTGAACAAGTGTTATATCATCGCCTGAATGTTGCTGGAGAAGTCAGACAATGCATCCTCATGCAGCGCTCATTTTGTAGAACTAGCACTATGATAGGAACCTAATATAAATTAGTTGCAGTCCTTGACCTCATAGCATGTTTCCATGGTCACCACTGATGCTGAAAAAAGATGCCCAATCTTAACTGCATCCAAATTACCACCAGACCACAGATGTCAATTGTTCTCAATTTTCTGCATAAAGATTTCATGGTACCATAATAACTGAATGCAAGAGAAATAATTATTCTGGCTAGCATTGAATTAGTAATTATAAATGATATCTGACTTTTTGGAGGGAGGGAGGGAGGGAGGGAGGGATGGATGGCTTTACCTACTGTATATTTTCCATTGCTTTTTAAAAAATTCTGCCAATCATTAATGAACTTTTTACTAGACGTGAATTTTGACAATTCCTTGTATATGAAATCTGAACTGATGTTCAAGTCATAGGACACAGAATGTGTGCACTACTAATTTTATTGTATTGCTGACGACAAATGTGCCTTTCACTCTTTGGATTCAGATTCAGTTTTATATTTTCAGTTGTGAAGTTCGGGCCACATCTGCTAAGTGCTTTGAATGTGAGCGAAAAACCTGGCACCACGCAAAAGGGGTGCAACTTCCGTGGTTATTTTTAAGAGGCACTCTTATATTTCCTTTCCTCAGCTGCAATACAAGTAGCCTTGGCTGTTTACTCTGGAAGAAAGTCAATTGCTAATTAAAATGTCCAAGGAGATGGCTTGAACATCAAACAAATTAAAGCTGCCAGATTTAAGTGACAGTGAGACAGTCCTTTGACTTATCCTGGAGCTTTGTTTGCTCGTTACTGCTGTCTGTCGTGAAGTAGCAGTTTAAAGGAGCATAAGAAATCGCTAAAACCTGCCCTATATTAGGATTGGTTCCCAATATTTTGCCACAATAATTTGAGCAGAAGGAACAATCTGTTATTTGGCAAGGGGGGGAATTCTCAAAAATTGAGCAACATTTTATTCCTTATTCACTTCAAGGAGAAATATTGCCTGGGGGACCCAGGAAGAAACTGTGAAAAGCATATATTTGTCTCAAAAAAATAATTGTCATCCTGTTCGAAGCCAGCAAGTTTGAAACCGTCTGTATGCAATGGCTTGTTTGTTGGGAGGTGCGGTATGATGGCTGAATTGCTGGTACTGCTTGAAGCTAAGCAGGAGAATCTGTGATCTAGTTTTGGATGGGAGACTGAATGCCGGACTGTGACAAGCTGTAGTACCTGTTGTGTCAGAAGGGAGTCACTGTGGAGCTGATTAGCCAGTGTTGGAATGTATGAGAAGGCCAGCCGGTAAAAGGATTACGACCTTGAGGACCTGTCAAGACTTGACTTACAATTACCTGCTGAAGCTTGATAGCATACAGTCAGAGGAGAGAACCACATTTTGAGGACTACATCTGGGACTGAGAATTTGGTGAATCACAGAATACTGTGTATTTGTAAAAACCCATTGAAAAATGTAAGCTGCCTTGGCATTTAGTTTGGCATGGGAAAGGGGGGGTATAAATCCTTCAAATAAATCTACCTACTACTGTACCTAGATTATTGCATTATTCTATTTTTTTCTGTGTTCCCCTGTATATAAAAGTTACTGGAGTGTACTGAATTTATATCTCATACTCTTATGTACTGTGCAATGATAACTATTTGGGTAGTACAATGATAACTATTTGGGTATCAACAATATCAACTCTCGTTCTTATAAAAAGGACTTGAAAATAGAAAGTATTTCAATTTCATGATTTGTCCGATGGAGCAAATAGCAACTTGGAGGGGGAGAAATGTCCTTTTCAGGGATCTGTTTGACCCTATGTATAGCAGCACTATAAAGAGAGATTGGTAGTGGGAGAGTGTTAGTTCCATTGGAGCTGTGTGGAGACTGGAGTCAGGAAGACTGACATCAGTTAGGCTAGTCTGACACTGGCGCTCTCTTGTCGGTGCTGGTTTGGCTGGCACAAGAGTGGTTCTGGGTGAGGGAGGAACTGGGCAGGGGCGGGCGGGATGGGGGGCTTCTGGGCCAGGGGAGGGGTATGGAGCTGGGATGTGGCCTTTAGGCTGCATCCAAGCCTCCATCCCCAGCCCGCACGGCCCTGATTCGGGCCACGTGGCTTGCTTGGAGCTGTGCCTGCTAAATAGTAGGTGCAGATCAGAGCAAGCCCACTGGGGTAACTGGCGCCTACCCCGGGGCAAGGGCACGAACATGCTCTTGCCCCAGGGAGGTTCCAGTGGCCTCCTAGCTGGATACGGCGCAGGACCGCCTGTCTTGCCATTTCGGCACAAGTTAGGATTGCACCCTGAGTGTAAGTGCAGGCTAGGAGGGGTGTGTGTGATTCTGGTAAAGAAAATTACACCTGGTACATGGTCAGCCCCATCCTAACCTGTGTTGCAACAGGCCTACACTGTATCCAGAGCACATCAGGTGGCAACTGGAGGCTGTCTTGGGGTAAGCCCTCAAGGGGCTACTTGGAGCACCACCAGTGAAATTGCTGGCACAACTCTGTGCAGCCCACGTAGGGCCGACTAGGTCGGGGACAGGGGTTAGAATAAGTTCCGGATCCTGCCTGCTCCCCCTCCCTGGGCTGGTCCAGCCATGGGTCTGCCCGCTCTCCACTCCATCCTCCTCCCTCCCTGACCCATGTTCCCCTGCCCTGCCCAACTCAGCTGGACTTACCTGCCGCTGGATCCTGGTGCAGACAAACCTGTGTGCGTCCTCATTCTGGCCTAGCCTGCTCTGGAGTGGGCAGACCGATGTGCATCATGGCATGTTTGTGACAATCCAAGGCCGGAGCAGGGAACATGTCTTGACCTAAATCCACAGTATGGAGGATCCACAGGAGATAGCGCCCACAGTCTATTAAGGCAATAGTTCTGTGAGGGGTAGACGGAGGTCTTGTATAACTCCCACAATAGTTGTATAACTTAACGAATACCGATAATTCAGTGTAACTGGGAGCTCTCTGAAATGAACAAAAGAGAAAGATCAGAAATACAGACTTTGAATTGAAAGCTTTGTCTGACTCATTCCAATGGTCAAGTTGTAACCTCTTACACCAAAGTCATCTGTGCCCAGCATGAAGCTGTGAAACGTCGTGTTAAGCCCAAAGAAACAGTAGCCAAATGATCCATCTGCCTCCTTTTTACAGAGATAACAAACTGTGCATTTTATTCCTGTGTACACGTGGAGAAAGGTTTCTAACAGTATACCTAGACACAGTTTTTTACCACCCTCCAAGCACACAGAATAGAACCACCAAAGTCACATTTCTACATAAAAAGTGTTCTGCTGACATAACACACACATGTTGTGATCACTGATGCATTTTGCTCTCATTTGACATGTGATCTAGCACAGGTACAGTATTACATGGAATGTTTGTTGAAATATGAAAAACTGCAAAGAAACTCACAGTGTTGGGCTCTAACACTGGTGGAACCAGTGTTCTACGAGGGTAAACTGCCTTCCGACAGTCACAGAAGACACTCTGTCAGCATGCAGAGGTGTGCTCTCTTGGAGCAGCAGCAGAAAGGCCACAGCTATGCTGTGCGAGGCGGAAGCTCCACTGAGACCTATCGACAAAGGTAAGTCGGCAGGAGAGGCAGGACAAGTGGGGGAAGGTGGAACAGGGGTGGTGGTTGGTTGGATGTGGGTGGGGAAGCAGGGGGGAGGTGGTGGATCCAGCAGCAATGGCATATAGTGAATCCTATTCCCTCCTTTACAAACCTCCCTGCCCCTTTCTGGTGCTAGCTAAAGAGCTAGCACAGGTCTGAGGAGGCCCAGTGTGGAGTGGGAGGCTTACAAAGGGCAATTCCCCTTTCCTTTCTGAAGCCTCGTGACCCCCCCCCCAATTTGCTGAATTTGGCATGTGCTTTTTTTTTTGGATTGGCTGCATTGTGGGGAGGGGGAGAGAGAATAGGATTGGGCTCTAAGACACTAAGCAGCATTGAAATCAATGAATCAAATTTGTTCTAACTTAATTTCTTTTTCTACAAACTGAATGTCTGTGTCCTAAGAATCCTCCCCCTGCAGAGGCAAGGAGATTCCCCCCAAAGGGGAAAGTGCCTTCTGCAGGTAGAAGGAAATAACTCAATGGGACTTTGTCATGACTAACTTGGTTAGGGCACAACCCAATCCTAGAAATTTGGCATCTTTATATTCACTGTGCTGTTTGCTTGGTATTCTGTAGTAAAATATTACAATTAAAGCAACAATGTTTAATCATTTGAAAGACCCGTTGGACTGAAATACTAAGGCTGCGCTAAACACATCTACAGCCAGTGGTGTCATTCAAATGATTTAGGAACAGGAACTCACTTTTGATTGGCGCTTGTCGGGAACCTGGAACCAGCCACGGAGCCTGTTAGGATCCGGAACGCCCGTTCTGGTCTGTTCCCCCTGAATGACAACACTGTCTACAGCGCCATCCAACCCCTCCTTGGGCCAACGCAAGCTGTTTGCATTGGCCCAGTGCTGTTACAAACGTACCATTAGAATCGCTGGGTCAATGCAGAGAGCAGTGTCGGTCCAGCAATGTGGGCAAGACTGAGGGGTAAGTCAGTCGGTTTAGTTTGGCCAGTGCGGGGCCTTTTCTGGGCAGGAGGGAGGCAGAGGGAGTGTGGCCTCACAGGTGGGGCAGCCCTGCAGGTGGGGCAGCAGCCAAGCAGATGGCCGCTGCCGTCTGTTTGGACTTGCGCCTGATAAAAACAGGTGCAGATCCAAACAGCCCCAACAGCCTGGCTGGGGCTTGCCCTGGGGCAAGGGGAAACATTCCCCTTGCCCTGTGGTGAGCTCCAACAAGGTCCCAACTTTCATTAGGATGCCGCGCAGGCCTACTGGCCAGCCTGCTCCTACACAAGTTAGGACTGTGCCCCTAAAGCTCGACGGTACACTGCAAGAGAACCACACTGTGAAGGCTACATCTAGGACTGAGGATTTAATGAATCATAGAATACCGTATATTTGTAAAAAAAAACACAAAAAAACAAAACATTGAAAAATGGTGGTTTAGACTAGCTTGCCCTTGTAAGCCACCTTGGGCATTTGTTTTGGCATGGGAAAAGCAGGACAGAAATTCTTCAAATCCAATAAAATAAATAATGTGGCAAATGGTAAAACCTACTACTGAGTGAATATGCTTAGACCCCCATTGTGATGGAGATTGGCTGCAACTTCTTCTCACAGGGAGAATGTCTTACTCCAACAGCAGTGTTGGTCCAGTCATAAGGCAAAGTGAGGCAGGCTGTCTCTATTAGAGTATGTGAGCCATCAGACACCACTTCAGCTGCTTCCGTTCCCACCACTGCTTCAGTTTGCACCGCTTCAGTTCCTAACACTGCTGGTTCCCATCTCTCCTCTTGGCCTCTTCAGTAGAGCCCTGCTGGACCAGGCCAAAGGCCCATCTAGTCCAGCTTCCTGTATCTCACAGCAGCCCACCAAATGCCTCGAGCACATAAGACAAGAAGATACCCATATCCAGTTGCCACTCGCTTGCATCTGGGACTGAGAGATACCTCACTTCTAAAACCAGAAAGTAGTACATACCCATCATGGCTTGTAACCTGTGATGGAGTTTTCATCTAGAAATCTGTCCAATCCCCTTCTAAAGGTATCTAGGTCAGGTGCCATCACCACATCCTGTGGTAAGTAGTTCCACAGATTAATTACACTGTGGGTAAAGAAATATTTTCTTAGGGGTGACAAAAAAGGGGGGCAAAAAACCCATCTCCATAATTTTCTTTTAGTTTATGGAATTCACACACTTAAAGCAAGGTGCTTTGATAGTTGTGAAAACAATTACAGATCAATTCATCTTTTCAGACGAACTCTTTTGAAGTGAGTCTAAAAAAAAGTGTCAACCTTCATTCCTGGCTGCGAAATAAATACTGCCTTTACATTTGTTGCCAGCTGGCAAATGTTTTCACAGGAGAACATCTATAAATATATATGCATATTCTCTCCCTAACCGACTCATTGTGGGGTATCTGAATTCTTGTTTAAATTTGTTTTTCTTTATTGCTTATTAACCTCTTGGCCCTTTTTCAGTTAGAGATATTGATTGTATGGTTGCAAGCAAAGCCTAACAGTAGTGGCATTTTATTCCCTTTGTATAAACCATGTCAAACACAAACAAGCTGCAAATGGCTTTACTCTTCTGTCTAGGATTCAGAGCGTGAGAGATTCCAGGACTTTTTGACACAAAGGTATCATTTTGTCAAATCTCCCAAGCTAATAGAAGTCAGGGCATGTGGGCCCTAGAATGGCCATTTCAAATCCTGAGTGGAGATAAACAAAGAGAATAATTAACACCTCAGCTACCTGTTGACTCCAGTCAAAACTGAGTGGACAAATGTATCATGAACTGTTAGTGAGCTGTGAAAGACAGCCATCTCTCCTGAGGTGATACACAGAATATTCTGTGGATTTATTGAGTTTATGGAGCTCACTACCAGTTGAGATCAGGGTTTTGGATTGAGCCAGTGGCATAGCTGGAGGGCGGTCATGACCTGATTATCCACAGATTTAGGACCCACACTTTTAACTAATTGTGGATTCTGAACCCGCAAATTTGGCTGAATCTGTAGCCTCAGGAGCTGAGGCACAACTGTACTGAATGTGCTGCAATGAGCTCAATCCAGTGGTGTAGCTGGAGGGGGGTCCAAAGCTGAGAATTGACAGCACCATAATGTGCTATGTAAGCAGACCCTCCCCCTCGCCACCAGAGCCATATTGGGGCAGTGAGAGCAGTGTGGAACAATGCATCCGAGGGGGAGGGGCTGCTTACATGGAGCATTGTGACGCGGTCAATAGTCATCTTTGGACCCCCTTCCAGCTATGCCATTGGATTGAGCCGTGACAGCCTGATCCTAACCAACCTTCCAGCACTGATGCAGCCGCAATGCAGCCCCAAGGTAAGTGAAAATGTCCCCTCACCTTGAGGAGGCTTCCACAACCTTCCTTCTCGCAGGATGCAGTGCATGCTCCTTTGGTATGGTTGCAACAATGCTCAAAAATTAGTTAGGATTGGACTGTTAGTCATGTAAACTAGTCCCTTAAGCAGTTATTGTTCTTTGCAGGTAAGATAATTTCTTACCTCTTAGAATTAATTGTACAAGGTTTTGCCTATCTGAATGTCTTTTATTTGGGTGTGTTTGTTTTACCCAGACTGTCATAGCGTGCTATGCTATGCATTGGTGAACAGCCATCAAATTTTATTCCAGATGACACTATGGTGAGTCTCAGTGAGTGATCACACGTCCCTATCACATGGGAGAAAGCAAATCCAGAACCTATTCTAAGATGGGAGTAGAAAATATAATCGTTTATTCCTTACCTATACAGTAAGACTTCTGTTCTCTGGCCTTTATGTTTCTGCAGACAGCCAGTTTGCTGTAGTCTATATATGCAAGGAGGAGGTCAGGGAAATGTACTTCAGTTCCTATTCCTAACAGCACACCAAGTATCCATACACGTGGGAGGCTAGTGAAGCAGGACAGATGTAGAAGCCCACGTACAGCTGTCATGGAATGATTGCAAGGGCAAGAGCAAACATTGTTGAGATATTTTTGTGGGAGGCTCTCAGTGAGTGGGATTTTTACTCTGCCCCAATAGCTTCCTGCACTAGTTTTGACTGGACCAGTACCAAAACACTCATGAAATCAGATACCTTTTCGTTTGAGAGCATGAGAGGTAGAGGTACAGTATCAGTATTGGGTATCAAAATAATGTGCACCACCCTTGTTAATTGATAAATGTGGCCTTAACTGAATCGTCGCATTACTTTAGATGTCATGCATAATCGACATATGACCAATCTCTGTTAGACCTGAATGTCGGAAATCCTTCATTTGGGTTTATAGTGGAAAACATATTTTTAAATCTTAGAAATGCTTCCTGATTTAATCAGAGCTCTGTAGCCAGGAATACCTAAAATGTTTGCATGAAAAGAACCTTGGAATGCTAAATATATTATTTTGAGATTATTGCTCCAGTCCTTTGAGAAGATCTCAGTCCCTCGGAAGCTCTTCCGGAATTAATGAGACATGCCATTAATTTGCTGGCATATCTCAATAAAGGAAGTTGGGGAATGTAAAGAAGTGGGAGAATGTAAAGGAAAGAAAATAATTGCTGGTTATCAAAACTACTATAGGATGACATATTTTCTTGCTAAACTGAGAGAGGAAGTAGCTGTGAACAGAGCCATAACAGACGAAAACTGTGCCTGGGGCAAGAAAGTATTTGGTGCCCCCCGTCCTTTTCCCAAACTCACCAGCCACACAACTGCATATGTTTCTCCTGCCTCCCGTCTCCTACTTCCTTGCCTCAGCACTAGCTGGAAAAGGCTGCCGAGGCAACAGAGAAGCAGAGGGCGGAGACAGAGGGGTCAAAGTTTTTAAAATACAGGCACAATTTTTAAAATGCAGTAAGTTATTTGTTTTTTTAATGTAAAAATTGCACCCCCCTTTGTATTGCATTTGGAGCGGCTGCTCCTCAGGCTCCACCCATGTTACGGTTCTGGCTGTGAAACAACAGATGGGGAAACCCAAGGTGTACATGAACATTATGGTGAGAATTTCTGATGTTCAGAAGTATTGATTAGACTAGCAGTCCTCAAAGTACTACTCGGACATTAAGGCCTCTGTAAGGAGCTGTGGAGGGGAGGGAGCCTGACGGCACCACAGCGATTGCAATGCCGCGTGCACCCAGGGGCTTGTGCCCTTACCTGGGGAAGCCAGATAGGCTGTTGGGGAGGAGTTGTCCAGGAGGCCAGCAGTCTCCTTTGTGGGCCTCCTAAATGTGCAAAAAAACCTCTGCATTCGGAGTCCACTTCTATTTTTTGCACGAAAACCAGAACTGGGCTCCAAACACAAAACGGAGCTTTTTAATACATCGAGAAGACCCACAGAGAGAGCTGCAGGGCTCCCAGACCCCCCCCCGCCCATACCCAACAGCCTGCGTGACCCCCCCAGGTAAGGTCACAAGCCTTGGGTGCACGTGGCAACAAAATAGCTGTGGTGCCATCACACCCCCATTTCTAGGCCACTTCCATTAAAGGAAAATGGCCAACTTAGTGCTTTCAGTGGTGGGTTGAGAGACCCACCATTTGAAGAGCACTGGATTAGACTATGAAGGTGCAATGCATTATGCAATCTTCCTTCATTTCAAATAGGGCTTGCACAAATCTGCATTGCTGATGTAGGAGTGTGACTCATTCTGATTATTTTAGTCTCCTCCTTTTTTCAGAATGTACAAACATGGCAGAAATATGCTCTGGCTAATGACTCAGGAAGAGGTGAATCTGGGATGTGCCAAAGTTCTTGTTAGAAGAGACATTAACAGAGCTACAAAACGTATTTGGTGAGGCAGTTAGAAGCCCATATTTTGAACAAAAACAGGCCTGGATCTTACATACTGCTCCCCAATTATTTCAAAATCTAGTATCTTGAAGGACAAGCCAACAATTTTCATTCAGGTGGGGAGGAATCAGTGAGAATTCATTCCTAATAGTATGTTCAAAAAAAGGGGTTTTCTGCTTACACAAGAGTTACTTGATAGAACCTTGAACTATAGTGTTGTCTGAGTAAAGTGAACTAAACCTAAATCCAAAGATAGCCTTCTGCTGGCATAGGAGTTGTGCAAGAACTTAGGAAATTTTTTTGCACCAGGACATGATCTGATGGAGCTTTTGTCAGTAATAGGTGTGTGTGTGTGTGTGTGTGTGTGTGTGTGTGTGTGTGTTTGTGTGTGTGTGTGGGGGGGGCAGCGGCTTTGGGTTGTGAATTGCTAGAAGAGCAAAGGTTCTTTTTTGATAGGGTGAAAAGGAATAGACGACGAGTGGGTGAATGAAGGCAGAAATCCGGATATATTTGCTTTGCACAAGCAAAATCCCCAAACAGATTGCTATGCTGTTCTTACACCTCCCAAAATAGAAGCGGCACCTCCTCTTACAGATATGCGCTCCTTGTCAGCTGTCTGTGTGGCACACCTGCAGTCGTCCATGCTGATACCAGAAGAAGATATAAAGGGCATTCCCACACTTCTGTTACACAAAAGAATCCAAACTTCAGGGGAAAAAAAATTAAGGTGGCCTCATCCAGGCACATGACCTTGGACTGATGCCCAAAGCATCTCAAGATATTATAACCGCAATTGAGCTGTTCTCTTAACAAGCAGTGATTATGTGCCAGAAGGTCAGCTAAGCATGACTCAGAAATTTTATGGGCCTCCCAATCCTGAACTGCAGCAGGAATAGCTCTTAGGATCAGCGGTAGCAAAATAGCTAGTGCTGCATCCTGCTGAATCTGTGGCAGCTGCCAGGGGCATTTATTCCCTTCCCCTGAGGAAAACTGCAAGCCCTGCAATGGGACTCCTCAAGTTTTCATTGGCTATTTTGCTGCCAGAGATTCAAGCAGCCCCATAACGGGCTGCCCAGCCTGACACAGGGGTTGAGGAACCAGTGGTGGAAACCACTACCGGCCTCACCCCCAGCCATGCCTGCTCCTTCCCTCCCCTTACCCAGTTCTCCCCACCTCCCCTCCCGCCCTGACGCGCCTTACTGTTGACCAGTGCTGCTGGACCTTCGTCAGCCTGTATCGCCTGTGCTGGGGTGCAACCCCAATTGGCGTAGTCCATGGATGAGTTGCACCAACCCCACTTGCTAGACATAAGCAGAAAGTGGATATTTGGCTTCCTTAGTTGCATGGTTCAGTTGCATGGTTTTTGCATACCTGCAGTTCTTTATGGGATCATGCAAACAAGGGAGATCCTTTAGTGGGGTCCCTTTAAATCGAACTAGAAGCCCCACATTTCAGGGCTTGTGAAAATTGCTAGATGGAATGGAGAAGAATAAGGACTGTTTTTCTTTTCTTTTTCAGTGTGCTGCAGCAGAGCTGAACCAGAGGTAGTGTCAGTTGCCCCACCTTGGTGCTGCTGAATCGGTCCAGGATTGTATCAGCTCTTGTGCATCCTCTTGAACAAGCATTTACGGAAAGGCAGTAAGCAGCAGTTTTGCTTCCACTCGTGGTTCTTTTGATCCAAACCCATATCTTTGCCAAGCTTAATATTAATTAAGGGGACTTTCAAAAGCATTTGTAGTGTGACGAGGGAATTAGATGGGAAACAGAAATCCCACTGTCATATCAAGCCTGGAGTATGGCCAAAAGTCCAGGCTGCAGTGTTTGGGAATCTTCAAAAATGAAACTTTCTGAAAAAGCTTGGCTTGTGATCTGAACATGCACTAAACAGTACAGGCATGCCTCGGTATCCACTGATTCAGTATCCACGGTTTCAGTTATCCATCGATATTAAAAAGGACATTAAAAAGATAGGGGAACATGAAACATCTCTTTTCTTTTACCGTGTTGTAGCAAAACCACTGCTGTTCCCCTATCTTTAAAAAGGCATCCCCAGT
Source organism: Lerista edwardsae (assembly GCA_029204185.1). NCBI lineage: Eukaryota > Metazoa > Chordata > Lepidosauria > Squamata > Scincidae > Lerista > Lerista edwardsae. The sequence continues at coordinate 10,079,642 of JAJKFI010000031.1, forward strand.
ATCCACGGTTTCAGGTATCTACAGTGGGGTCTGGAATGGAACCCCAGCAGATACTGGGGCATGCTTGTAACTACAAAAACAAAACACAAAAAGCTTTGTGATAGATTTAATTGTCTAAAAATCACCTGAAAGGGCTGTTCACTCAGCTTGAGAATGAATGAAGGGATATAAAGCCCAATCTAATGCAGGTTTATTTCAGAGACATCCATGGAATGCATTATGGTTTATAGGACAGCAATCCTAATTAACTTTCCAGCACCGCGGTAAGGACAATGCAGCTCTGAGGTAATATAAGGAAACAAACATTCCCTTACTTTGATGACTCTGTGACTACTACAACACTCCAGAATGCAGCACATGTTACAGCTAGAAACATGTTACAGCCAGTGATGTCATGCAGGGGGAATGCGGGGGAACTCAGTTCCACTAGTTAAAATTAGGGCTGACTCCGCCCACTTCATTCTCCCTCCTCCCCCCTCCCAATTCCTCTGCAAAGAGCTTTTCTTCTTGGTTGGCCGGCACCCAGAGGGTTAAAGGGAGTGACTCCGGATTCTTAGGGGGGCAAAGGGGGAAGGGCTGCAGTGGGGAAGTCCCGTCCTGCACAGCCCCCTTCCTGCTCCCTCCAGCCACACACGTGGAGTCAGCAGCCGCTCTGGTGAGTCTGCAGCCCACTGGCAGTGATGTCATTCAGGGGGAACGGACCAGAACAGGCGTTCCGGATCCTAACGGGCTCCATGGCTGCTTCCGGGTTGTTGTTTTTTTCCGCAACATTTGAATTTGAACTCAATAGTGAGTTCCTGTTCCTAAATCATTTGAATGACACCACTGGTTACAGCTAGAAAGTTACCCCATTGTTACAGCTAGAAAGTTTCAGTGCCAGAAAATTGGTTAGCCCTAGGTTGCCTAGCAGTGCAGGAGTGATGGTTGCCCCAAGGACATTTTGATTAATGGATGAGAGACAAAAGAAAGCAATTAACGAAAGGAAGATATTGAAGTAATCTAGATGAGTGACAGCATTGACATTGGTTGCAACAAGTGTTTCAGCACTAGACACAGAAAGAAAATGGCACACCTTGATTAGGTTGATGATGGGAAGAAAAAAGAACATAGTGATCCAATTTGTGCAGGAAGTCTTGCACAAAATAATAGGCAATAACTGCTCATTTTTCTGTGATCTTCAAGACACTAATAGAGATAGCTTATTTTCCCCAAATCAATAGAACTCTTCAGAAAGCTCATAGCACGTGATCACGACATGGAACAACAATCAGAATGAATTTTCATTAAGTGGTTACACATAAGCAGAATGGACAAAGATGCAGTCCTTGTGGATTATTTTATCACTTGTCAACTGTGGCTAATGAAAGTGAACTAACTGGTAAAGAAAACAAATAATGTATCCATGCTGCTTAAGTGCTTGCAATTATTTTCAAAAGAACAGAACTTTTGCAGAAAACCTGGGAGGCATGCAATGCTCCTAACAGCAGAAGCCTGAGGATATTTACTCAGAAGTAAGCCCCATTGCATTCAATGGACCTGGAAAGTGTTTATTGTACAGGACTGCAACCTTGGGGCAAAATCCCAACTGCACCCTGGGTTGATGCATGTGGTTTGCATCGACCCAGTGCTGTCGCAAATGTGTCATAAGGCAAATTTGTGTCAGTGCAGGGCATGCTGGGTTGGTGCAGGGAGCAGTGCCAACTGGCTGGGGAAAATATCCCCTTGCCCTGTGCTGAGCCACTGCTGCCTCCAAACGTCTTTAGGATTCTGCGCTATTCAAGCGCAGGTTAGGATTGTGCTCTAATCCACCTCTCCTAGCTGTGCTACTTGATCTTCCTTTTACCACTGAAAATCAGGGACATGATGATGCAACATATGGCCACTGGTCCAGAACTAATAGTAATCCATAATCAAAACTAGCTCTAAACTGCATTCCATTTTTAATCTTGTTCTCAAATAATAGATATTTTCCAGTCCTAAAAATGCCACTATTTATTGACTTCTGGATGACTTCTGGTTTTAGGAAAATTTTGCTGATGCACTAATGCCCAAATTTAAAGCTACAGCTTTATGATAGGGTTTTGAGGACATATTTATATAGGGTTTTTTGAGAATGAATATGTTGATTTAGGCTGCAAACGTCTATACACTTACCTGAAAGTGAGTCCATTGAACTCAGTGGGGCTTACTTCTGAGGAGACAGACATAGGATTGCAGTGCTGGCCATTTGGATGGGGTTGCTGAACAGGCAGGAAGGGATGCTCCTCTGAGATTCCCACCATAAAAGGGTACAATACACATAACAGAGTTGACATGGTTTAAGTGTCACCTGGCGCACCAAGTTGAGTAGGTTGACTATATTTATTTTATTTTATTTTATTAACCTTTAATTGGCATACATCAATACAACAACATAAAAACAGAAATTTACAAGAGACTATACACAGAGAGTCAATTTAACAAATTCACATGTTCAGCAGTACAATTGATATGCAAATTATTGGTTTTGACTATATGCACAATAAAGAGAGCTAATTGGTTAACCAAAACAGGATCCGCGAGTTCAAATAAAAAATTTAAGCTCGCATCCTTTCTATCCAAACAGACCCTGTTCAGAAGAGGTTGTAAGTATCGCTCTCTACTCTTTTGATGCAAAGGGCAGTGGAAGAAGAGATGCTCTAGAGTTTCAATAGTTCCCTGATGACAAGGGCAAAACCTTTCTGAATAGGGTACACCTTTATAACGCCCCACAGAACTTCCGAGGGTATCACATTACAACGAGCCAAGGCCATAGATCTATGCCTCATTGGATTTTCTAAAATATACAAGTAGGGGGGGGGGACTTGTCCAATATTCATTTTTATTTGATGGAATAAGGGGGAGCAACGTGTATTGGCCATCCTCAATAAATTTTGATCATGTAGATCAAGCAATTTCTCCTTAATCAGTCTAAAGGCCTCTATCTGGGATACCGAACCAATAAGGTCTGGAGCAAACCCAATTTCAACAAGTTTAGATAACCAAGGCTCAGCAGAGAAAAAGGAATCCGAAAGCATACATCGGATCAAATCATTTTCTGCATATGAATAAAAGACTTTGAGCCAAAATTTTGTTGCACGAATCCAAGCAAATGTTTCAAGCATGCTTTGACCGGATTCTAAACACAAGACTGGGTATGGTATACATCTTGGTAGTCCGAAAATCTTTCTAAGAAACGTTGCCTGCACTTGTTCAATTGAGTAATTCAGGTCCTGGATTCAGAGAGGAATTTCATATAAAATTTGGGCTGTGCATTTGGCGGAAAAAACTTTAAGGGCAGCTGGAATAAATAGACCCCCTTTATTAAAAAAGAATCGACTAATGGCTTGAGATGACAAAGAAGCGGCCATACGTACTTTATTGCGTTGAACAATCCAAGACAAATTGTATGTAAAATGAGAGCCAAGATATTTAAATGATTTGACTTGCTCAATCTCAACATTATTGAGATTCGATTTCATTGGCTTCCATGACCTAGCAAACACTAGAATCTTAGATTTTCCATAATTAAGTTGTAACTTATTACTTGTAAAATAGTCAAGACTTTTATTCAGCAACCTTTTAAGACCGATGCGAGTACGGGATAAGATCACCGCATGGTCGGCATAAAGAAGAATCGAGACATGTTGGTCTCCTAGTTTTGGAGGATGTCCATTAACTTTGTCTAAACAGGGGGCCAGATCGTTCAGAAATAAGTTAAACAGGGTCGGAGCCAATATGCAGCCCTGTTTAACACCTCTGTTTGAGGGGAATTCATTTGTTAAAGACCTCTCTAACAAGATACGTACTTGGCACTTATTGTTAGAATATAATCCCTGTATAAGAGATAACAATTTTTTATCCATCCCAAGATTTTTTAATTTGCTCCAAAGTATGTCCCTATCCATGCTATCAAAAGCAGACTTAAGATCTAGGAAGGTCGCATACATTTTTGATTTTAAATTTACAACATATTTGGTGGCCAAATGGCTTAATATAAGGCCATGGTCGATTGCTGATTTTCCTTTTCTGAAACCAATCTGCTCGAGTCCGATGATGTTACATTGTTGGACCCAAAGATTCACCTTGTTCAGCAGATATTTAGCATAGAGCTTTCCAACAATCAACAAAAGGCTGATTGGCCGGTAATTTTCCGGATTATGGGGATCTCCTTTCTTGAAGATTGGAACTATAATAGAGTTTAACCACGCTTTTGGAAAACATCCAGATGCATTTACTGCAGTAAATAATTTGGCAAGAAGGGGGATCCAAAAATACACATCTGCCTTGATCCAATCTGTTGGTATGGCATCTAATCCGGCTGCCGTACCCAGTTAAGGCCCTGAATAATTAAATTAATCTCCTCCTCATTCACCGGTGGCCACTCCGGCAGATTGGACATATCAGTAGGAGGACATGAAACAGCATCTCTACCAAGATCAAATAGTAACTTGGAAAAATGATCAATCCAGGATTGATTTGTTATATTACCAATTGGAACTGAGATATTCCTAAAACTCCCACGCGTGATGTTCCAAAAGGCTTTAGAATCATTATTGACTGTGGCAGTATGTAACTTGTGCCATTGGTCTCTGATAAATTCCTTCCTCTTCTCCCTGAGCATACTTCTAAAAGCATCATTTGACTCAAAATACTCCTGGAGTGACTTTTTGGTATTCAGGGATCTAAATTTAGCAAAGATTGCCCGCACTTGGGCTTTTGCATGCCTACACTCATGGTCAAACCAGTTGGGGCCAAGAAGACCTTTTCTAGTTTTTCGAGCTGGTTGTTCAGAAACTAACCTAGCGAAAATTTGACCTGACAAGAGTTCGTAGGTTCGCACTACCTTTCATGTCAAACATAATGATAACGCAGTATTCCTTATTCACATCAAGATCTAATAAACTGTGAATCTTAGTGAGGATTTTGCCGTCCCAACAGAGTTTGAATAACCTAGGCGAATTGTTGGATTGTAAAGAAGGGAATATACAGATCTGTGAATTAAATTTGAACCAAACCCTTAGTGGAAGGTGATTACTCAATTTCAGATCTTCAACAGAGAACCTATCCACCAATTGCAACAAAGGAAGCGAAACCAAAATATAGTCAATAATACTACAGCCAAGCGCGGAAATAAAAGTAAACTCAGCTGAATTGGGATATTGCAATATAATAAACCATTAAGCCACAACATATTCATTTGAAGGCTAAGCTTGGCCAGCCATAATCCTGACTCATTCAACATTTTATCTTTAGATTGCCTTAACAATAATTTCAACGGCAGGTCTGTCTGATCATAATCAAAGCCCGAGATTTTATGAAAAATTTGATATTCATTTCCCACTCTGGCATTTAAGTCTGCACCCAGTATGAGAAGAGCCTGAGGGTACTCCTCACTTAATGTTAAACAATGTTGAATAAAACTATTCCACACCACCCTACACCGATCCTTATTACTTTGAGGAGGAATATAGGCATTTATAATTAACAATGTTAGTTCTCTACACTGGACCTTGACAATCAATAGACTAAAAGAAGTTTGAGAAGCCACAAGCAGGTTTGCTTTCCATGAGTCTTTAACTAGGGTGACTAAACCCGCCTGTCGACGTCCATATTTGTTATTTTTAAAAGCTGGATTGGTACTCAATCATTAGAAAAGGGACATCAGTCCCCGTCTCCTGTAGGCAAATGATATCATTTAGGCTAAGGTAATTTAAGAAATCAAGATCTTTTTCCTTTTTCTTTAAACCAGCCACATTCCAAGAAGTCAGCGAAAACTGGTCAGGGGAATATAACTTGAAGTTGGAGAACGGTTGTTGAGAGGGGGTAAGCATAAAGTCTGGGGTTATATTCTCTCTTTCTAGTCAGACTAGAGAGGATGTTGGTTCTTCTCTTGTAGTCACAGACTTGTAACTTTCCTCATTAGCGCTAACATTTTGCTTAGATATTCGTAAGGTCTCTCCATCTTCATCCTCACGCAACATAATTTCCCTTTGATAGGGCAGCAATTTCCCAAGCTTTCCCAAAAAGCTTCAAGATAGGGCAACAATTTCTTGGGTTTTCTTCCTAAAGGGCCACCTTCCACCAGTCCTAATTTGGATTGGCTACTGGAATTTAAAAAGGCATCAGCTTTCAAGATGGATTGAACGGGACAAGCTACTTCCTCTAAGTCAAGTTCCTCCAGACTCACTGATGGGAGAGTAAGGTTTGAGAAGAGACACAAGTTCTTTTAAGAGGGAGTCAACTCCCTCATTCTCCTTTTGGGTTAGAACTAATGGGGGTTTCTTCTCTACACCTTCCACTATGCCACCGGGTCTTCCGAAAGTAGATTTTGGAACAGATTGAAGCACCAACACATTGTCTTGTCGCAGAGAGGCGAAGGTGCAGGCTTTAGGAGCATCCTTGGGGGGCAAAGTACTAGGAGACTTCTGATTCAATTTAGATTTCGTAGAGAGGGACTTCGATATCAATGCACTTGCTTTCTTTTTCCCAAAAAGCAACTGGTTGTCATCCTGCTTAAATACTCTCTGTATATTCAAATTAAAACTATGGCAAAAATATGCCTTGATCTTAAAATGTGGTGAACGAATTTACCAGATGAACAAGTTAAAAACAATCTTTTAAAATCACGAGTGGACGGGAGATAAAAAAATCTAATATAACAGAGTGATGTATTTCTCTCTTCAAGAGCTTAGATAAAGCCCTTAAGTTCTTGTTTTTTGAAGACCATAGATGGCCGTCCACAAATGGAATACCAATCACAATAGCAGTTGGAAGCCATGTAAGTTGTGCTTTACCTCTCTCACTCATCTTTGGAACCTTAAAACCTCCGCACCCGAGGCCACCAAATTCATCGGGGGCTCAGGCAGTTCATTGTGGATGTTTATTTCCTTATTCTTTTCCCCTTGTGAGATGCTTGACTTCCTTATTTCCATAAGAAATTTCTGGATTAAAATTTCCAAACTATTAAGACGCTCTAAAATCAGGGACAGCGTTTGTGCTGAGATGAGGCACGCCTCTGCTGATTTACAGTCTGCTTGAGGATCATAAGCCTCAGGAAGGTAAGATTCATTATTCAGGTCTCTGGGCGTTTCTGGAATCTCTTCAGCTAACGAACATTTTGACCCAGGTTTCCCCGCCTCGTCAACGTCCTTATCTTCAGCCAGAGACTCATAAGATAAATCTCCACAGTCTACCTGGGGGTTGGCGTGGCTTAGATAAGACCTGATTGAATTAGCGTCTTTAAACTTACAGTTGCTTTTTTCCTTTCTTTTTGCACTCAATCTGGCAGTAGCTTCCAGCTTTGAACAAATACTTTTCCTTTTTTTAGACTTCAGAGTGGGCATTTTGCAGTTAATAGGTCAAAAAACGATAGTATATTCCAGAGACAGGAGCATTAATTCTACACGTCGGCCATCTTGTTTAAAAAAAGTCCCAGGTTGACTATAGATGAAACAGATAACAGAAACAGAGAAAAACTGAAATTATGAAAAACATATTAAAATTGTTCATTGCTCAACTAAAAAATAGATGATTTTTCTATGAAAAAGGTTCATCCGCAGTCTCTACCATACTTTCAGTTCTAGCTAAAAAAAGAAAAGCAGTTAACATTTTATTTACTCCCATGCCGCAGTGATATCCTTTTAATATTACACTTTTTAAACAGGTGTTTTGTAATTTTTTTAAAAAAGACAAACAGAAATAGAATAACATGCTCACAGTGCATAAATTTTTTGAGAAACAAGAGCTGTTTAAAAAGTACATTTCACACCAGCTTTGGGATTAGTGTCAAGGTGTTGCTCATTTGCTCTCGTTCATGAAAATCATTTTTAGCCTAAATTGTAAATAATCTGATGTTAGCACGTTCCATTAATAAATCAGGAGTAGAATGTTATTTTTTCATAGAGACTGGAAATAGACATGCTATAAGGAAGCCTGAAAGAATGATAGATCACGTTTCTTTCATCTGATTTTATTCTCAGCTCTTGTTCCATCATTCTCCAGCTTCCTTTTTTTTTTTTTGGTCAGTCTTAAAACTGGGCATAATGATGTCACTCTACCCCTGTCACTCAAATGGTCTGAGTAGTGGTGTAGATAAGGGGGTGCAAGGGGGGCAATGGCACCAGGTAACACGTTTTAGAGGGACAACAAATTGAACTTGACACTAGTTGCCAAAATGCTAAAAACCTTGGAATGTACAAATAATACCATCATGTTATATAGGCGTGCCCTGGTATCCACTAATTCGGTATCCATGGTTTCAGTTATCCATGGATACTGGGACGCCTATTAAAAAGATAGAGGAACATTAAATGCAGCCTCTATTGGTGCTTGGGTCAGCCCTGGTTCTCATGGTATGTAATTGATAATAGAACAGGGAAAACGATACCACCCTGCAACTTATATTTAGACCAACTACACAGGGAAATATTGTTATGCAAGGTGTCAAGTCCAAAAGAGCTCATCAGGTTGCAAATTTCAGGGTGACCAGCTGTCCTCTTTTTCCAGGATATATTCTACATTTCAACCATCTGTCCTGGGTAAATTTAAAAATGTCCTACATGTCAAGACAGGCCAGGAGCGTTAACATCAAGAGGGGCATCGCGCATCACTTGCTTGCGTGTTTATCCTTTGTTCCTTTGTTTGTTGGGTTGCATTAAAGGAAGACAATACACCCCAAAATCACATATACACACACTGCAAACTAGTGCCATGAGCCACTGCACTTGGTCCCTGTACCTGTAGTCAATGTACCTGTACCTGTCAATGTACATGTAGCATCTTACATGTGTCTTATAGCATGACTGGTATCAGCTTCATTCCATCCAGTAGGGTTTATGGAGTTTATGGAGACAAAGATGAGTAAGAAAGGTGGCAATAATGCAGCATGATTTATTTTTCCCTCCTCTAAAAGGAAATGGTCATTTTGGGGTCACATAAAGTGCCAACCACTATCTCATTAAAATATTTTTGAGCATACTTCCTTCCACAATTCTTGTTAAGTAAGCCCAAGATAGAAAAGAGGGTAACAGGTGACAAATGTGTAATGCTTCATTCATCACAGCTGTGTCATACCACAGATCCAGCTGAGAAGGAAAACTTTTGTTTAGCTTGATACTGAAAAGCTTTTGAAATACAGTGGTTACACTGAGCACACGCTTCCTGTTCTTTCTGACTCCATTGTGAAAAGTAATTGTGTAGTTGGCAGAATTAAGATGTCATGATGTTCTGAGAAGAATGATAAATGGAAAGGAAAAATGTGCAAAATAATAAGTGCGAAGATAAGTTTACAACATTGCAAACTCAATACAAGCGCTAACTTTCAAAATGATTGGAACACGAAGTATAAAAGTAAACAACAAGGCTCTTCTCAAGAGCTCAAAAGATCTATACTCACAATTTCATCTCTTTTCTCCTTGTGGCAAACTGATCTCTATGGTCTTCGCCTCTTGTGATGTCACTTCAGGCTTCTGGGAGATTCTTCTGGATTTTGTGGGTCTTTTCTAATCCTAACAGGTTCCCCCAGACATGACTTTTGACATCTTGGGTTGAACTAAACTTGTTTGCTGTGCAGAGGAGTCCAAGAAGATGCTCTTGATTGGATAATTACATTTTGAAGCTAGGAATTGTAGGTTGTGGTGGTGTAGAGGCACAGGCACAGGGCTAGCCTAGAGAAATTTTCCTCTCCCGTTTTCTAAGCTGGGACTCTTGTATCACCACCAGGTACCACTTCAGAGATCTCAGGTTTTTGGATGCATCCAGCCAGGTAACACTAACAGGAACATCCAGGTCAGTTAAGAATGAGTCCTACAATACTCATTTTTGGGGGTACCACTATCCCCAACATGGATGGAAATGGGCCACCACAGGAGAACTGGATATAGGACTGGCCTGCCTCTGCTGCCCAGTGGGTAGCTGGGTCTGAAAAGAATGGGGCAGGAGAGGGACTGAAGGCTGGGGCCTCAGAAGATCCACAGGGAAGGGGTTAGGGTGCCAGCTGGGCTTTTCTCAGCTGTGCTGGCATCATGGAGCTTGGGTGTACTCCAGTTGCTCCCAGGCGGAGGCATGGGCTTGCTGCTTACCCTACACCATTCTCTCAGGCTGCCAAGATGCATCCCTGGCCAGTGGTGAGGCCTTTATGCCATGCAACAAGGCCTGGGCCTCCTCCACACGTTTCCAGGTCCACCCGATAATCCATCCACGACAGGGATGTTAATCCTTGTTGCCATAGTGACAGAGACATTAGGAACTCCTCAGGAGTGCTGCTTGAGAAGCCCTCTTGCTAGCAGGTCACAGTGGACCACTGTTGATGGAGAACTCCTGCACCCACATATCTCTAATGGCAGTAGAGAAGGAAGAGGCCTCACATAAAGAGTTCCCCATCTCTTCCACCACCACTGGGACTGGCACTATCAGATTGGGCAGGGCTTCTGGGGCGCATGGGGTACAGAAGGCATTTAGTCCCTGTTGTGCTCCTGATTATGTAACTGAGATTCAACAAGGTCTGAATTGGGAATTGGGCTTAGAAAAAGTCAAGGAATTTTCACTTACATACATAGCTCTGTTGGCTTAGACCAGTTCTGAATCAAGCCAAATCAAGCCAATTTCAGCATGTTACTTTAAAGTCCCTTCTCGCTACTGACACATGCTGTCATTCTCCTAATGAAAGTGGAGCCACAACACTACAGCTTGGATTTTTATTATACTGACCTATTGCCAAATTTCAGCTTAGATAAAGGTGCTTTGAAGTCGAATTAAGGCACAAGGATGAAAGGTTGTCATAGCTTGCATTATTAACTGGCCCAAAGTTAACAGACCTGAAGAAATTGTCAGCTTTAGTGCCAGTGGTTGTTCTGTGGGAAAAGGTTCTTCACAGTAAATGCAAAAGAAAGAAATAGAACTTTCTTTCTAATAAAATGCTTTACTTTTGATTAAAAGGATTTCTTTTCTTATGTCTCATAGCAAAACACTTTATGGAAGAACTACTGTACAAAACACCATTCTCTTTTTTTTGTAGCGGAATATGTAGGGAAATATTGAGGAAAGACAAACATTAAAGGTGTGATAGCATTATCGATTGGGCATAAAAGTGGGTGCAGGAAATGCTGTTACTTCCAGATTTCTTATGAACTCTGTGATTCAGAGACCAATCCTATCCCCCTCCCTCCTCCGATATGGACAAAGGGGGATTGGAGGCTTGGAAAACGGGGATAGGATCTGGCACATATCATTGCTACCAAATCCATCCTCTTCTACAGCCTCCTCACCCTGTTCTTCTCCTTCCCTGCTCAGTTTCATCTTCTTTCTCCTTAGCCCTGCCCCCACCACTGCCTTACCTTCTCGCATTGTTACGGCTGGGTCTGGTGGTGAACTGCTGTCTCTTATGGCAGCCCTCCAAAGTAGCTGCTGATCAGTAGTGCTGTCAGTGGGTGTTTTGTGAAAGTAAAAGTGCCTTCTGCAATGCACTTCACATGCATTGCATCCTATTCCATTCCTGGATAGGATTAGGCTGTCAACGATTTCAGATTTTAGGGATCTGAGCTATCTGAGTATTAGAAACATCATCACATGTAAAACTATAACCACCTTGAGTCCCCTTCATTGTGGGAAAAAAGCAGAGTAGAAATCTTGTACCTACCTACCTACCTACCTACAGGAAATACATACATACATATTTCCATGTCTCTCTCTCTGCCCCAAATTTTGATACATGAATACATATATCAGTCCAAGATTTTGCATTCCAGTACACAATTATGCATATAACAAAGTTGAAATTCTGAAATAAAATAATCCTTTGAAATCCATATGCTACAAAATGTTTTGCAGTTTGAATGCTGTGGCCCTGGTCCTGCGTGGAGTTAGCTGCATGAAATCCTGTGGATTTTAATGCAGCGTGGATCTGCAAGGGCAGAAATGGGCACCCACAACTTAGCAAGCTGCACTGCTACTGTTCTGTTTCCCCACAGAAATGCTTTGGTGAGCAGTGGCCATTTGTTTTCCCAGGAAGGCCTGGAGAAACAGGCTCAAGTGACATTCCAAGCATATTGACTTGTTGCTTGAAGGAAGAGAGGTTCTTTTATTTCCCTTTCTGAAAATTCCATGCACAGAACCAAACTGGTTTTGGGCACCAACAACCACTGTTTGTATTCCATATCTCTATTAGTACTACCTTTACTGCCCCCCAGCACCAATGACTGAAAAAGAAACAAACATTGGGTCCGTCTGAGCACTGATGAAAAGGAATGAGCTGCTCCCTTAGAGCAATACAGAAAATCCTAACCCTAAACTTCGTGAGTGCTTCAGTTCATATGCTCAGACTCTACGAAGAGAACTGTCTTGTCAACTTGAGCTAGAATTCTAAAAGGACTTGGTTCATATGATGAAGCATTTGAAAAGAAACTGGGTGGCATGTGATGTGGAGCCTGTAATGGTTTTGGAGAAACTTCATTAATTAGTCTGACAGCATTACACAGACAATTACCCTGGGACATCAGAATGGACAGCCAATTAAATGCCCTTCGTATGAAACACCATATAGAGGCTAAAAAGGAATGGGGAAAAAAGACAACCAGAATGACTCATGGTTACTGTACTTAATTTTCCATGATCTCAAATTCTTTGAAAACTTGACATGAAAGCATGCACAGTAATATGGAATTTGACACAAGCGGATATCATGAGTTTATACTGGCCCAATGGTGAGTCTTTCTGTTCCACCTACACAGCAGAAAGCGTCATTCACTAAGGATCAAGCTCAAATACTTTGGCCACCTCATGAGAAGAGAGGACTCTTTAGAAAAGACCTTCATGCTGGGAAAGATTGAAGGCAAAAGGAGAAGGGGGCGGCAGAGGATGAGATGGTTAGACAGTGTCACCGAAGCGATGAACATGAAATTGGGCGAACTCCGGAAGCTAGTGGAAGACAGGGAGGCCTGGCGTGCTGTGGTCTGTGGGGTCGCGAAGAGTTGGACACAACTTAGCGACTGAACAACAACAACAAACTAAGAGTCTAATCGTAACCCAGAGTTAGGCCAGCATAGTTAGGCCAGCAAACTTTGACTGGCAAAAGGGACCCCATAAGGTATGTTTGGACAATTCTCAGAGACAGACACGCACCATCCTCATTGACTCCAAGAGTGGTCCATACATGCATTACAGTGGCCCTGGTGCCTGGCAATTTCACAACTCCCATTTGGGGACCAAATACCCAGAGGTGTAATTAAGGTGGAGCCTGAGGATCACTGGCCCTGGGCACTACGCAAAGGGGGGGGGTGGATTACTGCCCTTAAGGCTCCACCCTCATTATGGAGGAGGTGCTGGCAGCTTCACAACCCCATTCCTTCTCCTTCAGAAGGGAGCCTCCACAGGAGAAGGAATGGGGGCTTGACGCCACCGCAGCATGTACGTCCTCCTCTGAGGAGAACCTGGTAGTGATGTCATGACATCACATGACACTGTGATGTCACTGCCCCAGGCACTGCCCCAGTGGTGGTGCAAATACCACCCCTCAGCATTGCAGAGTGTTAACAGTCAACAATCCTCCTTCTCCTCCTTTCTAATATGTATAACATGTTTCTAATTTGTGCAAATGTCTTTCTCCGTGATTGACTACTTCCACTTTTCATTGGCAACGCTGCACAACGGAGAATCCCGCCTGCAAACTTTTCAGCTGCAGCAAACCGCACTTGCGTACAGTACAACCTAAGTCTGCATGGCCCTCTGAGGAGCAGGCTCTCTGTTTATAGACCAGAAGGAGCACGCTCACCCTTGCGATGTGCCAATATGCTAATGTTGCATTAGCGAATCCAGTTTTTAGAATTAGAATTAGAGCATTAGAATGTTTTTGCCTTGATTGCCTATGGAATTGATGGGCTCAATAGAATTTCATGCACAAATAATACTTGCTCAGTAAGAGTCATATTGCAGGAGCAAAGGCAGGATTAGTGGATTCTTTTAATTGACGTTTTAGCACAGAAAGGAAGAGTTCAGCTCTCCTGTGCAAGGAACAAGGGTTTGTTTGATAGGGGCCACTAAATCTAGGATCTCTTGTCGAGAATAATGATGAGACAGCCAATTACTGTGGGATTTTTCAGCGTGCAATGTGGACATGTGTTCTCTGGAAACTAAGCTAAGATCACCAAATTAATTTCAGGTAACACCCCATTCTCTCTCTGTCTTTGAAACTTGGAAGAGGGCAGAAAAGACAGCATGCAGCAATCTGCTCTTGAAGCATTTACACCAAGGATAGAAGCTCACCAATTGTAGCTGTAGATGTCCCCGGTGACCCCTCTTACCCAAATCTTATGATATTTTGGCACCGCCATCTTGGTCATGAGATCCAAGATGGTGGCGCCTGGATAGCAGCATTATATTAAGCTAAGCAGAGGCGTCATAATTAAACTCATAACAAAACCGTTTCTTCACATGTACTTAAGCCCAGACTAAGGGTGCAATCCTAACCTGGAGTTAGGCCGGCGCAGTTAGGTAAGCAAAGTTTGATCAGCACAAGGGTCACTGTAAAGCGTGTTTGGACCATTCTTGGAGTGAGGATGGCGCATGTCTGTGTGCCATCCTCCCTGACTCAGAGAGTGGTCCAAATGTGCTTTACATTGTCCCTTGTGCCAACAAAACTTTGCTGGCCTAACTGTGCCGGCCTAACTCCAGGTTAGGATTGTGCTCTGACATTTCAGCAGAAAAGTATATTCAAAAAGCTGAAGTCTGCTCACCTTGGATATGAGCTATCATGGATCAACAATGCCCTTCTGCAGTTAAGTCTACATAAGACAAACCGGACAGTCCCTGTTTAAAATAAGAGAACAAAGAGACACAAATCTTGACATCAGGAATGGCAACATTCAGAACGCAATGGGGAAACATTTCAGGTGCCAAGATTCCTCTACAGGAGATTTACACATTACTACTCTTCAAAAAAGAAACTGAAAAAAAATCAGGTGCGAAGGTGCTAAATTGCTTTTCAAGCAAGTTTATTCATTTATTAGGTCTGAAAACAGTTTCCTATCCTATGATGAGTACTAATTAGCACCACAAAGCTAGGATTGTTGTGTTATCACCAATTACTGTGGTTGTGAATGGATCCTGTGTTCTGCTTCTCTTGCTTATCTATTTAACCTTTACATAAATCCTTTTTGATGTTATGCCAAGCATGGATACTGTACCCTGTACTATACGCTGTCCATGATAGTGAGCTGACAAGTCCTGCTCCTGTGCTCCAGTCCTGGAGTATCCATAACTATGCCCCTCCCCACTTACCATGGTTACAACCTTCAATGACCAACGTACTTTCCAGCAGTTTGGCATACAGACTGCATAGGCGCAGTGGCATACCTAGGGGGTCCAGAGGGGCTCATCGCCACTCCATTCTGGGGGCTGTCCTCTTTCTCCTATGCTTTTTTTTTTTTGAAAGGGTGGCCCCCTGGAGGGGCTTCTTAGAGCCAGAGAAACCGTGCGTAGCTTTCCCAACCCTCAGAAGGCAAAATCTGCATTGGGCTATAATCTAGATTCTGCATTTGAGGGCCTAGTACTGTTTTTAAGATGAATGCACATACAGTCATTCAAACAAAGAACATATGTGTATAGACCAGTGATTTTCAACCTTTTTTAATCTCACGGTACACTGACAAGCCTTAAAATTTTCAGGGCACATCCTTTGTTTTTTGACAATTGACAAGGCTCATTGGGATTCTGGAAGGGGGTTCACATCCCCAAAGACCCTAGTAATAAGTTACCCTCCCCTGAACTTCCAGCACACCCGTGGACCATTCATGAAATACAAATTTGCCGCGGCACACTGGCTGAAAATTGCTAACAGTTGTATACACATTCTGTGTAATGTGTGCAGAGCCCTTGTACCTTGTGCACTTCATGGCCATTTGGCGCCGCTGCTTACAATGTTTTTCTCTATAATTGTATGTGTGTGGCCCACATACCCGACAACTGCTACTATGGCATGCATGTGATGAAGTGGACTCTGGTCCTGAAAGTTCATGCCATACAAAAGCCTGTTCATCTTTCAGGTGCTGTAAGAGTTGTTCTCGTCGTGATTTGCATCAGAGTATTCCATATTCTCATGACTGCAACTGCAGTCTCCGCACACAAGCCGATCCGCCATGTTAGCAACGCTCCTTGAGCCAGCGTCTAAATGAAAACAAATTACACGCTTGTGAATCCTTAATTAGGGAAAGAACTCTACGGTTTCATTTCTAATTGCATTTCATCCAATTTAAAGACATTTGTTCTAGTCCTGACCGCATTAAGTCGCACAAGGAAAGACTTGGTAGCATTTTATATCCAGGAACAGGCGCCCAGCGTAGCGACCACAGCAACCGCTTAAAAACACGGTAAACACCATTAAGATATACTCAGGAAAATGGCAGCAGCTGAAAACCTCCATTCTAAAATGTGTTCCAATTAGTCATAGCATCTCAACTTTCGGTCAAGGCTTCCTGGAATACTGGGACTTACTGCAATATGATGACGATCATAACATGCTACAATTTTGTTACAATAATTATTGCCCAATACCATCCCCCCACTTGCGGCAAGGTCTTGTGATCTGTTGCGGTAAATCAATTTACGATGGCGCAAAGGTTGTGCCGCCATCAGGCACTCTGGAGCCGCTGGCATGAATGGTCTGAGGCTGTGTGCATGCTGAACCCAGAGAGTGCAGTTTGTGGGTGGGGAGAATGAACGCAGTGAGAGGTTTTGAGGAGGAAGGATGGAACTTGTGCTGGGATCCTATCCTTAATTTTTCAGCCCTCCCACTCCCTTCCTCTCCTTGAACTATAAACTGGCATTGTTTCGAAATGACCCATAGGTGACGAAAAAGGCCTACTCAGATTTTACTTACCAACACTTATTGGCTTTCTGTTTTCCCCTCCTCTCATAGCATGCAGCACATTTTGTTGGTGCGGCAGCATGCTGTAGCATGGCAGGAGATTGGATTAGGCGGTTAGTCATTGGGTTCGTACTACCTGTGAGAGTACTTTTTCGAAGCAACATTTTTTTTTATCTATTAAGTTATGTGTTGGTTTTATACAATAGAAACCATAGCCCAATAACCCACCCATCCCATTTGCCAGACCAGTGTTTCACAAACTGTGGGTCGGGATCCACTTGGTGGGCTGCAACCTGATGTCAGGTAGGTCGTGGAAAGGTGGAAGCAGCCATCTTGGAAGCTGCAGGCCTTACTCTTGCTATATTCCTTTTGTGAGTGTTAACAATTTGAATTTTCAAATGATTTTTTAAAAATTGTTTTTAGTTCGGTGCTTTTACATAGTGTTGTTGTTCAGTCGCTAAGTCGTGTCCGACTCTTCGCGACC
>JAJKFI010000031.1:10108122-10186036 GCA_029204185.1 Lerista edwardsae
AATAATAATAATAATAATAATAATAATAATAATAATAATAATAATAAGTATTTATATACCGCCTTTCTAGGTCATTAGATTGCAATTTTGACTTTATTATTCTAGGTGGTTTACATAGGCAGGCATTTCTAAACACAAAGGGTTTTTACAATCACAAATAGTTCTCATAAGAACTGCTACATTCAGATGACACTTTCAAGTCCAGCCTTCCTTTCTAGCCGCACAACTGCCTCCCTACGGCCTCTTGCTCTCACCAAGAACAGCTGGTCCGACACAACTGCCCTCTCACAGGCAGCCAGACAACAGCGCAAATCTTATCAGCTGCATTCTCGAGGTCTGCTGCTCACGGAAACTTCCGGTGTTCTCAAACAGGCGACCTTCGGATCTTATCTTCGGGCATGACTGTGGCTTTTACCCTCTCGGCTAGACGTCTCGCCCAGACGTTTATATACTGTTTATACTGGCTAGACGTTTATATACTGTTTTTCAACCAAACATAATTCACAAAGTGGTTTACATAATAAAGCATATCAATAAATGGTTCGTTCTCCTCTAAGTTGAAAAATAGATGAAGAGACTGTTGGGCCGGTCCAGGCCTGGTGTCCTTTTGCTCTGGGAACAATAGCCTTAGCAGGAGGCCTGTAATCAGTAGCACCTGTATTACTAGGTGTAGGCTGTCCACAGAGCAGTAATCAAAGAGCAGCTGTGGAAAGTGCATACATGCAGATCCCCACATACCAAGGCTGTGCGTTGTAGGAAGCTGATTGGGCCCACAGCAGTATTTAAGAGCTGGGCAGCTGCCCTTCAGTGTGGGTTGAAGTAGAAGAAGGGGAGCATGCTGCTGGCGTGAAGTAAGACCTGTAAGAACTGTTGCTGCAAGCTGCTATGTGACAGTGTATTCTGGAATTTGACCTTGGACTGTGTATTGTGGCTAACTGTACCACCTGACTCCTGAGAAACCTTAATACAAACTCTCTACAAGGTAAAGTTGTGTCCGTGACTTATTTACCTCAACGGTGGAAAGCCGAATCTACCACAGCCCTGTCTCGTTTCCTCTGGTCGTACAGCCGGGCTCTCTGCCTAGCTACAGAACCCCCGGCCATTGGGGAGTCTTCCTAATAGGGCATAGTTCCATGGGAAACTTTCCAACTTCCTGTCAGAGACACCAGCAACAGCAACTGGAAAAGACACCATTCTGTGGGTGAAGAGTCATCTTACCTGGCCCAGCAGGTGTCCTGTGTCTGCTGGAATGTGGAGTTGGCCACATGCTGCCTATGGAAGCGGTCAGCCCCTGTGCTCCGGTCTTTTACAATAGCTGAAAAGAGCCTAGCGCTGCTGGAATGCTCATTCTAATGGTTCTAGGGTTCTAGGCACCAATAGGATTGAGGTCTAAGTAAACCTCCTATGCACACTTACCTGGGATGGATAGCCCAGTCCTAATTGGGGTTTACAACAACAGAGCCGCAATCTATTCAACAGTAGAATAGGGGCAAATCTGAACCCATTAGTGCAGCAGAGACTCGTCTCGAGTCGAGGGAACAAATGTTCCCTTATTTTGAGGAGGTAAGTGTAGGTAGTCGTTTAGGTAGTGTAAATGGCAGGTGGGATAGAGGCCCTTCTGACCTGGCATAGAATTGTGCATCATGCTTGCACTGCAGCAATGGGAGCAGCCACATAGAATCACATGGTAAACACAATTCCACAAAGCACCTTCATTGGAATCACCATCCTCTAGTGCTTCTCAAACTTTTTAGAATGACAGTTTCTCTGGGACCTACTGGAAATGCCGTCATTGTGACCCCAGAGCCTGCTACTCTCCTGAGAATGCAGCAATAAGATGGGTTATTTTTCAGTCCTTTTCCAATAGAAGAGTGAATCAAAAAGAAAAAAAATAGCTTATTTACAACATTGATAAAAGCAAAACAACCACACAGCCCCCCCATTTTCCAGCGTTCCATCTTCTCATATTTTAAATACAGCTGACCTAGATGCTTCACAATCCACGTGAAATTGGCTCGGGACCCACTGGTGGGTCCTGACCCACAATTTGGTAACCACTGCTCTAGATCATATTGTTCTTATTATAACAGCATCATCAATTTTCATCGCTTCTATACACAGAATGAGAGGACAAGATCCTGTCTCCAGGATTTAAAACATAGTCAGTGGCATTTCTACAGGGATGGCAAAGTTCTAAGTTTTGCAAGAACCCTTACCTTGCAGTGGAAATCACTCCTCTCCTGCACCGTTTTAGCCAATCCGCACAGGGAAAAGCAACATCTTGGCGTTGCTTACTGGCTACAGCAGCAAGGGAGAGGAGGGATTTACATGACAGGGTAAGGCTTCCTGCAAAACTTAGAGCTTTGCCATCCCTGTAGAAACGCCTCTGAACATAGATAGAGCCAAGGGAAACAAAGGAGGAAGGGGTGGAATGGAGGAAAGATAAACCGGAGATGAATATGAGACTGCTTCCCTTGTTTCCCCAAACATACTTGTATAGTTACTGTACTTCCTAAACAGAAGTATTAGCTATACAATTAGCTCTCAAACATTGGCTCCCAACATGGTTAGGCTAGCTTCCTAAAGTAAAAGTTGAACATCAATGTTGCTTTTCTTCTATATTTTTGCTCAGAATAATAACATCTGAGAGTGCCTTATTAGTGAATCCTTAATTTTTTCTGGTTGGTGTTTAGTGTTACTATGTTGTACTGTGTTTTGATATGCCATTAAAGGTATTCTAAGTCTAAGTCTAAACATCATAAGATTCTTTTGCTGCTGGTAAAAAGATGTAAATGTTATTATGACAGCAACAGTGTGCTCGATGAATCATATATATCAAGGACTTCTTGATTTCCATTATGTGGGCAGACACTAAACCCCAATGGATATCGAGTAAAAATATCTAGATTTGCCTTTAGTCAATTTCAAGAGCAACTGAGAATTCATAGGAAATATTTCATACTATATATATTTTATTTTATATTTATATATAAAACTGTAAGCAAGTTCTTTTTTTAAAATGCCAAGGTTAGACCACTGATTCCTCTATCTTGAATAATACTTTATACCCAAGTAATATAGTCCTATCATGTTCAATGTCTAAATGAAGGAGTCAAGTTTGCAAGACATTTATCATACTTAGGGTGCAATACTATGCATACTTAAGGTAAAGGTTTCCCCACGACCGAATGGTCTAGTCATGACCAACTGTAGGGGGCGGTGCTCATCTCTGTTTCTAAGCCAGTAGAGATGGCATTTGTCTAAGGAAAGCTTCCATGGTCATGTGGCCAGCATGACTATACGCCGTAGCACACGGAATGCCGTTACTTTCCCACCGAAGTGGTCCCTATTTATCTACACACATTTTTACATGCTTTTGAACTGCTAGGTTGGCAGGAGCTGGGACAAGCAACAGGAGCTCGCTCCGTCACACAGTCTTGAACTCCCAACCTTCCAGTCAGAAAGCCCTGCAGCAGCGGATTAACCCACTGCGCCACCGTCCCTTATGCATCCTTACCTGGAAGTAAGTCCCATAAAACTCAGTGGGGCCTCCTTCTGAGTAGACATACCATTGCACTTTTAGGCTGCACTCCTATAACACTTACCTCTGAGTAGGCATACAGAAGAGTGCACTGCTCATCAGACAGGTTTCCATGTCCCCTTTGACACCTGGTTAATGGAATGCTTGAGCTTATGGCTGCCCAGTCTTTTTATAATTTTGATGTAGGAAGACCCCCCCTTCGATTCCCTCAGAAACCACCACACTTCCTCCTGGCTCCCCAGGCAAGCCAAAACCGCCATGCTTCCTCCTCGCTTCCCAGCCATGCTGAAACCATGGCTGCAGGCACACAGCCCAGCCCCGCTGCAACCGCCACGCTCCTTTCACCTAACAATGCAAGCCTAACAGAACACCACCCTTGTAGTGTAGCCCAGTAACCAGAGTAGAACAATAAAGGTCCTGGCAACAGTGGAAGCAGCAACTCTTGGTGGGAAAACATTTCTTGGCTAAAGTCCAACTGTTAAGAGCCTCCTTAACGTGGCTCTGTACCCCATTGTGGTCAATTCAGCCTATAGGTGATAGTGGTGATTGCTATGCTCATAATGGCCAGATGGAGGTCTAACCAGATGCACATAATGCAGGACCTGGAAAGGTGAAAGGGTAAGATGTGATGGCCATTGAGGGGACAGCAGTGCTGTGAACACTCTCTCCTTCCCTTAAACGTGTACAGGTCTGACTCCATTTTGAATTTTAGCCTGGGAGCTGCTATCCTGCAAAGAGGTCACAGAGGTAATGCTTGAGAGTTAGCACAGACCATTAAGAATTGGTGCCAAGGGACATTCAGATGTCGCCCTCCCTCAGGATTTTGTAATGCAAATGTGATATCTGACAAAAAGGAGTATTGTAAAGACCATTTTAGTCTAAATCTATTCTAATCTGCCCAGGAGCTCAAATAACCTGGAAAAGTCTTCTTTGGACTAAGCCACGGGTTTCCCACCAAAGATTAAAGCAGCAACAGACTATACCTGCCTTTATCCATTGTCAATCTTATCACCACTACTGTACTATTCAAATGCAAACTCCCTTCCGGGCACTCCAGAGTAGCATTTTATCAAGGTGGGGAGGGGAAAGATTCTGACTCTGAAAGTACTTACCACATTGATATCAAGCACTTGTGGCTAAATCTGTCTGGTTGAAGTGTCTCCTTTCTGCTTTTGTGATGTGCCTGCCCTATTGTAATCTAAATGTACCTATGTTTGCTTTGTAATCACTCCTCCTTGACCCTTCGTAGGAGTCACACTAGAGGGGAGGGGGAGCAGCAGCAAAGAAGGACCAGCAATCAGATGTCTCACATCACCAAAATTGCCAATAGTAAGTTGCCAAGGTTATTATTCGTTGATGCCAATTCCACATTTGCATGTTCAACTGTATAACTGACCAAACCCAAATGTACAAATTGCACAAGTTCTGTGGTCTCCTGGGAAACGGATTGCACTTGTGTCCATTTTACTAATGTCCTACACATGAGTAAAATGTATTTCTCTTCCTGCAACATCGAAGTCCAGCTGGCATTCTTCCACTGACATGTCCGAATCTCCTTTGGTGAGCGCTCGTAAAGGGGAAATATCTAGGCTTGGGAACTCTTGGGTTGAGAGAGATTGCTTCTTTAGACGGCAAAGGGAACACACGCTGGGAAAATGAGTCTTGCCAAACCCTTTTGACAGGTCAGTGCGCCTTTACCAAAGCTGGGCATCGACCTTGGAGAGCCCCGATTGGGTCCGGGTGTTCTCGTAGACAACAACTTCAATAAACTAAAATGAATGGACTTAGTACTACTGAACTGCAAGCTGCTAGGAATGGCACACTGGGTCTGCGTCTTACTGTGGGAAATCATATTGTGCATCCAGGACCATAAGGGAGGCAATGACAGCTGCACTGTACTCTATTTACCTTTGAGGAGGTGTTGTGTATTTCAGCCATTGCTGCTGTGATGTGATCAGCTGTGATACAAAAGTTTCATGATTACTTTCAGAAAAAAAGTAATGCTGATACAGACATTCCTAAGCCCATTGTTCTGTGTCAAAGCCGAATAGTAATGGGGAGGGGGTGCATCTGCTCCCAATTGCAAATTCCAACATTCCTCCTCTCACCCCTCTCTTCCCTCCACACACACTTCCTCTTCTCTTCTCCCCTCCTCTGTCTTTGGAATAGTAGTAGTAGTAGTGATGGAGTAAGCAGGCAAGGGGATGAAATTAGGCAAGCAACCTCAGCTGCTTAAAGGTGCTGGACTGGCCCTGGCATTTTTGATTGCTGCCTAAGCATGTTAAATTAAAGTATAATGTTGCCATTTTCCCATACACATTGATTATACACCAGAAATGAAACACTGAAATACTACTTTTGAAAGCTGAACTGTGAATCAACGCATTGGAAATGATAGATAGAAGATAGATAGAAATTTATTTGTCATTGTACTCAAGGTATGAGAACAATGAAATGAGGTGCTCTTCACATCATACAACTGGACAACACCAAATAACATATACAAATAACAATTAAAACAACACTAAAAAAAATATGGATATAGGTACCATACAACCATGAGGTATACATTTGTTAAGACCACCAGATTCAAAACTCTGCATTTAGCCTGATCACCCCACTTGGGTAAAAACTATATTTAAATCTACTTGTCCTAGCTTTCAACACTCTATATCTTTTTCCTGACGGTGGCAATTCTCTCTAGGGATACAGGCCGTTGATTCAATGCTGGAACTAATAGCATAGAACAGTGGTTCTCAAATTTAGCACTCGGACCCACTTTTTAGAATGACACTCTGCCTGGGACGCAGTCAAGGCTGGAAGTGCCATCACTGTGACTCCAGAGCCTGCCACCTTCCTGAGAATGCAGCAATAAGTTTAACAATTGAATTAAAAAATATTCCCAATATATATAAAAGGCATATTGCAGCCTAATCATATGCATGTCTACTCAGCCATAAATCTCATTATAATCAATGATGTTTATTCTCAGGTAAGTTTGGATAGGATTGCAGCCCCAGAGTGCCCCTATGCAAATTTCTCAGTTTACTTCCTCCTGAACCTCATTAGGGTCTAACAAATTAAATTAAAAATTACCCAGCAGATTGCAAACATCTGTAGTCACTGATTGCTTGAAACTGGGGGCGCAATCCTAAACTGAGTTAGGCTGGCATAAACTAAGCCAGCAAAGTTTGGCCAGCACAAGGGAGACCTTAAAGTATGTTTGGACCACTCTCAGAGTCAGAGAGGCTGGCACACAGACATGAGCCATCCTCCTTGACTCCGAGAGTAGTCCAAAAATGCTTTAGAGTGGCCCTTGTGCTGGCCAAACTTTGCTGGTTTAGCTTATGCCGGCCTAACTCCAGTTTAGGATTGCACTCTGAGGCATATTTTGTTTCTGTTAAATAGTATTAACGGTTGCATAACAAAACACAGATGAGACTTTGCTGATAATTATTGTTGATTCCCCCATCAGCTATTATTGCAGCTTACAAAGATACTGGTGCCTCATCCTGATGCAGGGCAATACCATAAAGGATACCAACTTGCTTGCATGACAGTCAAGGATAATGCAAGATGCCTTGGAGGAAACATGATTTGTAGAGGCTTTGTGAGAGACGTTAGAAAATTTGGGACCATGATAAGCATCCAGGACATCTTTAAATGGATATACCTTTGACCAATCCCAAAAGGATGCTGCTTCTCTCTTATGAAAGGTTTTCTCTTTGTCAAACAGCTTGTTCCTAGTATAAATGCAAGAACGGTGTTGCTTGTTTTTTAGATAGATCCGTCCTTTGAGTGGTGGAAGTGATCGTAATACATCGCAAAATACCAATGGGATTGAGTCTAAGATCTGGTTTAAAATAACTGCCTCCAAATATCGATCTTTCAAGAAGTACTATTACTTCCCATTTTTATATAGGAATGGAAAATGGTTATGTGGCTCTAGAGAGTCACAAGCTTGTTAACTGAAAGATTTTTGGGGGCGCAGAACTCGGGAATGATTGCTGTGTCAGTCATTGAGCCGTAAAGAGCAAACGCTGCTGCTGAGAGTCAGTTAATTTGGTGTTGAATCTATAGCAAAGATACAAACATGGCAAACCATGAAGTTGCTGAAGTGCTTAATAGACACAAAAAATAATAATAATAATAAAATAATAATACATTTATTTATATACCGCCTTTCTTAAGATCACTAGATTTCTCTAATGATTGAACTCAAGGCGGTTTACATAGGCAGACTTTCTCACAAAGCCGAAGGTTTTTACAATTTACAGAATGTTCTATCTTCCAAGAACAACACTCCTACAGATCTTTCTTTCTGGATTTAGCCTTCTTTCTTTAGCCACCCGTCTGTCGTCTGCTGGCTGATGAGGCTTCCCTGCTGCCACCAGAGATGCAGCTGATTTCAGCACACTCCTCCTCCCACGAGGCAGCTGAAACTCAGCTTGTAATCAGCCGCAGTTTCCAAGGTCTGCTGCTCGCAGAGACTTCCGGCAGTCCCGAGCTCACGACCTTGAGATCTTCAGGTGTTATCTTCGGGCAAACGGAGGCATTAACCCTCTCGGCTAAATCTTCTGCCCTCTGATTGCTTCAGATTATTTCCCCCCCCAAAAAAGCTTCAGATTATTTCCCCCCCCCCAAAAAAAATGTGTGTTGTGGAATTTTGCTGATATGGTCCTTGTGATCAGTAGCATAGCTTTAGGGAGGGCAAAGTGGTAAGTATCGCAGGTGTTGCAATACACTGGGTAAGTGATCCCTCCTGATGCAGTTGCCATCGCTGCTCAGAATGGCTCTGATGGTGAGTGGGAGGAGCCACCTACATGGTGCGTTGAGGCACCTACAATACTTATCACTCTGTAGCTATGCTGTGATAGATCACCCTCAACTTTATGACTCCCTCTCTCTCCCTCTCTCTATTTCTTCCTCTGTATTTTTCTAGCTTTGCCACTCAACTTGGTAAGACCTTGGTAAGAACTTGAACAACCTGAGGAAGCTTTGCCACAGGGATGCTATTTTCTATTCCCATCAGGGATGGCATCAGAAGCTGGGTGTGGGCTAAGGGCCCTCACCTATGAAAGGGCCCACCTGGCTGAGTCAACCTCTAAATACTCTGTGCCAGTGGCAGTGGAGGCATCATTGGTGGTGGTGGAGAGCACAATCCTAACATGGAGTTAGGCCAGCACAGATAGGCTAGCAAAGTTTGGCTGGCACAAGGGCCACAAACATGCTATAAAGCACGTTTGGACCACTCTTGGAGTCAGGGGGAATGGCAAATGTCTCTGTGTTGGCCTCTCTGCCTCCAAGAGTGGTCCAATCATACTTTATGGTGTCCCTTGTGCCAGCCAAACTTTGCTGGCCTAACTGTGGTAGCCTAACTCCAGGTTAGGATTGCACTCTGAGAGTATCATGAAAAGCTCCGTGCAGGGCTTTGGCCCCGGACTCCCAAGAACCTACCTCTGGCACATCCAGTTCCAGGAAGCAGAAGAAGCAGTGATTCAGATAAGTGTTGAACACACTCATATGAGGTCTGAATTAATCATTCTTCCATTCATAAATCTGGACATATTATCAATGATGAACTCCTGAGATCACTAGTGCACGCATCTGCCTGTCTTCAATCCAATGATAGAGAACCGTGAAGGAGGACCTGCCTGACTCCCATCTCCATCCCTTATGCCAGTTCTTAACACTTTGCTGTTTTTCAGTGAGGAGTTAATTTCCTTGCTATTTTCAAAGATTCTTTTTTTGGTTTGCAATTTTGGAGTGATGCAGAACTTCCTAGGCTCATAATAAGTTCCATGTTGAGCACGATAGAACATTAACTGTTTTTGTAACAACTTGGCCAGTGTTACATTGCCCTTATTTTCTCATGGTCCCCTTTCAAATGATGCTGGAAGTATTTTTCATCCCCTTTTCCTCTCAAGAAATGTAAGGTCTCCACATTTGCCAAGGAGTTGGCAGGGATGAATAACAGAGAAAAGCAGCAGATGGCACAATGATACTTCACCCTTAGGTGAGTATTTTCTTGCTCCTCTTACTTGTTTTCAGAAATGCAGGGAAATGTTCTCTAATGGATTCTAGCCAGGGATGCTTGTCTTCATATGACCCCTGCTAATTGGGCATAGAGACCCTTTCAAGTGGAAGTCCTCTTCTTGAGAAGGGGAGGATTAATTGTCCCTATTCATCCCAGCACAGTGTCTCTTCCAACAGCTGTGACTGGTGTCTCCTCTTGGGTCCTTTGGTTTACTTTGCTGGGGAAACAGTTTGTGACTTATTGGTTGTTGAAAAATGATTTATAATACACAGTACATATGAATAATTAGATTTAGAATAATAATCTTATACAGACCTTTAACAGAGAATATTTTTTCCTAAATCATTTCTACAGTCACCTGGTTGGTTGTTTTAGGATTATGCCAGCAGACTCTTGCTTTGTTATTCAGTTGAAATGTCATGTCCTGATTAGCAGGTGGTGAGTTAAACTCTAATGGAAAAACAAGTGGCTTCTTCTAGCCCGGGATTAACAACTTGAGATGGACCTTCCAGCCTGGCTAGAAGGATCTTCCTGTTCCAGTCTTTCTTTCTTGGAGGATGAGGTAACGGTCTTGGCCCTTTTGTCATTTTTATCTTCAAAGAGACAGACAGACTGAAATGGATCTTTTTCTGCCGGCTGCTGCTACCTCCTCCCAATTGTGGCTCTTGAAGAAAATGCAGTTTGAGGATACAGCACAATGCAGGCTAAGTAGCCAGTTCTTTGCAGTCTCCACCCTTCTGCACCACAGTGCTGGCACGAGGTTGCTGAAAACACCGGGGCAAACCCTTTCACTGGGTCCACCAAAGCACCCCATGCCCACCCTCTGATAGTGCAGTGGGCACTGCTGCTACTACTGGTACTGAGAGTTCATCGATCAGCCCAGCCTGGCTGTTGGAGCCAGGCCAACGCCATGTTGAGAGCAGCATCCAGACTCCATTTTTCAAAACTGCTACTTTCAAGCATGGCAGCTTGCTAACCTGTTTGAGTGACATATCTGGCAATTCCAGGGGGAACGGTCCCAAGCGGATAAAGGGGTGAATCCAAGGGGGCAAAGGCAGAAGACCTGCCAGCATCCTTCTCCCCAGTCAGGCCTTGGTAGTAATAATGATGGATTTCTGGCCAGTTCTGAGTGAGTGTGATATGCAGATCATGTGAACTTCAGGCACTAGGAGGACTTGGAGGCCACCTTTTCATGAATGTATTCAGCCGGCAGCAACAGAATGAACGGCCTTCATAGATTTTCATCTCTTTGCTGTCATTGACACTTCCCTTCAGGAAGGACTTCTGCCAGCTCAGTCCAGTGACGCTGATTTCATATGGTCCTTGTGTTCTGTTCCTCGCTCCCTTTTATCTAACATAGGTTTATAGCCTTTTAATTGCAGCAACAAACACTGAGTCGAGAAGGCCACGAGGGAAGGAAGAACAGGGGGTGCATTTTGGGTGAAGGGGCATGGAAGAGAAAAAGAAACGCGTCTGTCATCAAAGAAATAAATGCATCCATGCTGTGCAGTTGCAGCCATGCCAATGAAGCAGGGTACGGTGTGCTATTGGGGGGAGAAGACCAGATGGCCAATAAGAGGTAAGTAAAAATGTTTGTTCAAATAACTTTTACTTACCTCCCCGCAGGCCACCTGGTTGCCTATGGGGCTCCTCGGACTCACACCAACTATTTGCTGGCGTATGTCTGAGGCAGGGGGAAGGTCTGGGCTGAGAAAAGGAGATTGGACGCACAGTGCATGACTGCTGCTGAGATCCTCCCACACTCACCCTGCCCTCCCCTCTACCCTGCTCCAAGCCTCCCCGGAACTGCCCATAATCCACTCCCACTGTCACCTTACCTGCTGCAGTGTGGCCCAGGTGGGCTGTTGGCAGGTGCAGAGAACCCTTTGCACTGGTTACTCCGGAATGCCTGATCGCAGCACATCTTGTGTGCCGTCGTCAATGGACTTAAATGGGTAATGGGAGTGAGCCATCAGAAAATGCAGGGGCGTCGTTACAGTCTGTTAGTTAGTGGGAGCTATCTCATTATTTAACATTTCTGTTTGCATAGATGCATGGTACTTACGCCAATGGTACGAAATGAAATTCTGTTTTTCCCATAAATCCAACTATAATTACATTTCTGATTTTGATAGAAAGCAAAATTTGAACTAAAGGCACACTGTGCTCTCCTTATTTAAATGCTACATTAAAACCTTTTTTTTTTAAAAAAAAAATCAAATACTGCTTCATGTTTCAAAGTACTTAGGACTTTATTTCTCAAGAGGAGGAAGAAAATGAAAAGTGATGTGTGCTGCTACACGGCATGGTCTAGCAACCTGGAGAGCATCAGGTGTCACAGGGGTTAAGCTGGGAGCCTGCAGATCAAAAAAGGAAACTATAGACAATTCTACAGAACAGGGCAGGGGGAGGTGGTGGAGGGTGGGCCCATGGGCGAGCTGGCCTAGGGATGGGGTAGAGCCAGGATCCAGCACATCCCCTGGGCCCTGCCTAGTTGGCCCTATGAGCCACTTGGATTTCTGCCAGTGATTTCACTGGTGCAGATCTGAGTAGTCCTATAGGAGTGGTTGGGGCTTTACCTGGAGTAAGGGGAAATATCCCCTTACCCCGAGGTGACCTCCAGCTAACCTGTGCTGGATATAGTGCGGGCCAGCTGGCCGGCCTGTTCCAGCACAGGTTAGGATTACACTCTCAGTCTTATTTCCTGGTGTAGAAAATATACTGAAACATAAATAAAAGAAGGATGAGGAAGGGGAGATGGACCATGGAACCCTGATGATGACTTTGCATGAGTCCGATGATGGCCTTTCCGTACTCACCACAATCGTGTCTCTTCTTCTGATTCAGTGCATCCTAAGTAAGATTATGGAAGGGTTGGGTTTGTTGTTGTTTGTTTGAATGGAGTGGCAGGGGAAAAGATTGCATTGCTTCATTGTACATTGGCAACCAATAGAAAACCATTTTAACCCTTATATGGTCTGAGAATGTGGGCACAGTGATTGCATCACATTATGCAGCGGCTCTTAAGGGAGTGATCCCCCTGCTCCGTTGGTTCAATCACCCGTCTAAACTGTGCTGTGCAGTCCAGTCGGTTCCTTTTGTGACTTTGCCTGCTTAAAATTGCACATTTGGAGCATGTTGGTAATGCTTCCAGAAAGATATTTCTCCCAAGACCTCTTTCAAATGTCTAGAAACCAGAAAATGCCAAACTGTTCTACAACGGCCTTCCTGACGTTTCCAGCTGCATTTCCAGGACTGATTAATGAGGGACTGTGTGTGAGCAAGCCCTGTCTGGGAGGAAAAAGGAAACTTCCTTCCTTGCTGGAAGTAGCTGGCAAGGTGTCACAATTGCTTCTGGCAAAGAGAGCTTCCATGTCTTACAGCTGCCGCCCATCCTGGCACAATCCTTTCATTTGCTAAGACAGGGGCTGATTTCACTGGATTAAATGGGCCGACTCTCCTCTTCCTGGTCGCCTGTGAGGGGTTGTCAGGTGGTGATGGCAAAGACTCCACTAACTTGCTCAGGGGAAAGAAGTGACGACTGGACGGGGAAGGGAACAGAACTGCTGCCGGATGAATGAGCAATGGCTTTCAATGGGGGCAGGAATGCCAGGCAAGTCTAAGAGACAGCATGTACGTCTGCCAATGTGCTTCAGCCATCACATCCTGTAGTGGCCACTGAGAAATGCAGGACAGTCCCCTTCTTGCTGTGGCTAATTGGGATTCTTAGCTTTCAGTGGCTGAAGCCCCTTGCGCTCTCGTGGCTGTCTGAGTTCAGACATTTAGAAGGTACTTTTTTCTAGTATGAAAATATGGTGCTGCTAATTGGGCTAAGGAGCACCTTTCAAAGTGGCGTCTCTCTTCTGTTGAACAGTGGGACGGCAACTATCTCTATTCAGCCCAGTGTAGCATTCCTCGCAGAAGCTACATTCTGCTGTTTTTCTTGTGCTTCTTTTTCAATGGGCAGCCCAATCTCAACTAGTGCTGGTGCACAGAGGCGTTTCTACAGGGATGGCAAAGCTCTAAGTTTTGCAAGAAGCCTTACCCTGTCGTGTAAATCCCTCCTCTCCCTTGCTGCTGTAGCCAGTAAGCAACACCAAGATTGGCTAAAACAGTGTAGGAGAGGAGTGATTTCCACTGCAAGGTAAGGCTTCTTGCAAAACTTAGAGCTTTGCCATCCCTGTAGAAACGCCACTGCTGGTGCAGCACCACATGGCCTGTGGTGTATCTAGCACTAGCTGGCCATGTCTTTGGGGTAAGGGGATATTTTCCCACCCTGAGTAATTGGCAAGCCAGCCCTGTGTGGCTACTTGGATCTCTGCCAGCTATTTAGACCCATGTAGGATTGCCTGGCACAGGAAGAGGGTTAGGATCAGAGGTTTACTGGAACTTTTTGGCAGCCCAGGCACTGTGTGATGTCATGACGGCACATGTTACTCTGGTGTAATATGCTTTCTCTAGTCAACCACAATTAACAACCTGCCACCTCATTCTGTACCAGATGAAGTTTCCAAATGCTCTTCCAAGCATTCCCTTCTCTTTGCCATATAAATCCCTCTGAATCTCACTTTTACCCCTGGCAGAACATTGGCTGAAATGCTTTTATTTCACAAACAAATGTGGTTGGTGGGAAAATAGGAGGTGTTTTTGAAACCTGTGTTAGACAAATGCAACCAATTGGCTTATGTATTTTTTATACATTGTTGTATTAATGCATATTTTTAGTTCTTTGGCATAGTCCAATTCAATAACCATGTGGCAAGTACATTCAAAACATCAAGTGAGTGATACATGAATCAATGTTGCATATACAATTCAAAAACTTTAATGTTGAAATATTTTGACAATTGTAAGATACACACTGGAAAACACCCAAAATGCTATGCATATTTTAAAAAAAGGGTTTTAATATTCTGTGATATAAAGTTACAACTGATTCATTCCAAAGCTAATTGATCAATGGATAATGAAATTTTTGGCAATCCTGTATCAAGTGAAGGAAAAAAATACTGACAATCAACTGTATGGGGTAATCGGCTGTTAATCTCAATCACACACTTAAAAAAGCATACATAAGATAAATGCAGTTGTTCTGATGTAGCTAACCCTAAAAAATCTTCTTGACATAAATTGTTTTTGCCACATGGTCTTCATTCCCCTGGGCTTTGATATATTTGCATTCTTGATTTTGGAAATTCATCTGCTAGTTCTTTGCAGTACTTGGAGTCATAATTTTCCATGACACCAACATATCTGTAAAAATGCATCTGGTGCTATAAATGCTTTATTATCAGATCAGTGGAAGATATGTGGCAGACCCTGCTCTTAGAACAAAAATCTGGTTGCTTTGCAAGTTATTGTAGTATAAAATAAGGGAGAGAGGCGTTTGAAACTATGATACAGAATGCTCTTTCCATAAAGTGAGTGAATCCCAAGCTTATGTTAACATTTAAATATTCATTTTTATATGTTCTTTAAAAAGCTGTTGGTTAAGTATGTCAAAATAAAACACAAACATTGTCCTAAAAACCTGGAGTGGAGTAGATGCTCCAGAGCCTTCTTACCTAATCGTATCCCAGGGCACAATCCTAACCGACTTTCCAGCACTGACATAGCTGTTCCAATGGGGCATAGTCTGCTTTTCTGCACTGGAATAGCAATCATGGAAGCCTCCTCAAGGTAAGGGAATGTTTGTTTCCTTCCCTCAGACATGCATTGTCCTTGTCCCAGTGCTGGAAAGTTGGTTAGGATTGCATGCCCAGTCTATGGGCAGAATTCTACCTTTTGGTGCTGGGAAAGAGGCATTGCTAGGGTGCCTTCGCATAACCAGTACTTAGCGGGGGAGAAGAAAAGCCTCATTCATTCACTGGAAGCCACAGGCTGATCAACTGGATGGATAGGCCAGCCCTCCAATATCCAAGGCGTGTGATGCATCATGATGTGCACTAAGGGATGCAGGAAGTAATGTGGCCAAATTGGCTGCTTTTTGCACCAGTGGCAGACCTGGCTCTTCTGCTGCCCCAGGGCTGTGCCTAGAACTGCCGCAGCCCAACTCAGAAGTAATTGTGGTGATGTGGTGATGTCACCACAATTACTTCTGGTATGTTCGGAGCGGTTGTGCCCCCCCCTCTAAGCAGCTGCCTGCATTTTTTGGTTTCTTCCCAAGCAAAAGAAGTGGGCGGCTACTCAACCATCCATTTCTTTTGCTTGGGGGGGAACAAGCGGAAAAAGCTGGCGTCTGCTCAGAGGAGGGGGCAAACCTTGAAGCCATGAAAGCCACCATGTTCAAACGCAAGAACTATGATGGGTCGCACAGTTGCAGTGGATGGCACTGCTGCCTGGGGGGCACTTGTTCCCCAATGCCCCCTTCAGCTATGTTACTGTTTTGCACTATATGTCAAGACGGATCATATCACTTAACCCTCAGAGTATTCAGAGTTAGATCTGAAGGAAGAAAAGTTAGATAGGAAGGACTTTCACTAAATCCCCACAGAGCGCAATCCTAAACTGAAGTTAGGCCAGGCATAAACTAAGCCAGCAAAGTTTGGCCAGCACCAAGGCCACTGTAAAGTGCATTTGGACTACTCTCGGAGTCAGGGAGGATGGTGCACGTCTGAGTGCTGGCCTCTCTGACTCCAAGAGTGGTCCAAACATATTTTATGGTGGCCCTTGTGTTGGCTAGACTTTGCTGGCTTAGTTTATGCTGGCGTAACTCAGTTTAGGATTGCACCCACAGTGTATTTTAGGGCTTAGCTGCATAGCATTTACTTCTCATGCCCACACTTCTTCAGTGCATCCAATCACTCACACTCTACATTCACAGTAATTATCCATGTTCACCCCCATCACTGCCCAAGACCAGAGTGAGGGAAACTCCAGGCAGAACTGCTTACTCTGTAGTATTTCCCCTCAGGACCTGGATCTTCACGATGTGCACTAAGGGATGCAGGAAGAATGTAGGACTCTATTCATGCAGATGTGCCATGAGATCGCAAAATGCCGTGTCCGGTCACTAAACACACTCTGCTACGTACAGGCCTTCCATCTGCATGCTGCAATCATTCTACAGGAATTTTATTGGATAAGTCTTCAGACTGCCAGAATGTTGATGCACAAGCTGCCTCACTTCTGAGTCATTAGGACAGATGGTCAGGAGAAACAACACAATTCCCTTCAGTGTCTGCAGTGAGATAGGATTAGTACACACCTACCTTCAGAAACAATTTTCTCCCATGCCAGAAAACCAC
This sequence comes from Lerista edwardsae, assembly GCA_029204185.1. Lineage (NCBI taxonomy): Eukaryota > Metazoa > Chordata > Lepidosauria > Squamata > Scincidae > Lerista > Lerista edwardsae. The sequence continues at coordinate 10,124,948 of JAJKFI010000031.1, forward strand.
TCCTCACCTAGTAACTTCTGCAAAAGTTAGAAAAGCCATTCCACAGGCTCTCCAAAACACGATGAAGGCCCTCTCCTTATTATATAAGGCAAAGTTGGTTTGCATTCTCCTTCCTCTCAGGGTTGACGTTATCAGCTTGCTGAATTCGGATGTTAGAACAGTGGTATTCAAACTTTTTAGACCGGGACTCGCTTTTTAGAATGGCAGTCATGTCAGGATCCACCGGAAGTGATGTCATTAACCTGGAAGTGATGTTGTGTCAGGAAGTGCCCCTCCCCTGCCCAGTTTCACCTTCCCCACACCCTCCCTGCACCTCCAAAAAGTGCACTGCTGGTGGCAGTTGCACTTATGGTTAAACTTGCACCCAGCCCACTGTGGCCAAGCACCTATGGGTGCTGGCCCAGTGCTGGCGGTATGACCAAGCCGCTGGTGCTAAAAGTGCCTTACTAGAGAACTGCCAGCACTGAGGGTGTTAGGACTTTGCCCCTAATAACTAGAATAAAATACAATGTTATGTGAGCCAAACACCAAGGAAGGAAAAAATGCCTGAAACACACCTTTCAAATACAAGATCACAGAACTGCCAATCAGAAGAGAAATAACTATTTGAAGAGCTGGTGTTGTGAGTGAAACAATATCAACAGCAAAATAATAGAGAGGCTGAGGAATACAATTTACCCTCTCAGGCGAAACTATTGATTACATTAACTATGGAGAAAAACAATGGCAGTATATCAATATACCTGACTGAAAGGTAAATGAAAGCCTCTTTTGATTTAACAGGCGGTCGACTGTGTTAGAACCCACACTTTGTTTTGCAACTCACACAAGAATCACACAATTTTTTTAAATAAATAAAAACCCCACCATTAATTCAAGTCATGTCATGTTCATTAACATATCCATCCCTTAGCTTGCTTTATTAATTTTTGTACATGTTTAGACCAATCTACCTGAACAAAAGATTCTTGTGACTAGTATAAGCTAGGCTGCAAAAAACAAAACCCTACATCTCTGTAGGTATAAACAATGTAAAAAATATGGACTGCGGTATCTTCAGTTTGTCAAGATGCAGACTCTTGGCTCCTGCATTCATAAACTCAACACAGCAATATGTTGTGTGCTTTGAACACAGAAAAATACAAAATAATATATGAATGGTGAAAATGACTATATTATTTTCTGAGCTAAACATGCCGTTTGTTTTTTGGACTCTATTTGGTTACAGTTAAAGATGCCAGATTCAGGCTACAACCTAACCTGCGGTTAGGCCGGCACAATTAGGCCAGCAAAGTTTGGCCAGCACAAAGGCCACCGTAAAGTATGTTTGGACCATTCTCAGGGTCAGGGAGGCCAGCACACAGACATGTCCCATTCTCCCTGACCCCGAGAGTGGTCCAAACGCTCTTTACAGAGGCCTTTGTGCCAGCCTAACTCCAGGTTAGGATTGTGCCCTAACTCAAAGACTGTGAAGGTACAAAATAAGGCATGCTCTGTCAGCCCAATCCTATCCTCCAGCTCTGCTACAGGGTACAGTGAAATGTCCGCTGCTGTATCCATGGGATTGGAGCAGTTGTCAGAGTCTTTTCAGGATAAGGGAACATTTGTTTGCTTACTCTTGTATCAGGTTCCACTGGTGACAATGGGAGTGCAATCCTATCCTGGAGTTAGGCCAGCACAGTTAGGCCAGCAAAGTTTGACCAGCACAAGGGACACCGTAAAGTACCTTTGGACCACTTTTGGAGTCAGAGAGGCCAGCACACAGACGTGCGCCATCCTCCCAGAGTGGTCCAAACGCCCTTTATGGTGGCACTTGTGCTGGTCAAACTTTGCTGGCCTAACTGTGCTGGCCTAACTCCAGGATAGGATTGCGCTCTAAGTCTTCTTGGATCTGCGTCTGCAGTTTAGCTGGCACAGAACCAAGGAGGATCATGTTGGGAGGAGCAGCTTGGGGGGGGGTATAAGATTCAGTGACAGACTCTGCTTCCATCCCTGCCCCCTCCCAAACCTGATCCTCCCTCTGCATTGACCAGTGGGTTATGTGGGGCTCATGGAGGGTTCAGAGATCAGCATGCTCACCAGCATGTTCTGCACTTCTGTTTAAAAGGACCATATAAGAAAGAAGAAAGGGGACAAGGGCCCGGATCACTGCCTTCTGCCTGATTGGGGTGGTGGCGGCAGCAGATCACATTTAGGTCAGGCAGCAGACCACCTTGGGTCACCCCTGCCTACACCACACCTCAGTCAGGACCTCTCACACAGGTTAGACATGATTTGCTTCATCTCTACATTACTGGTGTGATCTGATGCCCAGCCACAAGGAAGGTCTTTGTTTTGGCAGGTACAGTGCAATGGTGCATTGATAGTAAGTGATGGGTGAACTGCCTTGGCTCAATTCAGAATCGGCTCCATATTTGCAAGCTTTCTCCTAGAGTGTTGGGAGTAAAGCTGATGGTGCATATGCAGGGAAAAATAATTTACCAATCTTCCTGGCAACTGCAGTTGCCTTTCACTTAACCTGCCCTCTGCCCTCTGGCAGAAACCCTCCTGGAAATTCAATCACCCCTCTCCTCTCCAATTATCTGGAGATGTTGGTTGGCAACCATATTAGAATAGTTGCAAAATACAGAAGATGCTCATCAGACAGAAGTCTGCTTGGTTGGGGAGCGGCCATGAATTTCACAACAGTCAACACTGAGAGTAAAGTATTAACAAAAAAAAAATAGTGGCATATGTGCCAACAAAACATTTGGCTTTAGGTCCCTCATTTGCTGGATGATAAACATGATCTTGTTTAACATTTGAGCCATAAATGATATTCTGGTGAAACAGCACTCAATTCATTACAGAGCTGAGCATTATGAGCTGGGCAATTTCATAACCAAAAATAGGGCAATTAAAAACTTCCTCACATTGGAAAATCTGGCCTGAGAGTTATAAACCGGTTGATATCTCTAGTTCACTGTTATGTCGTATCAGTTTGTAAAGTGGAAGGCAGTCTTTCAGCCTTCAGTTGGAAGGAGATGCATGAAAACCCGCTCTTGGGGAAGACGGCACTTGGGGACAATCTTCCCTGGGGGCGGGACTTGCACAGCCTTTCCCAGCTTCCCTGAAGTCTCCAGCCAAACTGGGAGGGCGTGCCCTGCCCCCTGAGGGTGCATAGACACATTTCCCCTGAGGATGGGGCTCGGTCAGCCTCTCCTGTGAAGGCTGCAGCCTCTATGGAACCAGGGATGGAGTGTCCTGCCCTTGGAGGGAGCATCGCAGCGTTCCCTCAGACGGCAGGGCTTTGTCCAGCCTCTCTGAGAGACCTCAACATGCTTTCCAAGAGCCTCAGAGGCTGTGCATACCCTTTCTGGCTCTCAGAACAACTCCGGGTTGGCCAACCTGGATCACATGTGGCATGAGGTCAGGTAAGGCAATGCCTCATTTGCCTCTAGTGACCGCACAATATAGCCCTGCCAATGGGGTGTGTGCTGCCTGCATCCTGTGGTGGGGGGACAGTCACAGAGGCCCCCTCAAAGCAAGGAAATGTTTGTTCCCTTACCATGAGACTGCATTGCGGCTGCATTGGCACTGGAAAATTGGATAGGATAGTGTGATTCTGCAATGCCTGTAAATTTTTTAGAAATACAATTTGAGCAGAAGAGAGGAGGCACACACACCAAGGTGACACAGTTGTCTTAAACAGCATCAGTCCCTAAAGGAAGCCTCCGATTCCCAAGGCTGTCGCTTGCCAGCCAGGTGCAAAAATTCACACATTTATTTTTCCTTCTCTGGCCGGAGAAAGAAGAATTATTTTGTTTCTCTCCTGCCTTACGCTGATCCTGGCAGAAATCTAGACACACTGGCAGGTACAGGTATTATATGTGTGAAGTGCATTTCCAGCAACCGTTCCAATCAAGGAGCATTAATTGTTACCACATTGTATAGATTACTGCTCATAAATGTCTAATAGCTGGGTATAAGAAAGTGACAGCGCAATCCGACGTTGCGCTGGGGCTGGCACAAGTCTCTGGTGCCAGCCCAGGAGTGTCGCAAACGTGCTGTAAGGGCATTCACGATTACTTTGGAGGGGTGGGTGGCCGGCACATGGATGTGCCCTGGCTTCCCTGTGTGGCTCCCCAGGCCTGCAGTACCCAGTTAAGACTGGCCTATGGATGCTGGGGGGGGGGAGAGCAGGGGGAAGGTGGAATGGGGGGGAGGTGGAGGAAATTCCCCTTACTCTGAGTTGCACAGCATGCAGCCATGCTTGATAGGGGGCTGGCGGGCTGGCCTCCCTACTCCCGCGCAGGCTAGGGTTGGGCTGTGAATCACTTTTACTCCCAGTCCTTTACTCAGACGTTTGACCTATGGAATTCAGTGGGGCTTACTTGCGAGAATTATTCTTCAGGTGACCGTTTTAGTACTTCGGCCACAATGATTATGTGACGTGAGCTTACAAAGCTGCTAAATACAATTCCAAGAAGAAAATGGAGGAGATAAAAAATATCTAACTTAAACCTGGGAGACATTTATCAATATCTCTGATCCCTAGCAGCTAACGACTGAATCCAAACCCATCCAGCTTCTAGGCGAAAAATATAGCACAAATTATGTGGAGCCCCTGTGATGAAGAGGGTTTTTAAAAAAAAGTTATTAAAAACCTGGTGGATATAAGAATAGAAAATAATTACTGGCAGAATGCATTACAAGCTTGAAGTGCTGCTTCCCAAAGAAATTGCACAGTAAGATTTACCCTGGTAATGGAATAAAGGATTTTGACCTCCACCATGCAGTGTCACCTCCTTAATGCTCCCATCTCTCCCTCCATCTTTTAAATGAGCGCAAAGATTGATCTGTGCATTTGTCATAAAAACAATTCATTACCGTTAAGCCGTATGTGGTTTACGATTCTACCAAACAAGTGGATCTTTCTAAAACAATCCTATTTTACTTTCATACAGACAAGCAAGAGACAGGCAATAGTTGAATGTGGGAGAGTCATGGGAAACCATGCTGTATACACTCATTCCACGGTCATCTCAGGTCAGATGTGTTTGGCAAGTATTCTGAAACACTATTGTTGTTGTTGTTCAGTCGCTAAGTCCGACTCTTCGCGACCCCATGGACCACAGCACGCCAGGCCTCCCTGTCCTCCACTAGCTTCCTGAGTTCCCCCAATTTCATGTTCATTGCTTCGGTGACACTATCTAACCATCTCATCCTCTGCTGCCCCCTTCTCCTTTTGCCTTCAATCTTTCCCAGGATGAGGGTCTTTTCTAAAGAGTCCTCTCTTCTCATGAGGTGGCCAAAGTATTTGAGCTTCAGCTTCAGGATTTGTCCTTCCAGGGAGCAATCAGGTTTGACTTCCTGGAGGATTGACCGATTGGATCTCCTTGCAGTCCAGGGGACTCTCAAGAGTCTTCTCCAACACCATAATTCAAAAGCATCTATTCTTTGGCGCTCTGCCTTTCTTATGGTCCAGCTCTCACATCCATACATTGCTACTGGGAAAACCATAGCTTTGACTATGTCTGCAAATCCTGTTTCACCAGATACAGAGGTTGGATGGGAAAAAAATCAGTGTGCACACCATGGGCCATGAATGATGGGTATATCCTACTGCTACCAATGTTCTGAACTCAATTTCCATTAGTCTCTAGCCTGAGTCAAATTTTACCAGAGTTGTTGGTACAGTCTTTCAATTCTCTTATTTTTCTTTGTAGTACATTCCTGCCATGAATCCATGCGAGGTCCCAACTGAGACATCTGTGGAAGTAGAAGCACATCTGCCTCAATCCTCTTCATTTAGAGTAGGAGAAAAGGGAAGTATCTGGATCTCAGAATCCAAGCTGGAATTGTCTGAGCAAATGGGAGATGTTTCATTTCTGCCATAGTCCTGGGTGAACTTGGAGGGGGAATTCCTATACAAAATCTGCTTCCTTAAATTGCTCTTTTAAGGATTTGGTTCATTTCTGTAGTCTTGGGGGTGCAATCCTAACCAACTTTCCAGTACTAACATAGCTGTTCCAGTGGGGCATGTTCTACATCCTGCAATAAAGTAGTAGTCATGGAGGCCTCCTCAAGATAAGGGAATGCTTGTTCCTTTAACTCAGAGCTGCATTGCCCTTATCCCAGGGCTGGAAAGCTGGTTAGGATTGTGCCCTGAATAATCTGTGGGTAGTTAGTAGTGCGCAGGGGGTTAAACTGCTGGCTTGTGAGCTTGCTGACCGGAAGGTTGGCAGTTTGAGACCATGTGACGGAGTAAACTCCTGTTGCTTGTCCCAGCTCCTGCCAACCTAGCAGTTCAAAAGCATGTAAAAATGGGAGTTGATAAATAGGTACTACTTCGGTGGAAAGGTAATGGCATTCCATGTGCCTCGGCATATAGTCATGCTAGCCACATGACCACGGAAGCTTGTCCTCGGATAAACACCTTCAGCTTAGAAATGGAGATGAGCACCGCCCCCTACAACTAGACCATTCGGTCGTGGGGAAACCTTTACCTTTTTAGTTTGCAGTGTCCTCAACAAAGCAGTAACAGGCTCAAATCACACGAGGGGCAGGGTGATGTAACCATGCCCTCGCGCCGCTGTCCCACCCCCTGCGCCGCCTAGCCACAACCCCCAGCATCTAGAATAGCTCCATGTAGGAGCATACCAGACATGAGGGAGGGTGAGCAAGCGAAAAAAGCTCTCTGCCTTTTTTTTTCTCTCCTGCTGTGCCCTGCCACAAATGTCTCCTGCTCTGCCTGGCTCCCTTTGTGGCACCCTTTATATGCCTCTGGCCCTCAGTAGTGCCCTCCCTGTGCTGATTTCCTCTTTTTCAAATTCCTTATATTAATTTGGCTAGCATTTCTACAGACAAAGAGCACTTATTACTTATATCTCTCTCATACATTTAAAACCACCACCACCAGCAGCAGCAGCAGCAATACAAGACCAATATATTAAAATAACCACAGTGCCCAAGTGGAGAATTCTTCAGGTAAATAATATTCAGGAAGTTAATACAGTCTGACTGTATGGTTTTTCATATATTTTAGAATTCAAACAAGGGCAAAAATAAGAGGCCACACATGGGTTAGTCAGAAATCATTTTCCTTTATATTATAATGAGGATTGTGGGATAAAGAGCTTAAATGTTGAATATACCCCCCAAATGGATACTTATAGTAACACCGGAAAATATGTTTCTTAGCTGCGAACAAGAAAATGCTATGCCCAGGGAGATTTTTTTCCCCATTGCCATAGAGCAGGAGGTCTCCAGACTTTTCAGTATGAAGGCTACATCATATATTTTACAGTAACTATAGTAGGCCAAAAAATAAATAAATCAGTTTTATGACTGAAATGAATTAAATTTAAATGAATGAATAAATTTTACTTGGATATTTTTTGGGTAATCAGCATGTGATTCAGAACAAAAAAGAAATGTGACTGAGAAATGATATATAATGAGTAACTTGTTCAAATATTTTAAATTGCTGTGGGCCAGATGTGGCTCCTGGGCCATAGTTTGGAGACCCGTGCCGTAAAGAACAGAACCTACAGCTTTTTCCTACCCAAATCCCCACCCCTCTGGCTGATGCAGCCATGCCTACAGTGTGTGTGTGTGCTGTATGCACGAGAGGGGGCAGTAAGAAAGGGCTTCTTGAGAAAATGAACTTGTTGTTTGCTTACCTTCGGGAAAGCCACTACTGCTGCCCTGGGTCTCCTTGGATCTATGGCTCTATAGTCTGAAGCATGTAATGAGGGAGATGATGGTATTACGGCCCACAGTCCACCCCCGTCCTTGCTACCTGCCCTGCCCAGGACGAACCCTGTTCTGCCCTGCCAACATTGCACTTACCTATGCCAGGGTGGGGGCAGGCCTTCCGCACTGCTGCTGGTTGCACACTGCTGGGGGCCATTTTACAACAATAGAACTCTGTTGTAATTCTATTGTAACTGATTGCGCCGTTAGTCTAATCCCTCAATAAAACTACAGTAATGGCGAATGTCATAATTCCCCCCCCCAAAAAAACACTAAATCAATAGCTCAGATCATTGCAGGTTGCCCTGAACTGTTAAATATTGATTTTGAAGTGGGATATAACAAAGTAGTCGAATTTACATATCAGTTGTTCATGCAAGGAAACCAGGAAGACTTTAAGTGGGTTCTCACATTCATTTTCAAAAATGATAAATTAAAGTTTTACTTGGGAGAACAAATCATTACACCAGAGATCACAAACTGTGATGGGTAAGCTATTGTACAGTTTATGTTTCTTACAGCCCAATCCTACAGTCGTGACTGTAGCCCCTCCCCCAGTGTCGCAGCGGCCAGCCACTTCCTGGTTCTGCCGCTCCAGCAGGCTGTGCATGTGGCATTCTGAGCAGGCACAGCTGGCCACGGTGACACTTGGGGGCTGTTGTTGAAGCTTTCCCAACACTCCCCAGTGGAACAAAAAGCACCGGTCGCAACATGAAGTCTTTTCGGCGCTGCAGCAATCTCTATACCATATTGACAGATAACTATAGATATGTATGGATAGTTGCATCCATATATGTATGGATATGGTGGGATAGTTGCATCCCATCACTGGACTGGGAACTGTGTGTGCCTCTATGAGTGGTATTGTCACTTCTGAGTACAGCCTGCCCCATCCTAGACAAGTGAAATTATGATTGGCAACACCAACTTTATCATTGACAAGCAATTGCAGGTAGATGCTTCTGCACAGTAGGGTAGTATACTGTGGTGTACACAGTGGTGGGATTCAAATAAATTAACAACCAGTTCTATGGCGTCATAGCCGGAGCAAAAAAAAACCTGAAGCCAGCCGAGGTAAGCGAGTGGGTGGGGCCCGGCCATTTAAGAACTGGTTCTATAGAACCTGGGCAAACCCCCTGAATCCAACCACTGGATGTGCACATAGCTGGATCAAAGCTATTGAATTCTCATGAGAGTTAGGCGGAAGTGGTACATTTTTTGGGGTAGACCCCACGTTTGCATCTCGATTAAGCTTTTTACTTTGATGGGCTCCCTATCCTGAGAACCCTGAGCATTCAGAAACTCATGCGAAGGAGGGAGGGGGAAAGAGGGTGAACGAGTGAGTGAGCAGCAACAGCAACTGACTAAAGGTAGTGTTAACTGCTTCTAAAAGTAGAATGAAAACTACAGTAATGCCACATCGCCATGCCATATGCTTAATTTTGCAATGCTACCTAATCGGCAAAATGCATTAACACCACTATAGATTAAATATATTCATGTTAAAGAATATTGCCTTAAGATCATGAAACACATAACTGTGACAAATTCACACGAGACAAGAAAGGTGTGAAAAGATTATCGATGGAGGATATGAAGATTGCCAAAAGAAAAATGAATTCTTTGCACTGCATCTGGTTTTCGCTGCTGGGTGTACTTTGGCCACCAGCAGCTATTTCATTGGCACAAGTATGTGCATCCTCTTTTAAAACCATCTAGCCCGGCATTTCTCAAACTGTGGATTGTGACCCCACTTTGGACTAAGAAGTGGCCCGACGTGGCCAATGAAGGAGATAACATTGATATCTCCAATGAAGGAGATAACATACCAATGCAGCCTGGAAGCAATTTCGGGGTCATGCACCATATTAACCTGGATCTTCCTGGTCGTGGTGGTCCTGTGACCCGCCAAAAATCAGACTGTGACACATAGTTTGAGAAACACTAGGCTAGAGGGTTTTAAAAGAGGATAGACAAATTCATTAAGAGTGCAAGCCTAACCTGGAGTTGGGCCAGCACAGTTAGGCCAGCACAGTTGGGCTGGCACAAGGGACACCATAAAGTATGTTTGGACCATTCTTGGAGTCAAAGAGGCCAGCAAACAGATGTGCACCATCTTCCTGATTCCGAGAGTGGTCCAAACATGCTTTATGGTGGCCCTGGTGCCGGCCAAACTTTGCTAGCCTAACTGTGCCAGCCTAACTCCAGGTTAGGATTCCGATCTCAGGTGTGCAGCGCCATCCTAAAGTAGGCGTGGTGCCGACGCAACCTTATTGCATCGATGCCACGTCATTAGCACTGACGTGGGCGTGCCAAGCAGCACCCCTGGGTCAGCGTTAAGGCAACGGGACCAGCACTGCAGGCAGGATTGCTGACTATGTCCTACTTGGAGACCTTCCTTGGAGACAGTGTTCATGAGAGGATTCAGAACAAGTTGGACACTTGCTTTAAGTTTCTTTTGGTTCACTAATATCGTCAGGAAAGCCATATTGGTCTGCAGGGACTGTTTCTAAAGGAGGGTCAGGTGCTTGGTAGGACATGGTTCGCTACATCTCAAACACCCCCCCCCACACACACAATGACCCATTCTCACCCGCAATTAATGGTGTGCCATGAGCTGAAAGTAGGAAGAGAACCAAAGAAGCATGTGAGAAGTGAAAGGCACAGTGCCAAAGCAGGAGGGCACAATAACTGCCCAGGTCAAGGAGTGGATATTGCCACACATGAATGAACATTCACAATTTGTCAGACATGTCTAACAGTCCCTCTGTGGAGATGACGTACGGTATTGTTTATGCCCCCTGGATAAGACCATTACTACTTTGGAATAGAGGCCAACACAACCAGCATGAGTGATTATTGCATTTTCAGACATGTTCCATCACTATAATGTCAGTGTCATTGAGCAATTAGATACCATCTAGTTAAAAGGCCAGAGGCTGAAGCATGTTGTTAGTGCAGTTTATCTCAGGGTCTCAGATGACAAGAGAGTGACCTTCCATAATAACTCACTCAAAACAAGAGCAAGTGAGAACACACAATAAGTTACTGGACTGGGGTAGCAGGTCAAAAAAACGTGATGATTCTCTTCCAAAGTTTAATCTGCTTTTTGTTCACAATGTGCTCTGTTCTGGATACTGTCCTCTCATTTTTAAGTTAGTGACTGGGCAAGTCATGCTTCAGTCCTGTGAGTCGTTTTAGGGATATTCTAAACAACATCACTGCTTAATATTGTTTAATGCCTCTGGTGGACTGAAATACACACGATATCAAAGAATCATTTATACTATTCTGTTCCAACCTGTTCAATATTTATGTGGCTTCCACATCCTTTTCAGAAACACATGACAGGTTTTCTCGGGATGCTGAATCCTCCTGAAGATTGAGCCTCATATCGTGCCACTATGCCACAGAGAGCCCTCCAGCCTGTCAATCAGTTGTCAATAACCTGCTACCAGGCTGTTCAGATCTCTTGAATGGTTTGCTTTGCATCATAAGAGAAGCAGCTTTAGCTGGGGTAATTGGATAGTCGTCTCAACAAACTGTGCAACAAATGGGCGGGCGGGACTTGGGTGGACTTGGGCGGGACCTGGACGGGCTTGGGAAGTGGCCCGTCAGCAAGGCTGCGCGGCCCCGTTTCGGGCTGCGCGGTCTTCTTGAATCTGCACCTGCTCCTTAGCGGGCGCAGATTCAAGGAGCACATAGGGGAGGCTGGAGCCTCCCTACAGTAAGGGAGCAAATGCTCCCTTGCCGTGGGGGGCAGGGCTCCAGCCTCTCCTAAGCAGCGCTGGATACGGCGCTGGCCTGTCGGTCTTGCCAGTCCAGCACTGCTCAGGATTGCATCCCCTCTCTCTCTCTCTCTCTCTCTCTCTCTCTGTGTGTGTGTGTGTGTGTGTGTGTGTGTGTTTTAACCACAGTTTAAATGTTTTCTGAATAATTACTTTGCAAGGCAAAAAAATCCACCTTGAATCAAATGCATTTCAAGAAACAGATCACAGGAATCAGTGCTGTCATGGTTGACAGTGATTTTGTTTGATTTACAATGGTTTGGAAAATGAAAATGATGCCGCTCAAGTTTTTGGCAAACGTTGACACCTTTAATTTGCAAAAAAAGTGCCTCCATTGATATCTCCTGCTTTCATGGAACTTGAAAGTTACTGATCGGACCCTGCCAGCTTAGCTTTTACAATACTGCAACAATAGGAAGTCCTGCTGGGCTCTGAAGTTTTAGAATTGAATGCCCAATTGACCTGGAAAACTTGACAACATCTCACCTCCTTACTCATTATAATTAGGAGCGCTAGGAGAGATCATCACTGCCAGGTACAAACCCAGGAACAGTCAGCAGAGTGGCAGCGTAACTATGAGGAACACAGCCCAGCACAGCAAGAACCAGTTCACACATTACCAGTGATGGATAAGCTGTCCTCACACTGGCTTCAAATCTGGTCAGAAATTATCCAAATGATGCCTCCAAAATTGGGGAAAAAATTGTATAATTTTCCAAGCTATGGCTCATTAAATGCCAGTCCTTGCCCCCAAAATACCTTCCTTGCCAGCCTGGATGGATCCTTCAAAATCCTCCCTGCTTAACTTACTGGGGAGTGGCAGTGGGCAGGAGAAGTAATAGCACTGACTGAGAGCGCTATCCTAACCTGGAGTTAGGCCGGCACAGTTAGACCAGCAAAGTTTGGCTGGCACAAGGGACACCGTAAAGTATGTTTGGACTATTCTTGGACTCCATTTAAAAAAGTGGCCTTAGACCTTGCAGGGAATTTTTAAACAATGTTTTAAATGTGAAGCAGATACAGAAGCAATGTGAAATGTTCCTCCCTTTCTTTTTGCTCCAAGCTTTCTAGCAGTAAGGAGAACAGAACAGCACAGGGACTCTTGGAGCTTGTAATCTCCTGCCATTGTCAGAGGTGGACTGTTTTGGGCCGAATGGAGTAATTTTTTTTAATGTCAATGTAGATTTATTTGAAAACCTTTTTGAGTTCTCAATAATCCTATTTATAAGCTTGTATTCTAATCGTCTCAAATTTTAATTGCTTGAATGGAAGATGCTTCCATTTGTGCTAGAGGGCTGGGATGTTTTCCTGTAATTCGGCAGCCCACTGTGCCCTGTGCAGTTCTGTGGGGGGTCCCATGATGTTCAAGAGTGGATTTTTGGTGGACACAGGAGAGGCAGAAGGGATGCTCACTTCTGCAAGTTCCTTTTCTGTGTGCTCTGTGTGCTCCTGAAGATACAAATCATAGGGCACAATTCAAACCAACTTTCAAGCACTGGAGTAAGGGCAATGTCTCTCCTAGGTAAGGGAACAAACATTACTTTGAGGAGGCCTCCTTGACTACTACTCCACTGCAGGATGCAGCACATGCCTCATTGGCACAGCTATGTCAGTGGAAAGTTGTCAGTGGAAAGTATGGAAAGTTGGTTAGGATTCCACCTGTAGTGGTTTAAAAGAAAAAGAAATGAGCTATGAGAGATGAGAGATTGGAGCTGAAGAAGAGATACAGAAGCACATCATTCTAAGACCTCTTGAGGGATTGAATGTGACTGGTAGAAGCACGGGGAAATGTTAATGTAATAATTAATGTCAGAAGTAAATGAACATGAGAACATTAGAAGAGCACCACTGGATCAGGCTAAAGGCCCACCTAGATTCCTGTAACTCACAGTGGCCCACCAGATGCCCTAGGGAGCACACAAGACAACAAAATGCCTGAATCCTATTGCTATTCCCTTGGATCTGGCCTTCTGAGGTAGTCTACTTCAAAAATTAGGGGGTTGCATGTACCAATCACTGCTTGTAACCCGTGATGGACGTTTCTTCTAGAAATCTGTCTAATCCCCTTTTAAAGGCATCCATTCAGAATGACAGTTGGGAAGATAAGAGTGAAGTGGGCTGTGAAGAAAGACCTGGGAGGAACTGAAGGGAAGAGCTCGCCTAGGTTAGCAACCTAGTTCTGGCCCAGTGCTGATCCTTCCAACCTGGCTGACCCCTCTTATTTCCAATAAGGTTTGGGGCTTATTGTTTGAGGTTTGGGGCTCAGCTATTACTCAAGGCAGCAGGCCATGCCACCTTGCTGGAAATATGTGGTGCATGAAAGAACCCTCTCCATCAGCCCTGTTATGAACCTTACAGGCCAGCTTGCAATTATCTGAAATATTCCTTAGGAACCCACCAGTGCCTATTGTTCCCATACCAATTTACTCTTCCTCTTAGGGACTTCTTCAGTGCCATTAAAAACACACATGCAGTGTTTCCTTTTACCTGGCTATATGGTTTTACCTGGCTATATGGTCCTATATGGTCCCAGCAAGTCAGGAATCACATAGCCAGCATTATGGTGTGAACAATACAAATATGAGGATATTTGGCCATCCTCATATTTGGCTATGTAGCAACATTATGAAGCTCACACAGAATGAGGGCACTACTTTCTTTCCCTAGTCATAAGGGACAAACACTTTTGTTCCATTAGCCGCAAAGAAGGTTACATTTTTCTTTGGATAAAAATGTTTGGCTCATCTATGCAGTACTAACCAAAGTCCAGGGTAGCTGTCTGGACAAACTTGAGATCAGAAGAGGTCAAGAAAACAGTTCATTTTCTGTCAAAGATGTTACAAGAACGCAATCCAGGGTGCTCAGTCAGCCAGCAGAAGTGCCAGCCCAGGAGTGTCGCAAAAGTGCTGTAAAGCATGGTTGCCACAACTCCTGAGGAGGGTAACTAACACCATGCCGATTCCTGGGTTCAGCAGCACTCAGGTAAGGCCGGCCCAGTTCAACTGGCGCAGGAGGTTGGGGAGGGCATGGAAGGTGGAACAGGGTAGGGAAGGCAGAATGACGAGGGAGGAGGCAAGGGATGGAGGGCTATAGGCAGACTGGCACTTGGGCCAGATCCTAACCCCCATCCTGGGCATCCTGGCCCCAATCAGGGCTGCTCAAATTTGTGCCATTGATTTTGGCAGCACAGATTCAAGCAGCCCCATTCTGGCCATTGCCACATTACCAGGGGCAAGGGGAATCAATTCCTCTTGTCCCATATTGCGCTGCAGCCTCCACTAGCCCTGTGCTGGATATGGGGCAGTCCAGTCGGGCTGCTTATTCCAGCATGGGTTTAGGATTGCGCCCTCAAAGCCAGACTTCTTTATTTTGACGTGTGAGACAGGATGAAACACCCAGGGGAACTTGTGCCCTAATTACTCCTCACATTCACATTTATAACGCACAGGGCATGCCTCCAATGTTTGGTACTAAACTTGCTATTTGAGAGAAAAAAATTAAAGTGAATAGGCCAATTTAGAACTCAGTGATTCACACTTACAGCTTTGCATCTAACGAGGAGCACCAAAGGAGACAGACCATCATCATATTTCAAGCTGCTGGAGTGTAGAGAGACAGCCTTTCTTAGGTACTGAATAGAATATTTCTAAGCGCTCCTGGGAAGACGATACTGGTATGAATCATATAACAGTCATTTATATGATGTGATTTCATTCAGCCTCCACTTACTTTATTACAGTAACTAAGTGGGCAAATGAAGATTGCCAATTTTGTAGATGCCATCGTCCACTTTATGTACATTCAAGATAAACTGTACGTACAGCCTAATTGTAATTCACTTGTTCCAAAATAAGCCTCAATAGTTTTTACCCAAGAAATTGTGCTTATCATCCAGTGCAATTAGCAAACTTTTAGACTCAACTTGGATGTTAAAAAATTGTAATGAAGAGTTAGAACTAAAAGTCCAATAGTGTAGTGAAATTAGCATTTGACCTGGATATTTAGAATAAAAATGTGAAAATTGCAGGATACCAAAGCTATACAATTCTACCCAAAATTGTTTTCCAAGATATTCTGACCATTTGAGTGCAAGACTGTTAAGTTCCATTCATTAGTTTCAGAGATATGAATGCTAAACAGAGAGAGAAATCCACCATTTTCAAAATGGCAATTTTCCTGGAGGTTTTTGTGGGGGGAAGAGGATTTCAGTATGTACAGTTGTCAAATGAAGATACCCTGCAGTTTTCATTTTTCAAATTATAAATGTCTAGGTAAAATGCTAATGGAAACGATGCTAGCTATCGTCTGGAAATTGGTACAAAGTCATAAAGGAGCTGTATTGGAAAAGACAGGAGATACTCCAAGGATAGGGAGTGGTATCAGCAATGGCCCCTTGTCCCAGATAAACCAGGGATTATAGGGTTAATCCCAGAAGGTTTTGCAAGCCTCGGGAGCACAGTTGTAGGCTGTTGAGGCTCTCCGAAGGGAGGCCAGCACAGGGGCAGATGGGCGTGGCTGATGTTAGAGTCTGCCCAGCAATAGACATGGATTGGCTGGTCTCAGTATAAAGCTGGAGGCAGGAGATGGAGAAGGGATCTGGGTATCTGGGATGGGAATTGGGAAGGTCCTAGGAAGGCACCTGGGTTGGTGCTGGAAGTGAGAAGCTGTATAGGTACTGGAGGATGGTACCTGGGATGGAGTGCTGGATGGACTGCCTGCCTGCCTGGACTGCCTGCCTGTTGGAAGGACTGGACAGTTGGACTGGCTAAGGTAAGCTCATTGTGGGGAATGACTGTGGGAAACAGTTGTTTGGCTTCCACGCCCCTGGAGCCACCAGTGGAGGAGGCAGTTGTAGCTGGGACAAGCTGACTGCCTATTGTTTGGTGGTGGGTATTTTGAGCTAAGCCTGTGATGAGGACAGTCTGCTGACCAGCCAGTGATCCCAAACAAAAGCTGCTGAAAGAGAGGAGGCCCAGTGGGTGACTGAACCCCCACCCTATTGCCTAACTCTGAGGCTGCTCTGTGGGGAAACTAGTTAGGCTAATGTGGGCATTGAGGTCCTTGGGGAGGCCCGGCAGGGAATTTGGTGGAACACTTGTCTTCCCTAACTTTAAGTTCTCTGTTGCAGGACAGGATTTGGCGGAACAGAGCTCATTGTATCTCTTCACAATGGGAGAAGACACATGTTTATAGTGATGTGTAAAGCAAGATTTGGATGCAGAATAAAGTGGACTTTGGGAGCTTGATGTGCTCATAGCAAGAGAATTGGTTAAAATCTGACTACTTTTCTTGTTTACAAGCTAATTTTACAAACACAGTTGTGTTTAACTGTCCTTCCAGAAATTCCAGCATTTGTCTTTGTGCCTTTTAGCACCCACTCTGCAATCTTGCTGATTATTTTGTTTATGTTCTGCGATCAGAAACTAACAGCGCAACCCTGTACCCCCCTTAGCGCTGTCGCTGCACTCTTGCACCGTCCGGATGCTGTCGCAAACATGCCGTAAAGCTCGGGTGCCGAGGCAGCGCCGGCTGTGCATCAGGCGAGTGTCAGTGCCGCTCAGTCAGCGCAGGACCTCTGCGAGGGCGTTCCAGAGGCGTTACTAGGTGGCGCAGTGGGCGGAGACCGCGGTTATGACGCAGTTGTGACGCAGGACAGCCATAGTGCCAAATCCTAAACCCTGGCCATGGCGGCCCCAATTTGGGCCACTCCTGTCCATGTTCCTCTGCGCCTGCAAAACAGCAGGCGCAGATCCGAGCAGGCCCATAGGGATGACTGGGGCCTATGTGGGTATAAGGGAAAAACCTCCCCTTGGCCTGCACTGCGCTGCTGCTGCCTCCTAATGGGCCTTAGGATATTGCCCTGCTATGTCAGCTTTACAAGGCTGGCACAGTATAGGACTGTGCCCTGCGGTTGCTGGTTACAAAGTGGCTCAACTGAAGTACAAAAATGGGTCCCAGGAATGTACTGTTGTCTCCATCAATCAAAAGGATGTGTTAGTACAACATATCTTTCCACCAGTAAGATTTTTTTACCAATCTGTCAATAGCCTACTCCAGGATTCTGATTTTGTTCCACTAGCTGTGCTGGAAGCTGATGGTTTATTCATACTTGACTAGTGACTGCCTTTCTTTCCTGATGATAGGAATGTTTCCTGGGCATGATGGTCATACAGTATTCTGGATACACAAACGTATGTCAACTGGTAAGATAGGTGAGCAACACAGAATCTGAGAAAAAGGCCTCAGAATTGAAATGGATAATTATGAATAGACTCCATTCAAATTCTACCTCACTAGAACTCTCTTTTCATGACATATCAGTGACTTGTGAATGCTCATAGAGGGAACATCCTCACTTGAATGTCTGCAAGAATACAGAATACAAGTACAGCTTTATGCCCATAGGTAGAGGTGATTTTGTTGTTGTTGAAAACCGCCTTTTGGACGGTAACAACCACCTTTTGGTGGTTAAAATATCTGAATGAAAACACAAAAAGCCCCATTTTGGCATTTAAGATATTTTCCAGAAAATAAAATAGATTACTTTTCTAACTAGAAATAATACTGTGGCTGCATCTGCTGACACTATATCACATGTATCATCTATCTAGTACCCTTTGAAAGCATTTAAAATTAATAAAAATGAGAACTTGGATTGAGAATGTAGAATAAAAACACATTAGCACCCCAATTCGCTATTTTAATCAAGAAATTTTGGAAAAAATATCACCAAAACCCCCCCACACCCCTACCCATAGGATTCTCTTTTTGCAACTGGGGATTCTGGAAAAGCAGGGGTTGCCTATTGCAAGGCGAGAGCTCCAAAAAGCATGAATGCATACAGGTTGACATCTCCTGACATGAATTTGAGTGGATTGTCACTCCAGACTTCTGCATTTTCACATCCCAGGTGTGCTGTGAAAATTGGGTTTGAGGCAACTCACTAAACCAAATCACATTTTCAAAGGTCACCTTGGCCTTTAAAAGTTAGTCTCCAAAGGCCTTTATTCGACTTTGGAAAGCTTAACAGGCACTTTAAGCAGGACATCTATAGCCCAATCTTACTGTAACTAAACCCTGCACTGATGCAGCCGTGTCACCAGAGCATGTGCTGCATCCCAGGGGGGTAGTCCTGAGGTCTCCTCTAGGTAAGGGAACATGTGTACATTTGCCCAGAAGGTAACCTCCAGTGCTACAATGGGTCTCCTTAGACCTATGCCAGTGATTTTGCTGACACAAGTCAGTAAAACTGAATCAAGGCTGGGAAGGGGGATAGGATGTTGGCAGTGCTGCTGCCGCTGATACCAACCCCTTCCTGGCTTCAGTGACCAGGTCTCCACCTCATTTCCCCCCTCCCCTCCCCTCCCATTCACCTGAGGTGGCAGCAACTGAACCTGGGACCATCTGATACAATGCAGGATGGAAAGCACACCCTTATTCTCTTCAGTTGGGCACCGAAGTGGAACTAGGGCTGGCATCACATTTTAAAAATCTGGGAAGGTGGTCTGCTTGAATGGCCCTTTCAATTGTGTCCTCATCTTCAGCTGATTACAGTACTTTTCACATCCTGTAATTAAAATGATGATGGACAGATCATCTGTAAATCCCATTTCCTAAGATGACTTGTTTTTTTCTAAGTGCAAAATTATTCCAACATCAAAGTTTATTCCCCTTCATTTCTAGCCAGTGGGCAGATCTGGTTAGATTCCTCCTCTGCAACTGGCTGGCTTGATGATTTATTCTGCCAACAGTTACTGAACTGCATATGGTAGAAAAAAATCTATTGAGTTTTGCCAGAAGCCGAAGTAATTTTAGAAATAGGATTGCCCAGGATGTTTATAGAAAATTACCTATGGCTGTAATCCTATCCACACTTACCTAGGAGTAAGTCTCATTGAATTCAGTGGGACTCACTTCTGAGGAGGTATGCACAGGATACAGGAAGATCAAATCCAGACCAGCCATACTGGTAATGTATATACTATTCACGTGATTACAGAGCCCATCTTTTAAAATGTACATCTAAAATCTCCCTTTCTAAAACACTGAATCCTAGATCCTGGCTATAGAATCTGAAAATGACTCCCCATCCCTTATCTTACATTTCTTATGAAACTCTTCCCAGTTTCAAATAAGTTTCTTATGTTGCTTTAAGCTACTGTTTGAGAAATGGAACTCCAAAGTGCCTTTGGGTTCACTGAAATAGTGCTATCATTCTTTAGATCCTTGCTAACACATTGTATGGTACAAGAATAACATTTACTTTCCTGAAATTTGATTTTTTTTCTCTTGCAACTCTTGGTCCAAGCCACTTTGTTCTAATTCAAAAGCAATGGTCACAAAACTAATTCAGAAAGCATATTCTAGCTCTCAGCATTTTATATTAAGATTGCCTTTTTATGAAATTCAAATTGATTTCCAAAAACACCTTTTATTGTTTCCTGCCAGAACTTGTACCTACAAAAGTGATTTATGTCAGTTGGAATAATGAAATGATCCAACCTGAGTGAAGAACTAGTTCACCAGTCCCAAATTTTACTCTTCAATTAGAAAAGGCGATCTGGACAAAACATCACTTGCATAGAGGAAGCACATGTCAACATTTCCTAAGAATGAAAAGAAAAGAATGGTTTATGAGAAGTTTTACTCTTGTAAATTTTTGCTTAATCTGTTGAAAAGGCACCACTATGTTTCAAACATCGCCAATGCATTCTGGTCAGTATTTTAGGCACAAGAGTAAAGCCATCTGTCTCTGCGATAAGAATGCAGCAAGGCCAATGTTTATTGCACTGAAGAAAGGTTTTATACAATGTCTCCTACACACTCATGTAAGGTAGAAATATTCTAAAATCAGGCAGCTGGCCCAATCCTATCCTTCCCTAGCGTATAGTGTTACAATGGCACCAAAATGGCTGCTGCTGTATCCAGTGGGGCCAGGGAAGCAGCCGCAGGTCTCCTAGGGGAAAGGAAACATCGGTTCACTTACCCTGTCTTAAGCAATGGTGGATCTGATGGGTCCACTCAGATCTGTGCTCACTATTGAACAGGAAGAGGAGATCTGGGAGCAGATTCAGGATTCAGCGGCAGACTCTGCCACCATCCCTGCCTCCCTTCCAGGCTCAGTCCACCCCTTGGGCCACCGTCCTAGCTCCGCCCCTGTCCTGTTTTCCTCCACTGTTCTCTCCACCAACCGGTGATGAAACTTACTGCTCCCATTGATCATCTTAATGGCTTCAGCGCCAACTGGCACTGGCCTCACCACCAGCCCAACGTCCTTATTGCCAGTGCCAGAGTGCCTTATGGCACTTTCTATTACACCAGGAGCCAACGGTGAGGTAGAGCTTGGGCAGTAAGCCTGTTCAGATTGGGCTGCCCTTTCCTTGTCCAGTCAAATAAAGTCATAAGTCTGCTTGACTTTGATGGACTTGAGTGATTAACTCACAAAGCTATTGCGTGTTTTTTTAACCCACCACTATCCCCATAGCTGGTTGCTCCACCACTATGCATGGGACTATCATGAAACTTGGATGGGAAACACTTATGGTAATAGGAAAAGGCTTAGAATCGGCAAAGTTCACAAAAATGGTACAGCAAATTTTATTAAAACCTATTTTGTTGTTGTTCAGTCGCTAAGTTGTGTCCAACTCTTCGCAACCCCCATGGACCACAGCACACCAGGCCTCCCTGTCCTCTACTGGCTTCTGGAGTTCGCCCAATTTCATGTTCATTGCTTCGATGACACTACCTAACCATCTCATCCTCTGCCCCCCCTCTCCTTTTGCCTTTGATCTTTCCCAGAATAAAGGTCTTTTTCTAATGAGTCCTCTCTTCTCATGAGGTGGCCAAAGTATTGAGCTTCAGCTTCAGTATTTGTCCTTCCAGAGAGCAATCAGGCGTGACTTCCTGGAGAATTGACCGATTGGATCTTCTTGCAGTCCAGGGGACTCTTAAGAGTCTTTTCCAACACCATAATTCAAAAGCATCTATTCTTCAGCATTCTGCCTTCCTTATAAAACCTAATAACATTTAGCTAATTAAAACATAAAAAACACGTGACACCCAAAATGCATTTCAAAAGGCTCATGAGCCATATGCAGCAAAATCTACACTGGTTTGTCAGTGAATGAATGACTACTTATCTAAACTTCTATGTTAAAAAGTTAACAAGCAGAATGACTTGTGTGCCCTGCAATAGTAATAATGTAGTAATAATGATGCAAGTTAATCAAGGGACACCACTATTGCATTCAGTACTTTCATTGCCAAATGGGGCTGCTATGGAATGTTCCGATTCATTGAAGAGGAGAGTGAGAGGAGCCATTGCTACCTATCATCTTGTATGGAATGCCATCACAACACCATTTGGGTTGGTGAGAAGTTTTATTGATTCAATTTGCAAATCGGGTGCGTCTCCAAACATACCATCCAAAAAGCAGGCAGGCTGGAGACACCACACCCAAGTTACAATGCTCAGCACTTTTATGTCTCTTAGTTCCCTCCCTAGCCCTCTCAACATAATAGCCCCCCTTAGCTACACGAAACAGCTAATTCAAAAATGCCTAAACAGAATACCTAATAGGCTTACTCCTCTTCGTCCTCCTCCCTTATCTTTAGCGTGTTGCAGTCTCTATTTACAAGGAGTCAACACTTTCTTATCTCTTTCTGAAAGAGGCCCTCTTTGGGTTTGTAGCAGCCTTAAATGTTACAGAATGTGCCTTTTCTCTCGGCTGGTTTCTGTGCCCAAATTTCCTCCCCCTCCCTTTTTCTGGACCTCTTTTGCTTTAGCTAGCATCTTGTGCTAGTACGTATGTACATCCATCTTTTGCCCCCCCAGCCACCTACTCCAAATTACTGGCTTTACATTTTTAACTTCTGTGTTCCAAATCACGGATCCATAATTCATATTCCACAATCTGTTGCCAGTGAGCTGGGAGGGTGCAGGGGCCCAAACAATTATGGAGGGTTGGGCCTAGTGCAAGGATTTGTCCCAGCCCTCCAGCAACCTGGCATGGCCACTGATCTTGATATTTCGTTTTCAGGGTTGTTTTCAGATACATACCATAAGCCAGTGGTTTCCAACTTACTACAGTCATGGTGCCCTCCAGTTATGCTGTCCTGTTGCAGCAGCTCCATTGCCCAGCTCTCCTGGGCTTCATCATCTTGAATTGGGCAAGAGCTCATGATCTTGCCTGATCACAAATGATTCAAGATGGCCGTGCCTAGGAGAGCTGCTAAAAAAGCCATTGGGAACATCCCATGGCACCCCTGTGAGTTTACTCCAGTAACCTTGGGTGCTAGGGTGCACAATTTGGTAACCACTGCCATCAACCCTCAGTGTTCTCGCCTCCAAACTGTTCAAATACCACAATGAATGTCCCACCACAAAGGGAAGGAACATATTAAGAACTTATAGGGAATGAATATACTTTATCGTTTTACCCTAATGGCCAGGTGGAATTATTTCAGTGAGCTCCAGAACAAATTGGATCCTAATTGGATCCCGAGGGCGTAATCTCACATGCTTGTGACATGCTTTACATCATTAGCGCCAACACGGGGGTGCCGATGCGCCAGAGCTAATGCTCCGAGACAGGCGCTGCCTGCAGCCCTGGCCTGGGAGTGCCTTGCCTTGCCTCCTCTGTATCAACTGAAGTCAGCTGGCGCAGAGGCATGCCGAGGTGCACTGGAGGGCGGGAGTGGACAGGGGAGGGCATTTCTGGGCGAGTGGTGGGCGGACCGGCACGCAGGCTGGCCCGGGGAGGGGGGCAGGCTTGGGATTTGAGCCTCCACCATAGGGGAGGCTCCAGCCTCCTCATAAGCAGTGCTGGATACAGTGCAGGCCCGCCAGCCTGCCTGTTCCAGCGCTGCTTAGGATTATGCTGTAAGTGGCTGCAGATTACCAAAATCACAACAGTTTTGATTTTCTCTACATTGTGTCTGTGTTTGAATAAAGGATAAACATTAAGTGGAGGCAAATAACTAAGATTCACAGATTATATTTTATTTGACAGCTGCAAACATTGTGTAAAGATTTGAAAAAAACATGAGGCAGTGCCTTGTATCACACCTAGGGCACAATCCTATCCAACTTTCCAGCACTGATGCAGTTGCAGGGCAGTCCTGAGATAAGGGGGCGAACATTCTCTTTCCTTGAGGAGGCCTCTGTGACTGTTTTCATTACGTAGGATGCAGCATACACCCCATTAGCATGGCTGCAACAGTATTGGAAAGTGGGATAGGATTGGGCCCTATCACAGTTGCATTGAGCAATTCGAGTTCATTTTACACATTACAAAGCAAACAAAAGAGTTTGATATTATTTGGTGTGAAGCATATCTCCTTCCAAGTGACTGATGAAGTGGACTAAAGTCCATGAAAGCTGAGGCTGAGATAAATTTGTTAGCCTTTGAGCAGTAACAAGAGCTCTTTTTTTAAATGTGTCTGAACCAGACCTGACCTGGACAGCTAAACAGAGCACAAATTCATAATAGTTCACTCCTTCAAGTGGGCTTGGGGAGAAGGATGGGGGTCATGGTTGCACTGAAATTAGTCATCTTCATTACCACAAAGAACTGGTGCTCAAATACATGTCATCTTTCGAATAGAAAGGAAACCTGCTGGTGATTCAGAGCGCAATCCTAAACTGGAGTTAGGCTGGCACAGTCAGGTCAGCAAAGTTTGGCTGGCACAAGGGCCACCGTAAAGCACATTTGGACCACTCTCGGGGTCAGGGAAGATGGCACACATCTGTACGCTGTCCTCTCTGACTCCGAGAGTGGTCCAGACATACTTTATGGTGTCCCTTATGCCAGCCAAACGGTGCTGGCCTAACTGTGCTGGCTAAACTCCAGGTTAGGATTGCGCCCTCAGTTAGATTACTTCAGTATTGAACTTTTACAATAGATAATGGGCTCAGTTACTAATTTAGTGACCCTGACATTACAGTCTGGAAAGTGAGAGAAAACTTTTGCACATATCCAAAGTAGATGAGATGCTGGTAATGATGCCATGATTAATTTGTTGCTCTTTCCACTGAGGACTCTGCCTCTTGAATGATTGAGGAAGAGCTCAGAATTATTAACGCTGTGGTGTCTTAATGAAATTTCTCCGAAGTGCACATAGAACAATGAGGGATGCTCTAGGAAAGCTCATTGTTCTGAAAACAGCAATGCAGGTGGCAGTATCAGGAGAACCAGTATCAGGATAATCAGCTCAGCCTGTGGCATTATGCTTCAAAGGTCATCTTGAGCTTGGCACTGCCAGGCACTTCACAAAATATCACCAGCAACAAATAGTTCTTATTCTCAGTTAACAGTGTTCCTTCTTTTTTTCTCAGCTCATGGCTAGGGGTGGGCTTTTTTGGTGACCCCCCCCCCCCAATTTCTTGATTAAAATAGCAAATTTGTTGGCTATTGTAAAGCCAGACCTGAGAAATTTACAGGCCTGAATGGCCAAAGTGAATAATGCTGAGTCATACAGCAAGGGAATTGACCCACAAGTTCTGCTGAGTCACTCTGACTCAGGGGGATGAGATCATCTGATCTCTGATTGGCTCTGGGGACCATTTAATCAGAGCCTGAACCACCTGTGGGTGTGGGTCTTGTTAAAGGTGTGAGCTTATGGTGTTGGTGTGCTGGAAAAATCTGCCAGAGGCTTTGTCTGTTAATACAGATACTCTTTGCAGCCATATCTTCTTTTTCTTCTTCGTTGGGACTCTGTGACTCTGTGAGTTCCTTGCTTCACAAACCTCACAGTGCTGAGCCTGCTTCCAAACAGCTCTCAACAGAATTGCAGTGTTATTTATTTACTTATTTATTTGTTTTTATTTTATATTCTCATTCCAAGTTCTCATTTTAAATGCTTTAAAAGTATACTAGGTAGATGATACAGGTGATATAGTGTCAGGAGATGCAGCTGCAGTATTATTTCTAATTGGAAAAGTAGTATAGTCTATTTTAATTTCTGGAAAATGTCTTAAACACCCAAATGTGGTGTTTTGTGTTTTTATTAAGATATTTTAACTGCCAAAAGGCGGCGCTTAACTGCCAAAAAGTGGTTTTCAACAATGACAAAACCACCACCCCTACTCATGACATAACATTTAAAATTGTTGGAATTGCCAGGACCTCTGGATCCAGGAGAAGGTCTAAATGTCACTTGATTTTAGTTGTACTGATCATATATTGCCGCTCTGTGTATGTTAGAGCTCTGCAAAAAGCAAAGGGAGGGAAGGGGAAAAAGCGATGAAAAGACAGTTACCGTATTTCCCCAAGTATAAGGCGCACCAAAGTATAAGACGCACCTTAATTTTGGGGCCAGAAATTTGAAAAATACATTTTTAGGGCTGGCTACTCTTTAAGGCAAGCGGGAGCACAGAGAATGCTGTATTCTCCGTGCTTCCAATTGCCTTAAGAGCCGCCGGCCTCCCGCCGGCTCTTGGCTCTTAAGGCAAGTGGGAACACGAAGAACGCAGTGCTGTGTTCTCCATGGTCCCGCTTGCCTTAAGGAGCCAGCGGGAGCGCTGGCCTCCCTTCTCCGCGCTCCCGCCAGCTCTTTAAGGCAAGCGGGAGCACGGAGAACGCAACGCCGACCAGCACACCCCTTGAATAAGACGCACCCAATTTTTAGCCCCCGGTTTTTTGGGGAAAAGGTGCGTCTTATACTTGGGGAAATACGGTACTTCCCCAACATCACCGCACATGCCACTAGACAGAGTTTCAAACGTAACAGTGTTCTGCCAAGTTCCAACCCCACACCACACTACCTTTTTCTTTTTTGCTGTAAAATCTGTTACAAATATAAAAAAGAAATGTCACCAGGCAATACAGGATTAGTAGCATGTGCGCTTGTACGTATTGATAACCTAAGAGGATTTGGGCTTATTGAATTCTAAACTGTGCTTTGATGTACTCAATTACACAGAAACCCCCAGAAGTACAAAACCTGCAAAGTTCTTATTGTGCTGGTGGCAATGAAGCCTTTCTACACAGGGCATGAATCAGAGGGGGGGGGGAGAGAGAGAGAGAGAGAGAGATCAACCCTGTTACTTCCCCATGGTTCTCCGATTGCTTAAGTAAGTGTGTGTGTGTATGACGGGGGAAGTAGAGCCCTCATGTTCCAGAAGAAACTGCAATTAAATCCCTGTTTATTGCAATTAAACAAGCACACTTCTTTCTAGTAGGGCGGAACACAACAAAGCTAGCAACTCTATGAGAAACAAGAAAGAGAATTCTAAGAATGGAGTGTAGCTCCATCCCATAATATATAGTCTAAGTTATAACTGTGTAGGGCCATTTTACTACACTCTCCATCTCTGTTGAGATGCCGTTAGTCTTCATTGCCTCCATCAACAATTGAGAGAGAGCAGAACAGGGCAGGCTAAGGGCAGCCCAGACCTGTGATTCCCAGTGCCCATGGCACCAGCAGCACAGAAATGGCCAGAGGTCTCCTGGTAAGAGAGCATTTGGTAGCAATGGTTTGCTTCCTTACCCCTGATAGGTTGCAGCCGGCAGCTATTGAGCAGGCACAGGGTCTGTGGCTGTTTGCAGCTCCTTGCTTGACTGCCCACTGCCCTCAAGTCCCCAAGTCAGGGAGTAAGAGGAAAGTAAGAGGCCACAGCCCAATTTCGCCTTCTCCTCCTGCAGTCTTCGTGATAATCACACCTGGTGAGGTTGGTGCAGGGGCCACCAGGCAATTACCCCCAGCCCCCCCCCCCAACTGGTTAGGCACAAAGCTGTGCAAAAGATCTCACCAATTGCTCCTCCCTGTCCTATCATTTGCTTGGTCCAGAGTTTGTCGCAGTTGGAAGCCACCAACGTTGCCAATCACATTTGCATCAAAATCTATTCTTGGGAGTCTTAGATAATTTAAGATAATTAACGTCTTCAGTACTATGCAGATGTGCCCTGGTATCCACTGATTCGGTATCCACTGATTCGGTTTCAGTTATCCATGGATACTGGGATGCCTATTAAAAAGATAGGGGGACATTAAACAAATCTCTTTTTTTACCTTTTTACCACTAATGTTCCCCTATCTTTAAAAAACTGTCCCCAGTATCCACGGTTTCAGGTAGACACAGGGCTGTACGGTGTGGAACACCAGCAGATACAGGGGCATGCCTGTAGCCTTACTCCTGTGCAGCAGATTTCTGTTTGTAGAGATGCTTCCTGGTGGACTCCCTTTAATTTTTTGTTGTTGCACAATATTATTCCTTCAGATAAATACCGTTCTGAGTTTATTTGATGCTATAGTTCCTTCCTTCCTTCCTCTTCTCTCCCTCTCCTTTCAAATAATTTTTCATCTATAAGAGAGGATAGCAATTATCTGGGCCAACAGTAGTGCTGCATTGTATTAGTAAAGCTATACTAAATCTGGCCTTTCCAAGAAGCACCCTAAGGCAAAAGCCACAACAGATATTGAAGTGAATAGTACCTGGTGGGCAACAATGGGCCACAAAAGTGACTTCATTCATTTTGAGAGTGATACAGTTTCAGCCTGAAGCCTGTTTTTCTTTTAATCTCGGTGTATCATACATTGCAGTGTATCTACAGCATTTGTTTGTTTTTCTTGGAAAGTGTGAGTTACTGAGCTTTAAGAAGACAGAGGAGAGAAACAAGCTGCAGAAGGGACAACAGAAAGAAGAGGTAAAAAGCAAGCTGAGTTGATTGTTTGTTTATTTAATGGGGTAGCTGTGGACTGGCACCAATGTTTTGTATGCCCATCTCCTTTCCCCCTAGACACATTTTTAGTGTTCCTGACATTCTTCCCCAAGAGCATCTCACTGATATCTTCACTTGTCAAATGCTTAATTGTTATGATGTAGGAACTGGTGGGCTGTAACTCTCTGGAACTGCTGGTATCTGGGGTGCAACCACAATGTGGATGGGGGTTAAAACCTGGTGTCCATTGACTCTTTCTCATCCCTCCCAGGCCCTCCCATCACCCAGCCTTATTATGCCGGCTCCTCTTTTTGGCCTCTCCGCCCACTGGACTGTCCTGGCATCTGAGCTATGAGTAGAGATGGGTTTTTTTTTCGGTGATTAACACAGAATGCTAAATAATGAGAATTTCCACTGAAAACGCTACATAACAACGAAATTAGGTCAAAACACAAAAAACACAGCTTTAGCTTATTTTGACAGCTTGACACAAATTTAGATCAATTTCACAAAAATAACACTACCTTTGACACAGTTTTAAGGAATCCACATATAGTTTTCAGTAAGGCATCAGGAGGAGGAGTGGCAGAAACAGGAGGAGGCTTGCTTAACCTTGCATGAACATGCATGTTCATAGTTCATGGTGCACGCTGGGGCAATATTAATGGAATGTGGAAGTAGTAAGCAGCAGTTTCTTGACGCTCCTAGCAGCAACCAGGGTGCAGCTTGGGAAATTTTGAGCCGGCTATTTTGGGCTGGGGTGTGTGTGCTAGTAATTGCTTGCCTTTGTAGGGCCATTCACCCTTATTTATTGTGCTGTTTACAACTTGCAATAACAATTTGGATAAAAACACATAACACCACAATTTGCTATTTTAATCAAGAAATTTTGGAAAAAATATCCCCCCAAACCCCACCCCTAGCTCGGCGTGAGGGAGGCTCTGTGCTGAGGTGGCACGGGGATTGGAGGGAGGGAGGGAGGACTTGGATGGCATGTGGGTGGGCCAGGGAGGTGGCCATACGGCTACATCCTAAGCGTCCGTGAGGCCGCAATGCCCCAATTTGGGCCGTGCAATCTCCTCGAATCTGCGCCCGCTCTTTAGCGGGCGCAGATCTGAGGAGCACATAGGGAGGCTGGATCCTCCTCTATGGTAAGGGAGGGAATGCTCCCTTGCTGTGGGGGGGGGGCTGCAGCCTCTCCTATGCAGCATCGGATATAGCGCTGCTGAATCAGCCTCGTCATTCCAGCACTGCATAGGATTGCTCCCCGAGAGTGGACCAAACGCACTTTACGGTGTCCCTTGTACCAGACAAACTTTGCTGGGCTAAGTGTGCCGGGCTAACTCCAGGTTAGGATTATGCTCGTAATGTGTGGGCATGCTTTCAGCATCACAGGGAGGGGGGAATTGGTGTAAATGAATACATTGATCCCTTTCACAAGCCAGCTATAAACTAAATTAGGGAAACATTTATGTGATGTCAAGTGCAGCAGTTACACAGCTAGGGTAATGCTATAATTAACGTTGCCATTAAGGGGGTGGGGAGAAAAGAGCAGGCAGTGCTTTCGCTAAGGAAGAGAGAAAAGGCAACACTGTAGCAATAAAGGTTTTACTGTCTTCATAGTTCCGCTTAGTGACCTTATTACTTAAACCACAAATGGTTTTAAAGTCTGCTAGTTTACAATAAAAATAAACATTAGGTCAATGAGCAGTGTCATCCCTAATAAACACAAGGAAACTTGCATAGCATTAGAAGACACTGTTGACAAGGTAGGAACATAAGAGCAGCTCTGCTGGCTCAGGCCAAAAAAACTTGTCTAGTCCAGGATTTGGTACCCACAGTGGTCCACCAGCTGCCTCTGTGACGCTCACAAACAGGCGAGAAAGGCATGGTCCTGTTTTCTCATTGTTTTCCTGCAATGGGTATTCAGAGGCATGCTGCTGCTGAACTTGGAGATAGCGCATAGCCAACATGGCTAGTAGCTATCGATAGACCTGACTGTGTGTGATCTTTCAAGCCACAAGAACACTTCCAGAAGGCCTTAGAAAGGTAATTCCAGTTTTTTAAAAAATAAAACGGAAGTCCCTTTCTAAGGCTTCCAAAGGCCTTAGAAGGCTCTCAGACATGACTGGACATGTCATGTCACCTCTGACATGACTGAACACCTCTGGACATGACTGAAGGGGTCACATCCAGAGGGGGCAGGGGCACCATGCCTGGGGGGGGCAGTGGATGGTGGCACATCCCCCAGCTATGCCACCCATAAGCACCTGCACCCACTGGACCAGGTGCATGTATGCCAATGTTGTGACTTGATTTCTGGTGGGTCCTGCAATGAGCCTCCAATAAAAACAGTGGTGATGGAAAGAGCAGATAACTAATTGCCTCAAGCCCTAAGGCTAGTCAAAAATCAGATAGCTGCTAATTGTCCTGCAAAGAGCTCAGCTCCTGCAGTTTGCAAGCGTGAATAAATAAATAAATAAATAAATAAATAAATAAATAAATATAGGGAGATAAAAGTTTGAGTATCTTTTTTTTTTCATTTTTCCAGATCTGTCCATGACTGCTAGTGGGGGCCTGTGAAGCAGTGGCATAGCTAAGGCATCTGCTACCCAGGGCAAAGAAGATTTTGTAACCCACCCCCCATGATAAAATCAATTATGTAAATAAATAGATAAAGGTTTTCTGATTAATTGGCCATAATGTTTGATTGAATACAGATATTCCAACGTGGTTTGTTTCATTGCATTCAGCATTAAATTAATTTTCTAATTATACATATGTAGAAATGATGGTATTATTCATACATATCAAGGTTGTCACAATTTTGGCCACTAGTGTCAAGCTCAGCTTGTTGCCCACCCCAAAGCTTGTTGCCCAGTGCAATTGCTACCCCCCCTTAGCTAACCCACTGACGTGAAGACTGAGGGTTCAACCCTAAATAACTTTCCAGCACTGACAAAGCTGTGCCAGTGGGGCATGTGCTGCATCCTGCAGTGGAGCAGTAGTCATGGAGGCCTCCTCAAGATAAAGGAATGTTTGTTCCCTTTTCTCAGACCTGCATTGCCCTTCTCCCGATGTTGGAACGTTGGTTAAGATTGCACCCTGGGTCACATAACTAAGCCCCTCAAACTTTGAAGCTATTCATTAGGACTGCCTCACTATGAGAAATCAAGTTTTTTGCATATAAACAAACAAATAAGGGCCCAATCCTATCCAACTTTTCAGAGCCAGTGTGGCTGCAATGCATCCCCAAGGTAAGTGAGCAAATGTTGCCCTATCTTGAGCAGGTCTCCCTGACTGCAGGATGCAGTACATACCCCGTTAGCAGTAGTGAAATTCAGGGGGTTTGCCCAGGCTCTATAGAACCGGTTGTTAAATGGCCGGGCCACTCCCACTTGCTTACCTCGGCTGGCTTTGGGTTTTTTTTGGCTCCGGCTCTGACATCACAGAACCAGTTGTTAATTCATTTGAATTGCACCACTGCCCATTAGCATGCCTATATCAGCACTGGAACATTGGATAGGGTTGGGTTCTAAGTCTTATTTCTTTCTGGATCACTTTTTTAAAGTCTTGTAAAGCTAGGTGTGTCCCGACAGAGCAGTGATGGCGAACCTATGACACGTGTGTCAAAGGTGACATGCCACAACATTTCGGGTGACACACCAGTGTTCGCCAACACCGGAAAAAATTGATTTTGTTTTACTCATTTTTCATTTTTGTAATTGTTTGATGTTTCTTTATATAATACATAGCACCACACATAATTGGTCTTTATTTTTGGTTTATATAAATGAATATAAAGAATAGTTTCTCTTTTGTTTGGGGTGTGTGTGTGTGTGTGACACATCAACACAGTCAAGCATTTTCCAAGGTTTTGACACACAGAGCCCAAAAGGTTCGCCATCGCTGCGTTACAGTGTCATATTAAGCAGTGGATCCTGGTGATAAAAAGTTTGAGGACCACTATAGGTTTCTACAGAAATAACCGGCAGGACTCAGCTCCTGCTGCCGCCTTTCTTCATGCGCAGATGCTTCACTTACTGTTTGCTTCCCTTGTCCCTTGCTGCTTTGCTGCAGGAGCTCCCTTGTGTTTGTTCATGTTTGCGTGTGCACATCACAGTCATAATTCCAAATTACAATGGCTTTTAAATTGAGTTGGAAGCAAGAGTGGAATAGCGTCAAAAGAAGTGATGCATTGCAAACACCTCAAAGGACTTGCCGACTGTAGAGCAAATATACTGGCCGCGATGGCTGTGAGCCAGCTCCAGTTGTGCACAATGAGTCAGTTAGTGGCATTGGAAGGAGATGGATCTTCCCAGCTTCCTCAAATAATGCACCCAGCTGATATGCACTACCCAACTGGCATCTGTCCTGCCACCTTGAGTGTACAGACAAGATACAGTACGAACACCTTACACAAATAAAGAGTGTAAAGAGACTATTCTGATCATTCTGATACCCTCATTTGAGGCCAGGTTTGCTCTGAGCAATTGCCACAACAGTTATTTCTATCTCCTTTACCTTAACTATAGCCTGCTATAGGAACTCTGAGCAGCCCTGAGGCTGTCTCCTTTCCCTCTGGCTCACGTTGTTCTGGCAGCCAAAGAACAACCGAGTTCATAGCATGCTGCAGCCTTAGATTTACTGCCCACAATAGCAATTTCTTTGGATAAAGGGAGAGCACAGGAAGGCAAGCAAGCAACACACAAACCCCTGGACAGATCCAGTGCCTCAGGTAGCAGTCAGAGGCTCACCTTATTATCTTAGTCCACAACAGAGTAAGCTGGAACATTTGGATTTGAACTGATTTCCTCTCTTAGGTTTCAATAAGCTCAATTTAGCTGCCTTCGGCATCTGCTTCAGCATGGGAAAGGCGGGCTATAATTTTTGTAAAATAAATACATTTAAATCCCAGAATCCAGACTTAATTGATTTGTAGATCAGGTTGTATGACGACTAGGAATATCTACAGAGCAAGGGAGACATATGGAAAAGGACAACATCCCTTCCTGGCTGCCAAGTTGTACATGCTATTAATGCATGTTAGTTATCAAATATACTGCCTAAAATCAACATTGCCTGCCTACGGTCAGGTATGGTCATATACACCACATCTGATACCAAATATTATCATATACCTCCCTTTTACAGTGGTGACTCTCTTATGTGTTGTAATGGGAGAACAACCGCCCCTATTCATCCTAGCATAGCAACCCCCCAAGCAGGTATTTCCTAGTGTATCCCTGATATCTTTTGCGAGCCCCCTTGAGAAGGGGAACCATCTTCTTCTTACTTTGTTATGCAAACTGCTTTAAGAGCCCAGTTCTAATGGCTCACTGTGCTGCCAGAACTTGTGTTCCAATAACCCAGCATGTTTTATGGCTTTCGCAAAAGAGGATGTGCCATACACTGTGGTCTGGCCATCAATGGCATTCCTGCCGGGGAGGGGGGTGGAGCTCTAAGTTTTGCAAGGAGCCTTACCCTGTCATGTAAATCCCTCCTCTCTCTTGCCGCTGTAGCCAGTAAGCAACACCAAGACATTGCTTTTCCCTATGAGGATTGGCTAAAACGGCGCGGGAAAGGAGCAATTTCCACGGCAAGGTAAGGCTTCTTGCAAAACTTAGAGCTCCGCCCCTCTGATGGCCACTGCTGTAAGTGACAGGCAGTCAGGGCTGTGTGCCAGTGGCCACAAGTAAGCCCTCGTGCTGGTAAGTCAGCTTGGGGATGGGCAGAACAGGGTCTGGAGAATGGGGAGGAAAATGGGGTGAGGAGTGGGCAGATTGAGGCTGGGAAGGGTGCAGTATCGGCAGCAGCAGCATAACTGGTATCTATCCCCTTTTCCAGCATTGATCCAGCAAAATAGCAAAGTAGCTGGTACAGGTCCAAGTAGGCCAGGGTTTTCCAAACCTTTTAGAAGATGGAAATTTCTGCATCAGAGCAGTGTTATTCAAAGTGTGGGTCAGGACCCACTTGGTGGGTGGCGACCTGATGTCAGATGAGGTGCAGAAAGTTGGGAGCAGCCATCCTGGAAACTGCAGAACTTACTCTTGTTATATTCCTTTTGTTATATTCCTTTGTGAGTGTTAACAGTTTGAATTTTCAAGTGAATGCCAATTTACATTTCAGGAGCGTCATTTTATTATGTTACAGTGACAGCACTTCCTGCTTGATTACATCACTTCCTGCCACATCATTTCCAGATTAATGACATCATATCCTGTGGGTCCCAACATGAATGCCATTCAAAAAGTGGGTCCCGGTCTAGAAAGTTTGAATACCACTGCATTAGAGAATATGTAGCATCAACATATTGTGCAGAATCCTTTTGATGAAAATTTTGAGGGCAAATTTGTTTCAGCTCTGGTGGCTGTCCAAGATGGTGGAGGTGCTTTTGAGGAAAAAAAAATCTGAATCATGACATCCCATAACCTCCTCTAGTCCTCCATTGTGGTGGTAACCTGCACCGATCCCTAAGAACATAACATAAGAACATAAGAAGAGCCATGCTGGATCAGGCCAAGGGCCCATCTAGTCCAGCTTCCTGAATCTCACAGCGGCCCACCCCAGGTGCCCCAGGGAGGCAGGAGACAACAAGATGCTTGCATCCTGTTGCCACTCCCTTACACCCGGTACCTGTAGCCCACCACCTTTGTAAGGAGGTTGCACAATCCATCATTGCCTATAGCCCACAATGGATCTTTCCTCCAGAAATCGGTCTAATCCTCTCTTAAAGACATCAAGACCAGATGCCATCACCACCTCCTGTGGCAAGGAGTTCCACAGATTAACTACCCGCTGGGTAAAAAAGTACTTCCTTTTATCTGTTTTAACTCTCCCAACCCTCAGTTTTAGCGGATGCCCCCTGGTTCTGGTGTTGTGAGAGAGGGAAAAGAACATCCCTCTATCAACTCTATCCCTTCCATGCATAATTTTGTATGTCTCAATCATGTCCCCCCTCAGGCGCCTTTTTTCTAGACTGAAGAGCCCCAAACGCTGCAGTCTTTCTTCATAAGGGAGGTGCCCCAGCCCCGTAATCATTTTTGTCGCTCTCTTCTGCACCTTTTCCAACTCCACTATGTCCTTTTTGAGATGCGGCGACCAGAACTGGACACAATATTCCAGGTGCGGCCTTACCATTGCTTTGTACAATGGCATGATAATATTGGCTGTTTTATTCTCAACCCCTTTTTTAATTACCCCGAGCATGGAATTGGCTTTCTTAATTGCTGCCGCACACTGGGTCGATACCTTCATGGAATTGTCCACCAGCACCCCGAGATCTCTCTCCTGAGCTGTCACAGACAGCTCAGAACCCATTAGCCTATAGGTGAAGTTTTGGTTTTTGGCCCCAATGTGCATCACTTTACATTTGTTTACGTTGAAACGCATCTGCCATTTGGCTGCCCATTCCCCCAACTTGGAGAGATCCTTCTGGAGCTCTTCACAATCCTCTCTGGTTTTCACCACCCGGAAAAATTTTGTGTCATCTGCAAACTTGGCCACCTCGCTGCTTATCCCTGTCTCTAAGTCATTTATGAATAAGTTGAAAAGCACGGGCCTCAAGACAGATCCCTGGGGCACTCCACTTTTCACCTCTCTCCATTCTGAAAATTGCCCATTTACCCCCACTCTCTGTTTCCTGGCCCTCAACCAATTCTGGATCCATAAGAGGACCTGCCCTCTTATTCCCTGACTGTGAAGTTTCTTCAGCAGCCTTTGGTGGGGGACCGTGTCAAACGCCTTCTGAAAATCCAGGTATATGATATCCACAGGTTCACCCACATCCACGTGCCTGTTGACCTTTTCAAAGAATTCCAAAAGGTTTGTGAGGCAAGACTTACCCTTACAGAAGCCATGCTGACTTTCTTTTAGCGGTACTTGTTCCTCTATGTGTTTTAGGATTTTATCTTTGATAAGGCTTTCCACCATCTTACCCGGAACAGACGTTAGGCTGACCGGCCTGTAGTTTCCAGGGTCCCCCCTTCTCCCTTTTTTAAAGATTGGCGTGACATTGGCTATCCTCCAATCCTCTGGCACCGTGGCCGTTTGAAGGGACAAGTTGCATACTCTAGTTAAGAGGTCAGCAACTTCGTTCTTTAGTTCCTTAATAACTCTTGGATGTATACCATCTGGGCCTGGTGACTTATTTATATGTAGTTTATCAATTTGATCTAAAACATCTTCCTTATTCACCATTATCTGCTTTAATTCCTTAGTTAGGAAGGGCTGTTCGGGCTGTGGTATCTGCCCAAGTTCTTCTGCTGTGAAGACGGACGCAAAGAATTCATTTAATTTCTCTGCAATCTCCAAGTCCCCTTTTATCTCATCTTTCCCTCCCTCACCATCCAGCGGGCCAACCGCCTCTCTGGCAGGTTTCCTGCTTCTAACATATTTGAAGAAGCTTTTATTATTCCCCTTTATGTTGCTAGCCATGCGTTCCTCAAACGCTTTCTTGGCCTCCCGTATCACCTTCTTACTTGTCTTTTGCCAGAGTTTATGTTCCTTTTTATTCTCCTCACTGGGGCAAGACTTCCATTGACGGAAAGAAGCTTCCTTGCTCTTTACAGCTTCTCTAACTTCGTTTGTCAGCCATGCAGGTACCCTCCTGGACCTTGTTGAACCCTTCTTTCTTTGAGGTATACACTCCCGCTGGGCGTCTACTACTGTCACTTTAAACAGCCTCCATGCAGCCTGGAGGGATTGGACTCTTTTTACCTTCCCTTTC
The DNA here is from genome assembly GCA_029204185.1 of Lerista edwardsae. Classification (NCBI taxonomy): domain Eukaryota; kingdom Metazoa; phylum Chordata; class Lepidosauria; order Squamata; family Scincidae; genus Lerista; species Lerista edwardsae. Next base: position 10,161,862 of record JAJKFI010000031.1, read on the forward strand.
AATTTCTTCCTAACTAGCCTCCTCATCTGAGGGAAATCTGCCCTTCGAAAGTCCAGGGTTCTTGTGTCAGATTTGCTCTGCACTCTTTCCTGGACATGCATGGCAAAACCAATCGCAGCATGGTCACTGTTCCCCAATGGCTCAGTAACACATGAGCCCTCACTAAGTCCCGAGTGCCACACAATATTAAATCCAGAGTCGCCTGTCCTCTGGTCAGCTCCATGACTAGCTGCTCTAAGGCACAGTCATTCAACACATCAAGGAATCCGGTCTCTCTTTCTTGACCAGAGCAGCAGTTGACCCAGTCAATATGAGGATAATTGAAGTCCCCCATGATTACAATCCTGTCTCTCTTGGTCACTGCCCTGATTTGTTCCCTCATTTCAAGGTCACCTTCAAGTTTTTGGTCGGGAGGACGATAGCACCCCCCCACTATTACATTGCTCTTACGGCCTGGTAGTTTAACCCACAGTGACTCCACGGAGGAGTTCGGCCCACCTTCAGTTTCTACTCTGCTGGATTCTATCCCTTCTTTGATATAGATGGCCACCCCTCCGCCAACACGCCCTTCCCTGTCCCTCCTATAGAGTTTATAGCCTGGAATTGCAGTATCCCACTGATTCTCTGCATTCCACCAGGTTTCCGTTATACCTACTATATCAACGTTTTCCCTAGCCACCAAACATTCCAGTTCCCCCATCTTTGCTCGGACACTTCGGGCATTCGCATAATAACACCTATATATGGGGTTCTCTAAGGAGGGACTGTTTTTTGATCCCTTTCCCCCTCCTCTCTTTGTACTGGACAAACTATCACTTACACTCAGGTTTGAAGTTCTAATTCCTACTCCTCCATTGCTCTTTGGTACTCCTCCACCCTCCTCTTCCCATAGGGATGAGGAGTTCCGAACCGGACGCCACTCGGCTCCTGTCGGCTTTCCCCCAGGGATCAGTTTAAAAGCTGCTCTGCCACCTTTTTAATATTAAGCGCCAGCAGCCTGGTTCCATTTTGGTTCAAGTGAAGCCCGTCCCTCTTGTACAGGCCTGGCTTGTCCCAGAATGTTCCCCAATGCCTAACGAATCTAAACCCTTCCTCCCGACACCACCGTCTCATCCACGCATTGAGACTCCTGAGCTCCGCCTGCCTAGCTGGCCCTGCACGTGGAACTGGTAGCACTTCTGAGAACGCCACCTTGGGGGTCCTGGCCTTCAGCGTCCTGCCTAGCAACCTAAATTTGGCTTCCAGGACCTCCCGGCTACATTTCCCCACATCGTTGGTGCCAACATGCACCACGACCGCTACCTCCTCCCCAGCACTCCCTACCAGCCTATCTAGACGAGACGTGATGTCCGCAACCTTCGCACCAGGCAGGCAAGTCACCGTGCAGTCCTCACATCCGTCACAGACCCCTCTCTCTATATTCCTAACTATAGAATCGCCCACAACAAGGAGACCACGACCCCCCTCCCGCCGAGGAGCATCCTTAGTGCGACTGGATGCGGGCTCATCACCGGAAGAAGGGGCCCCCGCTGGGGGATCGATTCCCTCTACTCCAGGCTGATGTCCTCCAGCCCTGAGACTCCTTTCCCCAGCAGCTGAGGAGCTGCCTGGCTGAGAATGGGACGAAGCCTGCAAGTCCCCGGAAGTCTCACCATGAACCCTCACTACCTGTCTATGCTTCTCCAGGTTGGCAACCAAGGCCTCTAGGGAGCAGACACGTTCCCTGAGTGCCTGGAGCTCCTTGCACCGAGGACACACCCACGACTTATGCCCCAGAGGCATATAGTCATACATGTGGCACTCTGTACAAAACACTGGATAGCCCCCACCCAACTGCTGGCTGTCTGGCTCCATCTCTGTATTTATTAAGGAATGAACTGCCCTGCTTCTCAGAGAAAGGGCAGGGTCTGGGGCCCTGGCTTCCTCGCCCTGCTGCTTAACTCGCACAGATGCGTAACGCGCTTTTACCTGGCACTTGGTCGCGGATGAGGCACTTCGTCGCAGGACAGCACTCGCTGCTCGTGTCAAAGAATGGTCAAAGGTGGATAACGAGGCAGTGAATGCCCTCTTTTGGACTTTCACAATACTGTGTGGTTATTGGGCTTTGAGCTTTGAATGGAAAATGTTATGTTGATTATGGACTACTTCAGAATTGTTCGATTCTTGTTTGTTGTTTGCATCTCTTCAGATCTGCAGAAAAACCACCTATAGTTGACATATTCAAGAGACATGTCTTGCATTTGCAAACAACTATTTTTGTATATTCATGATCAGGGTATTTTGACTATGCTATTCTCTGGGATAAATCCCATTAAGTTTCATAGAAACACAGAATTAAGCCTCCTGTGTTTGGCAAAGCTAGGTTGAAAGCAATCTGTTTAATCTGTTTTCTAAGTGTTCTGTGGTGATTATATTGATTTTTATTCTAAGATATGCTGGGAAGCTCTTTCAAGGTATCTTGTCATTTTTATTGGATCTGAATTATTTATTGATGCATTATGTTATCCTAGATTAATAAACATCAGTTTTTGGCACTTGATCTTTCTGAACTAAGGGTCGCGTCATATTTTCTAGCACACAATAGCAGCTTTTCATCCTGCAAGAAATCATGCATTCATACATAACCTTTTTAAATTTTTAGTTTTGTATATTTCTCACATCTTGCTCTTATAGGAAAGTATAGGATATTATGGTTGCTAAATATGGAGTTCGATTTGGTCTACCACTTGCTTACAATACACCGGAGGATAAAACTACACGTTATGTGTAGATCCATGATACTATTTAGAAACCTCATTTATACAGGACGCAGGAGCTGGGCAACTCTTGTACACTTTCTGGCCACTATTGCAAATGGCGAGAAGTGCAGCTCCTGTGTCAGTGGCTCCAGGAGACTCCACCTGGGCCAGTAGACTGGCAGTGGGCAGTGGCATCACTACCATAGGGCGCAGTGTAGCAGCTGCCATGGGCGCCAGCAAGGGAGCTGGATTTGCCATGGAGGAAAGCAGCACAGAGCTGGGCCCTCCTGCCCGCCCTTGTCTCCATTATGCTCCAAAACGGAGCGATTCTGGAAGCAGGGGGAGTGGCGAGGCTGTGTGGAGGGCGCAATGATGCCTTTCATCACTTCCATAGCTCAGGAGCAATGGTGGTGGGCACATGTCATGGGCAAGGAGCAGTGGTGTCATTCAAATGATTTAGGAACAGGAACTCACTTTTGATTGGCACTTGTCGGGAACCCGGAACCAGCTACGGAGCCCGTTCTGGTCCGTTCCCCCTGAATGACATCACTGCCTTCGCCCCCCTAGGAATCCGGAGTCGCTCCCTTTAACCCTCTGAGTGCCGGCCAACCAAGAAGAAAAGCTCTTTGCAGAGGAATTGGGAGGGGGAGGAGGGAGAGTGAAGTGGGCGGAGTCAGCCCTAATTTTAACTAGTGGAACTGAGTTCCCCCGCGTTCCCCCTGCATGACATCACTGGCAAGGAGTGGTAAGTCAAGGGGAGTTTTTGGTCTGGGAGAGGAGAGGGAAGAGGGAGAGCATTGATCTCAGCACCAGTGTGCACCAGGATTGTATCCCCTCTTTTAGAATGTAGTCTTCCCCCATTTCCCCCTTGGACCAGCTATAAGAGGCTGATGTAGAGGTAAGCAGAAAGTATTTTCACTTACCTCTGGCAGGCTCCCTGATGGCTCCCCTTCCACTGGATGCAGTGCACTCTATCAGCGCTGCATAGTTGGTAATGATGATTTTTTGTTGTGTCCGACTCTGGACAGTTGAGTAGGTTTTGCTAGCTAATTATTTTCTATGGGTAATGGAATGGTGTCATGTGGATGGCAATCTCTCAGAGCTAGGGTTTCAAGCTTTTGTCAACAGAAACAGCAAAAAGCGTCTCTCTAGATGCGGAAGTGATTGTAGATTTTGTCTATGCACAAGATCCTGCTGATTTTTTTAATGCAATCATGTATGAGAGAGAAGTGGTAGAGAGAGGGAAAATGGCCTCTTCACAGATGTACTACCTACTATCACTTTGGGGTAAGTGTCATGTGCTGACACGCAGGGCTGTGGGTGTGGGAGGATTCTGAGTGAACACAGGTCCTGTGGTGTGATGAAAATTAGTGGGGAGACTTGGGAAGAACTCAGGTATTAGCCAGAATACTATAGGTGGCTCTCAAACTGATAAAAGCTACTATTAAAGCAGATCATTATCTGTAGCAACAGGTGTGAGGGACAGTCCCTGGGTGCTACATTTACACATCAACCTGTAGCCTGAGGCTTTTCAAAAATGAGCATGAGGATTTCCTTATGAATAAGACATTTTTATGAGCATTACTTTGCTGATAATGTTTTTATTTGTCAGCTGTTGTAAAAGCACTGAATAACACTTTCATACATAAAATAGACCCAATACCATTGAAACACTCATAACCCTTATACAAATCATTCAACATATTGTTGGTAGTTTTGAACGTCTCTGTGTTCCATAGCACTTTTTCCCATGTATAACAAATGCTATATGAAAAAGTGGTTTAGGGTGCAATTCTAACCTGGAGTTAGGCCGGCACAGTTAGGCCAGCAAAGTTTGGCCGGCACAAGGACACCGTAAAGTATGTTTGGACCACTCTCGGAGTCAGAGAGGCCAGCACACAGATGTGTGCCATCCTCCCTGACCCCGAGAGTGATTCAAACATGCTTTAGGGTGGTCCTTGTGCCAGCCAAACTGTGCTGGCTATCTGTGCCGGCCTAACTCCAGGTTAGGATTGTGCTCTAGGAAAAAAAAGTACTATTTTTGATTGTATAAGGCTGTACAAGTACAGTCAGGTCACACACACACAGTGATGTCATGCAGGGGGTACGCGGGGGTACGTGAGTACCGGTTCCTAGGATTATGGCTGGCCCCGCCCATTCGCCTGCCCACTCGTCGACTCTGGCCCCTGCAATGTTTGAATTTCCTGCATGTCTGAGTTGCCTGCATGTTCTCAGAGCCAGGCAGGCAGGCAGGCAGGCAGCAAGCGGAGCCTTGCCTTGCCTTGCCACTGAAAAATGAGCTGCTCAGGGGTTGCTCTCGAATACTTTTGGAACTGTTGGGTCACTTTAACATGATGCCAGTCCTCCTTAACATGTTCTGAGGGTGCTGTGGAATACTGTTGCAACAGTTGGGTCAGTTTAAAACAGGGGGTGGCCATCCCATTGAGTTTCATGCTCAGAAAGTGAAGCCTATGAAGCGGGCTTGGCGGCCATATTGTCAGGTGCAAAACAATGCTGATTCCAATTACTTCCAATGGGTTTTCGCATGATGTTTTGGGCTGAATCGTTTACTCCTGAAGTAAAAACTTACCAAAATAACAACGTGTGATCGTAGAGAAACATCAGTGGTAACCATATTATGAGTTAATATGCAATTCCAAGGTTTAATTCCGTGTAATTATATTACATTAAAATCTCCGTTCGTTTGCGGCCATATTGTCCGGTCCGGAAGCTTCAAGAATTTGCCATTATGGCACCTCCAGCAATTTTTCCTCCAAGGTTTAAAACTGTCTGAGGCCTCAAAAAGGGCTTTTTTCATGTCACTTCCTGCCATGACATCACTTCCGGCTTATGACGTCACTTTTGGTGGGCGGGTCCTGACATGTGCCAATCAAAAGTGAGTAGCTGTTCTTAAATCATTTAGATGACACCACTGGCACTGATGGTATCACGGCGCAGGCATACTTCTTTGCCAGCAGGGCTGTTGTTGTGCCAGCAAACATGGAGATATGCAGGTGCATTGCGTGGATAGGATTGAACTTTTAATCAACCAGAGGGTACCAATGCACTTAAAATACATAAATAGAATAGATGCCGTTACTAAGAAGCTTCAAAACTTCATGTGCCAGGAGCCCAACACAGTAAAGCTCATCCAGCTCTGTTGAATACTACAAGAGGGGAAGGAAACGATCACACACACATAACATCAGACAGGATAGCTACAACCAGAGAAAGGATCTTCAACACACACACACACACACACACACACACACAGAGAGAGAGAGAGAGAGAGAGAGAGAGAGAGAGAGAGAGAGAGAGAGAGAGAGAGGAAAGAGGACAAAAATGATAGTATATAGCACACTTGTTAATGAAACACTATCCAATTTCCCAGCACACTTCACTCAGAAATGGTTGTATTAGATCTCCTAGTCAACTCCTAGTCAACCTAAGGAGAAAGGAACTTCCTTTGCATTCAGAGAATCTGAAGAGTAATTACTAGGTGAGGTTTTTTTATTGTTGAAAACTGCATAAAAACACATAACGTCGCCTTTTGGGGGTTAACATATTTGAATACAAACACAAAACACTGCATTTTGGTGTTTAAGGTATTTTTCAGAAATTAAAATATATTACTTTTCCAATTAGAAATAATACTGTGGCTGCATCTGCTGACACTCTATCACCTATATCAGTGCTCTCCAAATGGTGGGTTGCGACCCACCATAGAGAACAGAAAAGGGCCATTAAGGGGAGTGGCCCCAGAAATTACTACCTGGCAGCACCACAGCTGCTGTGGCACCACGGGCATTTAGGGGCAGGAGGTGGTGTTTGAGGGGATGAGGAGGTGGTTTGAGGGGATGGTGAGGATGAGGGGATGTCCAGAAGGATTGTGAAGACCAGCTGCACCTCTGCGGGCCTCCCCAGTGCTAAAGATAGCTCTGTGGCCAGATCAGAGCTTACTTCCTCATGGGGGAGGAAATGCTCTTGTGGTTGCTGGGGCTCGTCGGTTCAACTCAGAAGTGCAGGTCGGATCCCCCAATGTCAGTGCTAGTGACGCAGTGCCGACGCTACCACATAGCGTCAGCACTACGTCCATGATTGGACTGTGCCCTGAATATCATTCTGTCAATAGACCTACTTTGTGTTCTTTCTGTCCAGGATAGAAATTGGCTTACCTTGGCATTAATTGGCTTTTATAGGGAGCATTAATGCCTGAGCATTAAGAACTGTAGTTGTATCTTTGAAGATCCTCAACCACTCTGAACACACCCTGGTGCAGAATCCCTGGGGGAGGAAAACATTGAATTGGGAGCCTGTCTTGTGTATAGTAATTACTCCCTAGAGCACTGCTAGCTTATCTGAGAGGCAGCTATTCACGTGGCCATTTAATTTGATAGACCTGATGGGTGGGAACTGCCCCAATACATGGGATGCCTAATTACATCTGACATGTTGAGTCCCCTGCTGTTGATAGCTTCTGGATACTGTAGCTGTGGCAATTAAAAACAGGCAAGAATAGAAAACTCGTTAATCATTTGAGAAAGAAAACCACTGGAAAAATAAATATCCAGCAGGTTGGACAAAGAAGGTTGTGCCAGTGCTCAATAGTCTGCTGGGAATGAGACTACCCTTTAGTATCAGCAAAAGAATGAGAAAAAAGGTTATGCGGTCGCAGAGGGGCATTTAAGCAGTGTGTTGCATTCACTTCCTATGAAATCAGTGTATTATTATAAAGAGTCATAGCTTCACATTCTTCTCTGCGCCTCATCCTGTCTATAATTCTGTTAATTTTACAGTCAGGGCTGGGTCCCACTTTATCATCATCGTCATCATCATCATCATCATCACCACCACAGTATTTATACACCACCTTCCTTGGTCCTCTGACTTTAATCCAAGGCGGTTCACAATAGGCAGGATTAGCCTAAGCACATTAATGCGGTAAAGGGGGCTATGAAAAGGAGCAAAAGCACAGCAGGGAGTTTGTCCCTGCCACAGCTCCATTTCCAACTATGCCCCCATGAACAGTTTTGAAGAGCTTCCTTCAGGAGGCTTTAATTCTTTTTAAAATGGCACCAGGATGACACTCTGATGAGTGGAGCCACTGTGAGGGTCCATAATTCCCCCACCTTCACCTACCACCTTGGTTTCCATTCCCTTCACACCCTCGCCAGTTGCTGGCTTGGTAGTGGTGTTTTTTTAACACCTAACCTAGCAGTCCATGTTGTTATGTATTCAGGATAATGTCTAACTTGGCCTGAGTTTAACTAAATGCATCTCTTTGGCTTTTGAGACTCATAAGAACATAAGATGAGCTCTGCTGGATCAGGCCAAAGGCCCATCTAGTCCAGCTTCCTGTATCTCACAGTGGCCCACCACCTGGTGGTGGTGAATTCCACCTATGGGAGTTCAGTACTCAACAAGGTGCTTGCATCCTGTGGCCACTCCCTTGCACCTGTCATTCTGAAGTAGCCTACTGGAGGTTGCACCACCCATCATGGCATATAGCCCATGATGGACTTTCCCTCCAGAAATCTGTCCAGTCCCCTTTTAAAGGCATCTAGGCCAGATGCCATCACCACCTCCTGTGGCAAGGAGTTCCATAGCTTAATTACCTGCTGGGTAAAAAAATATTTCCTTTTATCTGTTTTAACTATCCCAACACTCAATTTCAGTGGATGTCCCCTGGTTCTGGTATTGTGAGACACCTCAACACCTCTAACTCCCAGAAATGTAAAAAAACAAAAACAAAAAAACATGTCCTGCCAAAACTTCTATCCTTTTAAAAATAAATGATTTTTGCATCGAAAAGGAAAAGCTATACAGGATAGGATGGATGAAGCATTAGTTAAGTGTCAGTTCTATTATGACGTTCTTGTGAAAAGCCCCAATTTCCTAGAGGATGCTAAGCATTCTTATAAAGTAAATCCATAAAACCTTCAGCAAATATATGCCTTGGGCAATGAAGAGGGATAAATTCATTCCAAATGCTTTTATTGAGCATTTGTTATGATTTAGCTACATGGGGCGAAACAGGGTGGAGGATGGCAGGCTCGTGGGTGGTCCGACCTGTGGAGGAGATGGGGCCAGGATGCAGCACTTAAGTCAGATCTTAACACCTGTCCTGGGTTAGGGTGGCCCAGCCAAGCAGCCCCATTCTGGCTGCTATCATATTACCAAGATAAGGGAAATTGATTCTCTTTGATCTGGGTTGCGCTGCAGCCAGTCCCAGTCCTGCGCTGGATATGGCGCAAGCCAGTTGGCCTGCCTATTCCATTACCGCTTGGGCTATGCAAGCCCAGCAGATCTGGTAGTTCTTCTCGAGACTTCTCAGGAAGTCTTGAGACTTCTTATTATACTTATTATAATAAGGAAGTCAATTATACTTCTTGAGACTTCTCAGGAAGCACCAACTATCTGAGAAATTGCTGCTGACTTTCTATTGCAGCTATGTAGAAAGCATCCTGACTTATTGCATCTGTGTTTGGTATGCGAGCTGCACTGTAGCAGAGAGAAAGGCACTCCAGAGGGTAATAAATACTGCCCAGAGGATTATTGGTTGCCCTCTTCTTTCCCTGGAGGAGTTGTACAGCTCAAATTATCGAAAAAAGACTTAAAATTGTAAAGGATCCATCGCATCCCAGCCACCAGCTTTTTGATTTGTTACCATCAGGTAGAAGATACAGGGCAATCAGAACCAGAACAAACAGACTAAAACACAGTTTTTATCCCAGTGCGGTGTTGAGATTAAATGCGGCAGCACAGTGATACGTCAAGCTGATTTTAGGAATGCGTGATTATATGTTATGATTTTGTCTTGTTTTTGTGTATTGTATTGCACTGTGTACTTGTTTTTTACCAGGCATTAGCACTTTAATTTCGTTGCGCATGTGTGCATGTGTGTGCAATGACAATAAATTTCTAAATCTAAATCTATAAAATGTATCAACCAAAGGATTATTTGGATACAGACAGTAAACATGGTAGCAAAATCATAATAGTCCTTACCATCACTGAAGTTTTAAAAGTTAGAGCTGACCAAAAAAAAAATCACAGAATATTTTCTCCTGCCAGTAAGCAATCAGTTGGGATTGACATCATTAAAATAAGCTCTTCCCAGGTTCTCTGCCAACTCTACCTTACAAACACAATTAATTTAACATGAACTCTTTTGACTCTGGTCTCATATTGCAGAACAAATAACTCTTATTAACTTTTTGTTGCAGTCAAAGAAGCATGGCTCTTTATTGTATGCTATTACACAGCGAGAGTTAGAAACTGGAAGAAACAAGGAAGTTTAAGTCCCTAGTAGACATTTCTAATACTGAATCACCTATCTGTAATAGGCAGATAAGCTACATCTTCATGAGGTTACGTCATTGTTTTGTACTGGTTAAGCAGCTGTTTCCCTTAATAAATATGATGCCATAAATAACTGCTGTAGTCTTTTGAAAGGAAAGTGCTCATCATCAGCCATAAGCTCCCAATATAAGCAAATGTTCAAAGGCATAACTCATCCTGGAAGTGTTATTTTAATATCCCAGGGCAACTTGCATGCTCTTTTTAGTTCCTCAGAAGCAAATCTCAGAAAGCAAAATGAGCTGCAAACATATCTCTGAAGACAGAGGGATGCTACCAAATACGGCACCTCAAAATCAAATTCTCCAAATCCTCTATAACGCGTACTAAGATGTGCCATATCTACTGTGACAGCACTGCATCCAAGACTGAACTAGATGGGGCTGACTGAAGCAGCTATTTTGAGCAGCAGGTTGGGGGAGCAGCAGCTAACTTGACATGAGATGCCACACACTCTGGATCTGCCTGCCACCCCCTCTGGCTTGCCACCCCCAACCAGGACACTTCAATTGGCTCTCCTATCCTCTTTCCACCTGCTGAGAATAACACACACCCAGCAGGTTAGCAGAGCATCATGGTCTGCCCTCTGCCCCTGCCCCACTACCTTCAGCTTCAGCACTGCCACCTTCCTCCAGGCCTCCAACTCCCTCTCTCCTTGTCTACTTTTCTAAGCACTCAGATAGGCAAGGAAGAGGAGGCGGCACGGTGGAAGCAGTGGCAATGGTGGGCACATATACCGTAATGCACACTCATGTTTGGGGCACAGAAAAGTGCTGCACTTTGGCTCAGACCAGGCCTGACCCCACTCTTTCCCAGCCCTTTGTATAAGATAGAGCAGGAACAGAGGAACACATGACACAAAAAGGATTGCAGCACATGGCCATTGTAACTGCCCGTTATAGGCATCAGGCAAGAACTTGACTGAATTTTGGCTGAATCCCTGAGCAGTGGTGTTCCTATAGCGGGGGTGTGTGTGTCAAAGTGCTAAGTTTTGCAGTGGTGTTCCTATAGTGGGGGTGTGTGTGTCAAAGTGCTAAGTTTTGCAGGAGCCTGAGCTCCTGGGTAAAGTGGCCCCTCCCCCTCACCTTCACAACCATTTGCAGCTCTGCCACCCACGTGAACACTGCATTCCAGGGTCTGGAAGAGGTAAAGATACCCTTCAAAGCCACCTGGCCATCAATGGGTTTCCTCAGACCTATGCTAGCTAAAAAGCTGCTGCCACCGAGACCCCTCCCTCCTATACTACCCCAGCTCTCCCCAAAACCTCTCCCAAGCCAACCCACAAGCCAACCCACCAACATCTTACCCACTCTGACACAGGCTGGGCCCATCTCTGGCAGGCACGCAGAGCCATTTCCACTGGTTATGGCAGTGCAGCATTTATGACGCCATAACTTACAGCAGCAGATGAGAGATCCGCTGCCATAGGCCCTCTTTAGGACTGGACTGAAATTAAGAACTGTATAGATATTTTGATATTTGGCTTAGATGTTTGTGTCTACAATGCTCTTTTACAACCCAGTGATAGCATCCCTCTGAAGCCTCATCCTGTCTCAGGATGTCTTTCTTGGCTACTGTTTCCTGCACTTTGGATTTTGGGCTAAACAGGGATATTCCCTTAACCTTTTGTTGTGTATGCAACATCAGAAGGATTCATCAATGAAATGTTAATGAACAGCACTCTGTTGAGTTACAGCTAAGACAAGATGATATGATGCTTAGTCAAAAGCCTGATAGTTTGAGGAATTCTGCATTGTCTCACTTCAAAGACACTTATTATACCTAATTGTTGGCACCTCAGTGACAAAGGATCTGCTAGTCTCTAAATGGTACACTTTCTGTTTCTTCTGCCAATCACCATTAGCCTCTTTCACCTTATTTGTTCTAACCAATTTAATTCACTGATGGTGGTTACAAAGGCTATAAAACTCCCTGTGATTCTTGGCAAGCCTGCTAAGTAGGAGCCCCTTCAGTTTTGCAGTTAGCAATGCAAGTGAAAGCATTCTTGTGATACTCTTCTGGCACATCTAGGGACACAGAGCAGGTCAACCTACAATTCTGTCAGGCAAGACTTTTCACAACAAAATGCCATCCAAAGACTGATGTCAGTATGACTGTAATGCTGAAAGGATCTGGCAGCACATGGAGTGCATGGGCTGTGAGTGTTTGCACGCTTACCAGTTTGGTAGCAGCGGCAGCATCTTTCGAAGAACCCCCCGCGGGATGTTACTACCTTACCTTCCTCCCCACACTGCACATCACTGGAGAGGAGCAATAGCTTCAGTATGCTCTTGGCACACAAAACATCCCAGGCCTAATTCCTAGCATGCCAGCCAGGACTGGGAAACACTTCTGCCTAAATAAAACATATTACTAAGTACCCTAAGTACTAAGTATTACTAAGTACTATGTAATATTACATAGTACCCTCCTGAGTTTTCTCTGTTAATATGTTTTAACAATGAATACATAGTTTATTCCATGCCCTGATTAACTAACGATTTTGAAAATTCCAACTAGTAAAATGCATATTTGGATACCAAAGGAGTATGCAGCTGGTTCAATGCGCAAGATGCACAATGTTTAGATGTACAGTCAGGTCGCATCTTATTCATGGGTTGGGTTCTGAAGTTAGCATGTCAGGGGAGAATAACATATGCTCAAAACTACTTAAATTTGGGAAAAAATATGTACTGTCTCTTTAAAAAGTAAAATCAGACTATAATAGTGGTTCCCAGTCTGGGGGCTGGGACCCCCAAGGGGGTGGCAAACTGATTTTCAGGGGATCACAAAGACCATCTTAAAAAGCTGGGCTTTTTAAAGCCCAGCTTCCATCTTGGAAGTTTCATTTTGGCTAGGAACAGACTTTCCCATTAAATTCTACTTCCTGAACGCTTGTGGCTATAAGGCAAATTAACCTTGCTGTGGGCTCATCTTGGGGTTTTGTGTATGCATGTGACGAAGACCTAGTAAGGCTGACCTAGCAGGGCTGTATCCTAAAGCCCATTAGGAGGCAGCAGCAGCAACGTCCAGGATAAGGGGAAGTTTTCCCCTAGCACCTGCGTAAGCCCCAGACACCCCTATGGGCCTGCTCGGATCTGTGCCTGCTGCTTTGCAGGTGCAGAGTAATGTGCGTGGGAGCAGCCCGAATCTGGGCCACCATGGCTGGGGACGGGCATTAGGATTGGGCACTAAGGCCATCCTGCGCCAAAACCACTTCACAACTGCCATCTCTGCCCACTGCACAGCCCAGTTACGCCCCCGGAATGCCTTCGCAGAGGCCCTGCGCCAACTGAGTGCCACCGACGCTTGCCTGGTGCATGGCCGGCGCTGCCGACAGTCGCAGCAGCCCCTGAGCGCCAGCACTGCTGCTTGCACTGGTCCAGCGCCACAGCGCTGATGCGGATGCACTTTATGGCACGTTTGCAACAGCGTTCAGCTGGCGCAAGGTGGGTATAGGATTGCGTGGCCCATCTCTCCTGGATCTCTTTTCAAGTTGCATGTCATGCCTTCCATGTGCATGCCTAGGTAAGTCTCAGCACATGGGGAAGAGAAACGTAAATACTCTGAAGACTTTCTAAAATTTGGCTTTACCACCTTGATCGGCAATGGCATAGAGAAGCCACAATGCATTCTTGCAATGTTCGCAGTGCTGTATCAGTCTCTGAACTCAAAACGCAAACATCACTTAGATACAAAGCATTACAAACATTCTAAAAAGGATGTGGAGTTCTTTCGAGTTTCAAAAAGTGTGATTTATTTAAAAAAACCAATCACTTCCTGATTAATGACATCACTTCCAGTCCTAAGTCTGGAGGGGGGGGGAACCCAACAGGTTGTCATACCTAAAAAGGAGGTCCTGGTGCAAAAAATGTTGGGAACCATGGCACTATAAGATATATTTGGGAATTGAGAAGACTGAGGAAACAGCAGATTCATTCTCCAATCTCATGCTCACTCTGGGGCATATATGCCGTCAGTACAATGGCAGGCAAAATCCCCTGAGCTATTTAACACCTCTCTCTCTCTCTTCTCTCTCTCTCTCTCTCTCTCTCTCTCTCTCTCTCTCTCTGTGTGTGTGTGTGTGTGTGTGTGTGTGTGTGTGTGTGTTGAAGATCCTTTCTCTGGTTGTAGCTATCCTGTCTGATGTTATGTGTGTGTGATCGTTTCCTTCCCCTCTTGTAGTATTCAATAGAGCTGGATGAGCTTTACTGTGTTAGGCTCCTGGCACATGAAGTTTTGAAGCTTCTTAGTAACGGCATCTATTCTATTTATGTATTTTAAGTGCATTGGTACCCTCTGGTTGATTAAAAGTTCAATCCTATCCACGCAATGCACCTGCATATCTCCACAACAACAGCCCTGCTGGCAAAGAAGTATGCCTGCTGATGGACATGCCATGGATGCCAGCACAACATCAGAAAAATTCTGCACCAACATAGCTCAGATGTTACTTGGATGTTGGCGCAACTTTATTTTATTCTGACTTCACACTGGAAGAATGGCAGCGGGTAAAAGGCTGTACCCACTGATTGGTAATTGGGGGTCCCATGTGGAAATTCAAATGACAGTTTCTGCTGTCCTGAAAATGAAAGATTAATAAGAAATAATATATCCAGCATGATATAAATCTCTGAAAGGGCAAAGTTGTTTTTAAAGTGGTGATTGTCCTATTAAGCAGGGAAAAAGTAACCACCTCTCTCCATCCCGCCATAGTTTCCCTTCCAGGAGCTATTGCATGTTTCTTTTTGGATTGTGAGTCTTTTGGGGACACAACACTCTTTCCCCCCTCTTTTGTTTTGCTGTGTAAACCACTGAGAGATTTTTTGTTGTTGAAAGTGTCAACAAAATATCAATATTTTTATATTCTATGACTGTGGGTTCCCAAACTGTGGATCAGGAACTGACCAGTAGGTCGTGAGCCAATTTCAGGTGGGCCGGGGAGCATCTAGAGCAGCCATATTGGAAATATGGGAAGATGGAATGCTGGAAAGGGGAAGGGCTGTGTGGTTGTTTTGCTTGTGTTAAGGTTGTAAATAGGCTTTTTTTCTGATGCACTTTGCTATTGGAAAATGGCTGAGAAATAACCCAACTTATTGCTGCATTAAAAGGAGAGCAACAGGTTCTGGCATCACAATGACGGCACTTCTGGCCATGACATCACTTCTGGTGGGACAGATTGTTGCTCTAAAAAGTGGGTCCTGGTGCTAAAAGATTTGAGAACCACTGTTTTATGAAATTATTGGCCAAGGCAATGCAATCTATGTTATGTTGTTGTTGTTAGGGGTATGTTATGTTGAAAGGATTTGTTGTTAAAAGTGGTATAACATATTCATAATAATAACAATAATAACAAAACAATGTAACCTAGGTTGCATTATCTTGGCCAATAATTCCATAGACTGTAAGAATACTGATGCACTATTCACAGACACTGATCTTCAGAATTTTTCCAAAATGGAATGGGGAAAAATATATTCAAAGAAAAACTATGTGATATATTAAAAAGCCCTGTACTTTGTAGAAGGGCTTTACAAAGAGAAACAAAAAAAGGGGGAAGAACAAAGAAAATGGACAGCAAAAGAGAAGGTGAACAACAATTAACTTTGATATATTGTCATGAGAATTGGTCAAAGCGATAAATGTATTTTTTTCTGCAAATGCTCAGCTTTCCCTTTGTGATCTATTATTTACTATTAAGACTCTCATTGCAGACAAGACGTTCCAGTGGTATGAGACTGAACAACAAAACAGCAACCTTGTTTCCAAGCAACACAATGGAAGCAAAATATCATATAAAATGTTTGGTTAGGCTTTACAAGAAGTTCAGGGTAAGTAACTTACCACCCAGTCCTATCCAAACTGCCTGCGCCGTGATACCATCAGTGCCAGTGGTGTCATCTAAATGATTTAAGAACAGGTACTCACTTTTGATTGGCACGTGTCGGGACCCGCCCACCGGAAGTGATGTCATAAGCCAGAAGTGATGTCGTGGCAGGAAGTGACATGAAAAAAGCCCTTTTTGAGGCCTCAGATGATTTTAAACTGACCCAACAGTTGCAACAGTATTCCACAGCACCCCCAGAACATGTTAAGGAGGCCTGGCATCATGTTAAAACCCCAAAGCAACTCATTTTTCAGTGGCAAGGAAAGGAAAGGCTCCGCCCACTGCCTGCTTGCCTGCCTGGCTCTGAGAACATGCAGGCAACTCAAACATGCAGGAAATTCAAATGTTGCAGAGGGCGGAGTCAATGAGTGGGCGGGCGAATGGGCGGGCCCAGCTGTAATCCTAGAAACCGGTACTCGCATACCCCTGCGTACCCTCTGCATGACATCACTGATCAGGGCTGAAACAGCCTCTGCTGTATCCAGCATGGGCAATGAGGTTGCTGGAGGTCTCCCTGAGGCCGGCCTGCTAACAGGCAACTTGGTGCTGCACCAGCAAAATCTCTGGCACAGGTACGTGCAGCCTTGTGCCAGTGGATCAGGCCCAGGAAGGGAGATAGGATCCTGTGACAGCCTCTGCCGTTGTCCTTCCCCCTCCCAGGCCCAGTCTGCCCATCACTGCCCCTTGCCACCCTTCTCCTCCCCATTTCACCCCTTCCCACCATCCCCTTTCCTCTCCCTGCCCTGAAATGCCTCTATGCTGCTTGGTGGTGAGCTTACTGCCATCAGCACCCAGTGCCTCTCCAACTGGTGCAAAGGGCCAGCACCCATTCATGCTGGCCTCCATGCCAGTGTGTGCCTCTTCTTGGCTACCACAAAGTGCCTTCTGACACTTTTGCAACAGCCATTGCCAGGGCAGCATGCCAGAGACTGGCGCTGCAGCCTTGGTGGCTTGGGCTGCCCAGCTGCAATCTTGTACCTTTTACCTGGAAGTAAGAACTCAATGACACTCATTTCTGAGTAATATATAAAATTGCTAGGCTGCAGGAATGGGAATTTGGCAATGTGGCGAAACTTGAGCCAAGTCACGAGTCTCCACCCCCCCCCCCAGGATTTGACCTGGGCATGAGTCTTAGCATGTGACTCACTATTGGTGACTCACTCCCCCGTTCCCAACTCGAGTCATTTCGACTTGAGTCAGGGGATTTTGTGAAACAGGCATGCCAGGGCACAGACCAAAAGGGACTGGGCAAGGTGGGAGGGGGCAGAATGGTCAGTGTGAGATCAGGGACAGAAGCGGCAAGCAGGAGCAGGGTCGCGTGCAGCAGTTGAGCTGGGAAGCTTATTAGTACAACCTAATCCTTTGCAGTTCTACTCAGTAGTAGTCCCATTTGCACCAGCAATGTGGTTTCCTCCTCCCGAGTAACAGAGCCTGCAGGAGCCATGATATTGGAAAGTGACATGTGATCGCTAGGAACCACCTCCTGGCTTCCCCAACTTCCTGGGCTCCTCCAGCCAATCCTTAGTCAAGAACCACTTGGGCTCCTCCTTCTACCCTCCCATGTCCAAAAAACCAGACAGCCCACCCTTTGTCCAATGATCATGGGTTCCTTCAGAGAGGGACAAAAGAAGCCGCTCCTATCTCCCTCCCCCAGCCTCCTGCTTGATGCAAAACATTAACCCTTCCCTGCCTCCTGCCTGGAACTGCCAGCTTCCAGATGGCACCGCAAGGTCTTTTATGCCACAGAAAAAGTAAGGAAGCACACTCAGGTTTTCTGACTCTTCAGGTTCATACTCAAGTCAGTGCTTAAGTCCTTGACACATATGAGTCAAGTCGAGCCTACATGAGTCAGCAAAACCTACATTTTTTTTGCAACTCAACTCAAGTCCCAAGACTAGGCTGCAATCATACCTGGGAGTATGTGCCTTTGAATTTAGTGGGACATTTCTGCACTGAATTGTGCTGCTAGTACGAAAGGTCAACATAGTTCAGCTATGCAAAATAATATTTTTTTCTGGGGAAAAATTGCATGAAACAATTGGAGACCAGGGCATGGAGGGGGCAGACTGAGGCCTGTAAGAGCTGGGTTTGCCGGCAGCAGTACCACCAATATTTTATTCATCCTCCCAGTCTTGATTCACCTTCCCACTTGGATTTGCATAAGCAGAATTGGTGGCACAGGTTCAAGTAAACCCGTTCAGTAGCAGAGGATTACCTCATATAGTAAGTAGAGGATTACCTCACCAGGAGTCTCACCTCACCTCACCTCACCTGCAGGATGCAGCATATTATCTGGTAGTCCAGATGCATTGGCAGGGGAAGATTAAGGGTGCAATCCTAACCTGGAGTTAGGCCAGCACAGTTAGGCCAGCAAAGTTTGGCTGGCACAAAGGCCATTGTAAAGCATGTTTGGACCACTCTTGGAGTCAGGAAGGATGGCGCACATCGGTGTGCTGGCCTCTCTGAGTCCGAGAGTGGTCCAAACATACTTTATGGTGTCCCTTGTGCCGGCCAAACTTTGCTGGCCTAACTATGCCGGCCTAACTCCAAGTTAGGATTGCGCCCTAAATTAGAATTGGGCTGCTCAAATTCTGATATACTTCGGGTGTGGTGACAGGAGACAACTGACTTCATTTTATGTAAAGGATTTTTTTTTTAACATTAACTTTCTTGAGTGACATCATCCAGGGGAATTACTGTAGCTGGGAACATTGATTCCCATTGGCTCTTCCCCCTGATGGCACTTCTGTCATTCCAGAAACACAGGCTGATGCTGTCTGGCCTTCTGCTACTGAGATTTTGCAGGCAGTGAGTCAGATGTATCTCACTTAAATTATCATTTGTTTCAGTGGCACTGGAACTCGTACATCATCAAGTTATCACAGGCATTCTAACGCTGAGATGATAGAAAACTTGTAGTGTGGCCAACCTCATTTGAGTAAAGTAGAAGTAATGGTTAAAGAACATTTTTTTTATCTTTTTCAGTGGAAGCCACCTCTCAACAGACAAGCAATAACTATAAATCCTGCCACCCACCCTGCTGTCCTGACTTGCAACATGGAACATTTATCCTGGTCTTCCTATTATTTGTTTCTTTTAGCTCTGTATTTCTTTTAGCATTTAAACTTCAATCTCCATCCAGTTCGTACACCATTTCCACCATTATGTGAACACTCAAAAGTGCTCCTGGATCTTGCTTATGGCCCAATCCTATCACCCGCTGGCAAGCAGGATGCAGGGCTCGACACCGGACATGCAGCAGCCGTTGTATCCTGCACCTCAGCAGGGGACCAGGCCGGCCGGGAGAGGTAAGTACAGATACAATTTACTTCTCTTTCTAGCTGCTGCCCAGTCCTTCACAGGCCTACTCAGATCCACACCATCTCTTTTGCTGGCTTAGATGTTACATCGAAGGGGCTGAGTCAGACCTTGGAAGGGGGTATAGGATGTGGCAGCTGCTAGTGCCACTCAGATCCACTCCATTCTGGTCCAATCCCCGTACGGCTCTGCTCCCACCACCAGCAAAATCACACTGGTGGCCAGAGGCGGATCTACAGGGAGGGCAAAGCTGTAAGTTTTGCAAGGAGCCTTACCTTGTCATGTAAATCCCTCCTCTCCCTTGCTGCTGTAGCCAGTAAGCAATGCCGAGATGTTGCTTTTCCCTGTGAGGATTGGCTAAAATGGTGCTGGAGAGGAGTGATTTCCACTGTAAGGTAAGGCTTCTTGCAAAACTTAGAGCTTTGCCTTCCCTTAGATCTGCCTCTGCTGGTGGCTGGTCTGCTGGGCACTTTTGGCAGGATTTGACCTTCAGGTCCTCGCACTGGTGCCAGTGCTACACAGACCAGCCGAGAGGCTGCCATGACAGCACACCTCATTGTATACCGGCAGACCTCTGGGTCTGCCATCATGCCATATGGATAGGTTGGAGCTGTTAGTCTTGTTGTGCGTAAATATTCTTATGCAGAATAAAGTATGGAAGAGAAACGGATGTCACATTTCATCCAATATCAATTGTACATTCATGTTATAGACCAGGGGTTCTCAAATTGGTGGGTCACGAAGCCCTGCCTCTGTCCCTTTAAGGGGAGGGCGGGGGAGGGCAATGACACAATTGGAACAATTGAACCGCTGACAGGGACAAGAGGGCTTTTTAAAAACTTACCCCTGTCTGGGGGTGCAGGGAGCCCAACGGAGCCCTCTGTAGGACTCTCTGCACCTCAAAACATTGAAAAAATGCTCTCAGAATCCACCTGATTCCACTATTTAGACCCAGAAGAGGGTTCAATTGCATTTTTTTTATATTTTGAGGCATGGGGAGCCCTACAGAGGGCTTCATGGTGCTGCACACGCCCCCTCCATTGGTGGCAGCAGCAGTTTTAAAAACCTCTCTGTACCCACCAGAGTTCCAATCATGGCGTCGCCCTCTCCCCCGCCCCCACAAGGCTTACTTTCTTGCTCCCTGTGAGTCTGAGGAACGTGGTTATAGACCAACTTAAGCACAGCCCTCTTTACGCTTCAGATACTTGTTAACGTTTAGAGCAGTTTATTTGCAGTCTTGAATTTCCGGATTCTGGACATGGAGACCATTGGCTGGAAGCATGCCTGATGCATTTCTCAATCTTAAAATTTCCTATGGTTTCAGAGAAAGGCCATGGTAAGCTCGTGCAGTCATGGCCAAGGAACTTTTAACTGTTTGTCAAGTTTAGGATGTCTCTTTCCTTGTATGATGCTGGTAAAGCACAATTTCCATTACAACCCTGTCATCATGGCATTATGCTAACAAATACGCCACACTCCCTACTGTTAAGTGTATAGGAGTGACATGTTGGTGTAAGGCTGCTAGCCTAGGAATGCAGTATTTCAGCTTCAAATCCCCACACAATCCTGAAGATCTCTCGGGCCAGACATTTCTCAGTTGAACCCACTTCACAGGGTTGTGGGTAGTATTAAAGTGGCAGGTAGAGCCATGTGCCTCGCCATGAGTTCCTTGGAGCAAGGGCATGATAACAATGGATGTTAGTATAAAGCAGAGTTGATCATTTGAGAGGCAAAATAGAACCTTGCCCATTTGCCTTCCAAATGCTGCCTGTCTTGGCCCTCTAACAGCCCAATCCTACCTCATTGCCTGGATAGTGATGCAGCCATGCCAGTGGGACACATGCAGTGATGGGATCTGGGAATGAAGAAGTGGAACGCTGGGCGGGACTTACGCGTGATTGGCAGCTCGTCCGTTCTGTTCCACCACCTGTCCTGGCCTGGGGGGGGCTGCCCCCGGTTGGCGCGCCCCACCACTGCTTGCCCAGGCACCTGGTGCACCCCCCACCTGTCCCCCCTTGTGAGCAGGCGCCCCGCCGAAGCAGACTGAGTTGGGAAGGAGGGTGGCATATTGGAAGCACTGTTGCCACGAATATTGCTCCCTTCCCAGCCTTGATCCTCCCTCCTCACCATCCTAGTTTCCTCCCATTCCTCCCTGCCCTTTTCCACTCACTCCCACCTCCATCCTGCCCCTGCACTGACAGGGCTCTTTCTTTGCTGGCACATGAACCCACCACTCACTGCTTGTGGCTGCGTCCAACAGGCGCTGTATGGAGTGCCATATTGTAAAGAACCTTATGCTGCCAGAATGCTAGTTCTGGCAGCGTAAGATCCTCTTAGGATTGGGCTGTTAGTGCCCTTCCCTTTTCCGGGATCCATCTCCCACACAGGTAAACTGGGTTTTGCTTTTACTTTCACATTGACTTGAACAGTGGACCCAATGTATTATGCTACCAGCCTTGCTTTGCTTCCACGTCTGATAAGGCAACAGCTTTACTCAGGTGATAGTTTTAAGCTACATCTGCAAATTCAGGGATGCACTCTCCTCTTTAAAAGGGCATTTTAAAGAGTCTGCATCAGCAATGCTGCGAATGCTGCCTTGGAATGGAGTACTTTGGGTCTCCCAAGATGTCAAATTGTGAACATTGATTTCAGTGTTGAAAATAATACTGGCCTGAGTGTCTAGACCAACCATAACAATCTCTATTGCTATAGATTAGTATCCATTATGCCGCATCAAAAACCTGTAAGATGAGGGACAGTTGCTTCGTTATGCAGAATTCACACACAAGGACCCAGAGACTAAAGAGCAATATGTGCCCTGATTGTTTCCCCCTTCCCCCTTGCTCAGTGAAGGAGACGGTGCAATGAATAAAGAGTGCTACATATTAAAACTGCTTGTGATTTATCACTACCATTTGCTTCGCTCATGTTCTGCCAGGTATTTGTCTCCTAATGGAGCTCTAAACGTTTGCCGTATTCTGATAAAGGTTGCACAGAATTCCATCTGGGATTGGCTTAATGGGCTCTTATTCTCACATACACCGAGTTTCAATTTATGAGAGCACATTGTGGGCTTAGCAAGCAATAGCACAACATTTAATAATACAGATGCAAAGACATCCAAGACGAAAAATTAATAACAGGCGTGTCATAGGGACTGCCATATCATTTATTATTCATTGACCCTGAGACAGCCCAAGGAAGGCGCACATCATATTGGCCAGAGAGTGCTGTACTTTATCACTAAGACCCCCAGTGTCTGACAGCCCGATCTTGTAACCGAAGGTGATCGCAGTTTATTTGTGGCACAACAGAACCAACTGGTGCTGCTGTTGTCCCCTGCTGTGCAAGAGGATACCTGCAGAGTCGTCATCACCAGCGCTTGGGAGTATCTGGAGTACAGGGAATGCCTGTACGTGCAAGAACCATCTACCTCATCTACGAGACATGGCTCTTCAATGTTGCACAGTAGATCTAAGCTCCTCAGGGAGGACAGGGAAGTGGCATGAAAGTGCAGATTTTATGATTAATAAATAGAGTCTGCCATAGAAAAGAAGAAGAAAAAGAAGCCACAGGGAGGAGGCTGGTCAGGTACATCAGCAACCCACCTGTACCTTTTTTTAATCCTATGAAAATTGACCAAGAATTCATTTAATTTCTCTGCAATCTTTAAGTCCCCTTTTATTTCCTCTTTCCCTCCCTCACCACCCAGCGGGCTGACCGCCTCTCTGGCAGGTTTCCTGCTTCTAATATATTTGAAGAAGTTATTATTATTCCCCTTTAGGTTGCTGGTCATGCGTTCCTCAAAGTCTCTCTTGGTCTCCCATATCACCTTCTTATATTTCTTTTGCCGGAGTTTATGTTCTCCTCATTTGGGCAAGACTTCCATTTACGGAAGGAAGCTTCCTTGCCCTTTATAGCCTCACTAACTTTACCCGTTATCCATGCCGGCACCCTCCTGGACCTAATCGAGTCTTTCTTTCTTTGCAGTATATATTTCCGCAGGGCATCTACGACTGTTTTAAACAGCCTCCACACGTTCTGGAGAGATTGCACTCTTTGTACCTACCCTTTCAATTCCTTTCCAACTAGCCTCCTCAAGTGAGGGAAATCTGCGCTTTGGAAGTCAAGGGCTTTCATGCCAGATTTGCTTGGCACTCTTCCCCCGACATGCATGGTGAAACAGATCGCAGCATGGTCACGGTTCTCCAATGGCTTAGTAACACTGACATCCCTAACCAGGTCCCAAGTAACAGGGCAGCACAATCCTAAACCCCATGCAGCGTCAGCACAACAGGGATGCGCTGACGCTGCGCCCTTAGCGCCAACACGGGAGCGCTGATCAGCACCTCCGCATTGGCACTAAGGCAACAGGACCAGCGTTGCAGGCTGAGCCTCTCTCGTGCCGTCCGAAGCTGGGAGGGTCCATGCTGAGGTGGCATGGGGATTGGAGTGAGGGAGGGAGGCGAGGCTGGGACTTGGGCGTGACATGGGCGGACTTGGCCCAATGGCCACTTCCTAAGCCCGTCAGGGAGGCTGCGCAGCCCTGATTTGGGCCATGCAGTCTTCTCGGATCTGCGCCTGCTAAAGATCCGAGGAGCACATAGGGGAGGCTGGAGCCTCCCCTATGGTAAGGGAGCGCATGCTCCCTTGCCACAGGGAGGCTCCAGCATCCACCTACCCAGTGCTGGATAGGGCGCTGGCTGGGTAGGATTGCACCCACAATATTAAATCCAGAGTGACCTGTCCTCTGGTGGGCTCCATGACTAGCTGTCTAAGGCACAGCGATTCAGCATGTCAAGGACTTCAGTCTCTCTTTCTTGAGAGAGAGAGAGAGAGAGAGAGAGAGAGAGAGAGAGAGAGAGAGAGAGAG
>JAJKFI010000031.1:10186046-10206402 GCA_029204185.1 Lerista edwardsae
GAGAGAGAGAGAGAGAGAGAGAGAGAGAGAGAGAGAGAGAGAGAGAGCAACCACTGCCCAAACTGCCACTCCTAACTTAGGAATTAAGAGCGCAATCCTAACCTGGAGTTAGGCCGGCACAGTTAGGCCAGCAAAGTTTGGCTCACATAAGAAACACTGTAAAGCACGCCTGGACCACTCTCAGAGTCATGGAGGGTGGTACATTTCTGTGTGCTGGCCTCTCTGACTCTGAGAGTAATCCAAACATACTTTACAGTGGTCCTTGTGATGGCCAAACTTTGGTGGCCTAACTGTGCTGGCCTAACTCCAGGTTAGGATTGTGCTCTCAGACATAAAAAGTTATGATTGGGATGGATAGAGTGGATATAGGGATGCTCTTTTCCCTCTCTCACAACACCAGAACCAGGAGACATCCACCAAAATTGAGTGTTGGGAGAGTTAGAACTTTAGCCAGAGGGTAATTAATCTGTGGAACTACCTTGATACAGGAGGTGGTGATGGTGTATGGCCTAGGTGCTTTTAAAAGGGTATTCGACAGATTTCTAGAGGAAAAGTCCATTGTATACTACAAACAATGATGGATGGGTTAACATCCTTGGGTTAGAAGTAGGCAGTGATGTCATTCAGGGGGAACGGACCAGAACGGGCGTTCCGGATCATAACGGGCTCCGTGGCTGGTTCCGGGTTCCTGACAAGTGCCAATCAAAAGTGAGTTCCTGTTCCTAAATCATTCGAACGACACCACTGGAAGTAGGCTATCTTGGAATGCCAGATGCAGGTGAGTGGCAATGGGATGCAGACATCTTGTTATCTTGTGTGCTCCCTGAGACATCTGGTGGGCCACTGTGAGATACAGGAAACCGAACTAGATGGGTCTTTGGTGGGATCCAGAAGAGCTCTTCTATGTACTCATTATATATCATATCTCAGTTTAAGCATGGCATTTTTTCTTTGTCATAGTCACATTTCTCGTTTGTTCCGAAACATAACATGCTGATTACAAAAAAGATCCAAATAGAACTTATTCACTCATTTAAATTTATTTCATTCATGTATCAAATTGACATTTTTCAGCCTACAAAAGTGTGTAAAATATATGATGTGGCCCTCGTACTGAAAAGTTTGTAGACCCTTGGTCTATTGTTATAGATTTTTGTGACCTCATCCCTGTAGGCTTCCTGGATGATGCAGAGGAATTCTTTCCAGACAGGATCATATAATAAAAAAGCCACGCCAATGATCCCACCAGTCTCTCTTGCCAGCTAAATACGCGGAAGCACAGGAAGCCTAACTGTGCTATTTCAAAAATGGGTCTGCTCAAATTGCACTTCTGGTATCAATTTGTAAATTGCACTTTTTCAAAAATGTGCTAATTACAGCCATGTAAATTGAGAACTGCCAGTCCTGTGGGAACTAAATATGCCAAACTGACTGGATTGAATCATCATCTCCCAGAAGATTCTCTGCTTCAAATAAACTGAGCACAGCTTTGGAAGCATACATTGATTGCCATTGGATCACGATTTGTTCACACCCCTATTATATTTGTTTTCCCAATGATGTACAGAAATCCCCTTTTAAAAATTGTCTGACAAAAGCTTGACAGAGATTTGCTGTGAAGAGCCCCTATGAACCATCTCCAGCTACTAGTCTTTGAAGTGCTATAGAACACCCACAAAAGCTTTATGTTTTCAAAAAATGGATTGTGAAATAAAAATGAAACAATAGTTTAATATCAGTAGACCCAACAATTTAATGGGTATATAATTTTCAAAGACCCTAAGTAGGAAGCACTAAAAGCCAAAATTGGTTTGTGTTTTCTTATGTGTAATGACTCCACATCTCCCTGGGGATCCCTGGGGAGATGTTAGAGGTTTGCTATTGTATTCCATTCCCATAGATGATAGCATAATCTCAAAATATTAGAAATGAGAACAACCAGCAACACAATGTCTGCCAATGTGATGTTTTTCACCAATTTACTGCTTTCACAAGACTTCTTATTGGAAAAGCTCAGTTCCACCGTCACCTGAAAACAATTCTGTCTTAATTGAAGATAATTATTAGCCTTAGAAGCATTTTGTCCTCAGCATTCTTGTTTTGAAGTTCCCTTAGATGTTAGAAACAGGCTTCTTCAGACAGCTTGAAAAATGATCCCACATTTTGCAATACTTACAATCATTATGTGCAAAAAAATAAAATACAACCTCCATTAAAACGGGTTTTCTCATCACAAAGAGTCCCACTTCAAATATACCAGAAAATGAACCCCTGAGGATTCGCATTTTATGCAGTGAGCCTTCAGTTTAAAGCTCAACTCTGATGGAAGGAAGGATTTTTAAAAAATCCATTCCCATCTTGCCTTTCTTCCACTGAAAATCCCCTTTTCTCTCAAGGGACTTTTACTCTTAATGGGAAAAAGATATGAGTCCTTTTTCTGGGGGTTAAAGTAGTTATGTAGGAGGTCAGGGCTGGTCCATCTATGAAGCAGATGATGTGGCTTGTGCCAAGTTCAAGTGGCAAGGGGAAACAACAGCTGAATGCCCTTCATCCCGCAACTTCCCCCGCAGCCTGCTGAGGAGAGCCCCATTCATCCATTTCCTTACTTTGCTCCTTGTTTGTTTATTTCCTACCTTTCTCCCACATGCAAGAACACTTGAACAGAGTCTAAAGATAAAAGCAGGGGTCTCTAAGCTTTACGGCACAAAGGCCGCATCACATACCTGACACTGTGTCGAGGGCTGGAAAATAAATAAGTAAATAAGTATATAAGTAAATAAGTAAATTAATAAATACCTGGAGAACCTATGGGCTGATTGATTGAATACAGCAAGTGGTTGGTGTGGGTATATACTGCATTCAGTACTGTATTTAATGCCATGTACTGTAATGGAATCATTCCATTACATTCCATTCAGCACCTTTAGTGGCTGAATGTGATATATACCTATGCTGGAAGACCCAAAATAGCATCTTTTGAGCTAAAATTCATCTTTCGTCATCTTTTGAGACGAAATTTCACTCTATTTATTTATCCACTTGTATTTATGTATTACAAATACAAGTGTTTGTAACACTTGTATTTATCCACTTCTGTCAGTGGATTGCTGTGGGCTGGCTAGATTTGGCCCTTGGGCCAGGGTCTGGAGAAATCTAGATTAAAGGGACGTGGTCTCTTTCAACTCCTCATGAGAAGTGAAGAGAGTGTATAGGGAAGTGTGCCTTCCTTGTGCAGTCTAAAGTTTAAAGGGATGCAGGCAAGGAAGGAGTGCTTCTCTGCCTCCTCATATCGCTTGTTCTTGAAATGGTTCCTTCCAATAAAGCAGGAGTGCAGGGATGGCATCAGGCAGTAGACCCGATTGGGCCACTCCTAGTATAGGTTGATTTTGAGCAGAAAAGTAACATGGAGCGAAACATTTAAGAAACGCTTCTCCCCTACTCTCCCTAAGCAAGTATTCCACTTCAAATTACAGCCTCAGAAACTGCTTTGCAATTATTATTTTTTTAAAAAACAACTAACCTCTAGCCACAAAGCCACAGATCAAAACTTCTGTAAAAGTCTGAATGTTACAAACGTGTCAACAACAAACATGCATGTTGATGCAGGTACACTTATCAGGGAGCCAGGATGGACTGCAGAACCCTGACAATAATGCAGTTCAGGGCCAGCTTTAGTGATTCAGCCAATTTGGGTGAATCAGGCTCTGTGTTTTGGAGGCACCCCACACTGTGCTGCTGCCGCCCCAGCATGGAGTTGTTCATAGAGGCATGGTGCTATGTTAGCCATTCTGCTCACCCCAGCATCCAAAAGGCCCAAAGTGGTGGTGACCATCACATCACTGTCAACTGTTTTTGGGTGCCACCTTGACACACGGTGCCATCTGCGATGGAACTGCCAGGGCAGAGGTCACCACTGCTGTTTGGTGAGTGGGTACATGGGGTACCCCATGCAAATGCACTGCCTAGGGTCCTACCTCTCCTGGCCCTGGCTCTGGCCCTGATGTAGTTGGTGCTGAGCAGAATTGAATGTGCTATATAATATAATGTAAGAAATGATGGACCACATAAAAAAACTACTTCTATGCATACATACATTATTATATAGCAGTGGTTTTCAAACTGTGGGTTGGGACCCAGCAGAGGGTCACGAGCCAATTTCAGGTGGGTAACAAAGTACCTAGAGTAACCATATTGAAAATATGGGAGATGGGATGCTGGAAAGGGGAAGGGTTGTGTGTTTGTTTTGCTTGTGTCAAGGTTATGAATAGGCTTTTTTCTTTCTGATTCACTTTGCAATTGGAAAATAACTCGACTTATTGCTGCATTCTCAGGAAAGCAGCAGGATCTGGAGTCACAATGATGGCACTTCAGGCCATGACATCACTTCTGGTGTGTCCCGGACAAATTGTCATTCTAAAAAGTGGGTCCTGTTCAAAAAAAAGTTTGAGAACCACTGCTGCAGCATAAAGCAGTAATTCCCAAACTTATTAGCATCAGGAACCACTACACCTAAAAAAAAGTTTCACTTTACCAGCTGCTCAAGCATCTGTGGATATAATTGTGACTGGGCAGTATTCCTCCCCCACCCCACAAGTAGCAGGTTGTTAACCCTTGAAGCATATAGCCCACCAACTCACCAACAATTTTGCAATTTTGCAACTCACCAACAATTGTATTGTGACCCACTGGTGGGCAACAAACCCACAGTTTGGGAACTGCTGGCATAAGAGATGCTCCATAGAAATGTAAGAAATGAGCTATGTTTTTTAGATACCTGCAATGGGTAGGTGTGAGAATTTCACACCCCAGATTACAAAAAAATGAAGTGGACTATCATTTGTCAGCAAGACATTCACATCTTTGAAATGTATCTTGGTATTACATAAATTTGCCAATTTAACAACAGAAACTTTCAATGAAGGTAAACTGAGAAAAAAAAATCCAAATCTCCCTTCCTTCTTTGTTTTGAATGAAATGAACGTGTTCTGTCAATAGCAGTTATTACATATGACAGAGCTTTTGAAAGGTCTTGTTTATTCTGCAAGCTTAATTTAGTTCCCTTGACAAATATCACAAATAAAATGAAGGCAGTTGGGAAAAAACCATGTTGACCACACAGCTAGAATCTTTTCCCTCTATTATTGAATCAACTCTGCAAATGCAGTGCAGTTTGGTCACACTCCTCCTCATAATAGCTTCTGCACAAACTTATACATCTCTAGTTCAAAATAACCCCCATTGAGTTCAATGGGACTTTCTTCCAGGTAGGTATGGAAAGGGTTGCAGCAGCCCCTGGCCCCTTGGAACCTTAAGCTGCTGGAACTAGCATTCCGGCACTGCATGTTCTTTTATGGTGGTGTGAAAGATGAATTACTGCCATAATTGGCAAGCAGTATGCCCTAGCGAAGCTCCACAACAAGCACAACAAGTCAGCAGTGGAGGCAGGCCACGGGTAGGATGGGTGTACCAGGGTATTTTTTGAGTGGAACCAGGATGGTCAGAGAGCGGAGGATTCAGTCAAGAACTTCTGTGCATGCATTTACAAAGCTACTAGCTAGCTTTGTAGTTCATGTAGCTGCTTGAACTCAAGAGTTGCTTGTTGAAAACACTTTATTTCATATAGGCTGGGACTTTCAATAAAATGGTAACAATCAAGTTGCACTGATGTAAAGCCAAACACAAATGAGCGGATATCCTTAACTTATACGATTGATTTACGGTCTTTGGTTGCATTAATTTGACAATTTCTTTTCAGTATCACACTTCAAAGTTTCAGGGACACAAGGAAGTCCCCGGTCTAGCACTGGGTTGGGCAAAGTTAAAGTGACCCCCAGCCAATAATTTTATAAACTACTGTGATGTAACGGCATAGTTACTGTTACCAAAACAGCTCTGGGACATGTATAGTAACATCAACATGTGCACACTAAAACAAGCATGTTAAGGATAGCCATTATTAGACATGGCTCACCCACTTCCCCAGTGGCATTCCTGGGGAGGGCAAAGGATCATGTTTTTTTTCAGATGCCCAAACATCTATGTAAATCAGCCTCTCTTTGCTTTGCGCTTGCAAGGCGGCTCTAGCCACAAATGGCTCTGAAGCAAAAGGGAGGGGCCACTTTACACAGGACTTCAGGTACCTGAAAATCTTAGCACACCACCCCCACTCCTGGGAACACCATGACACTTACAATTTGGTACAGAGCAAAAGGAATTCAGAGCCTTAAAATAATGGACATGAGTCCGTGGTTTATTAAGTGGATGGATTACAAGAACAGAGAACAGAAGGGAAAGTATAGTTGGATTTGATGCTGCATAAGATGTGAAACAGCCCTGAGATGGTGGAGGGGAGGTTTGAATTGAACACACACACAAATGCGTGCATGTGCTCACATTCATATAGTTACTGGTCTATAGTTTACAACCAATGCTTCTTTTTTTTTTTTGGAGGGGGGAATTCTGCCAGTCATTGGAGCTGGAAAGTAAACAATGCTGAGCCAAACTGGCCCAAGCATGTAGAAATACTATTTGTTGTTCAGTTGCTAAGTCATGTCCGACTCTTCATGATCCCATGGACCACAGCACACCAGGCCACTCTGGGCGCAATCCTAACCTGGAGTTAAGCCGACACATTTAGGCCAGCAAAGTTTGGCCTGCATCGGGGCCACCTTAAAGCATGTTTGGATCACTCTTGGAGTCAGGGAAGATGGCCTCTCTGACTGTGAGAGTAGATCAAACATCCTTATCGGTGTTCCTTGTGCTGGCCAAACTTTGCTGGCCTAACTGTGCCGGTTTAACTCCAGGTTAGGATTGAGCCCTCTGTCTTCCACTAGTTTTCGGAGTTCGCCCAGTTTCATGTTCATTGTGAAAAATTGTTAGGGTCCATAAAAGAGAGGGGGGGGAGAGAGAGAGAGACCCTTGAGACTCTATAGGACTTACTATTAGGCATGCAGTGTTTGCATTTATTTATTATTTACGAAATAATTTCTCAGGCAAAGAGAAAACACTTCAGCAGCTACTGTGGATTCCTGTAAGTGAGGAAGACACACTTTTCTGTGTCTCACTTGCCATGAGCCTCCACACAATGCCTATTTGTACAGTACCACCTTGATGAGATCTGCCAAAAACATCTAGCCCCCATTTTGTGAGCAAGGCTGGGATTCTACGATGTGACAAAAATACAGCATCTCTTAATGGACTCCTCTGCTGAAACAACTGATATAGTGACAACCTTTTTGCACCAGCTGATCGAGCGGGGGGATATAAAGGATCTACGTACCACCATGACGGACTCCAGACAAGGTCACTAACTCTGATGGAAGCCATTCCTTGAGATTTAATAGCCAGTGCAGACTTGAGGAGGCCCATTGCTGGGCCAGCACCCTTAGCCAGGGAAGGGGGCATTCATCCCCTTCCCCTGAAGAGCTTCCTATGGCTGCCGCAGTGCCCATAGGATGCAGCACTAGCCATTTTGGTGTCACTGCTCCTACAAGGGCAGGGCAGGGCAGCTTAGGTTTGGGCTGCCCATCTCCCTCTGCAGACAGTGATCCAATCTCCTGAACCTCTGATGATCTCTTCCATTTTTTGTCCTGCCAGGTCTCCCTCCCTCTGTGTTCTCTGCCTGCTCAGAGTCCCTGATCTTGGAAAGGGATGCATGTGTGATATCTTCGCTCACTTTCTCTCTAGAACAGGCTTCAGGACAGTTGGACAAGCAATTCAGGGCTGAGCGGCTTCTGCTGCATGGGTGGGTGGACCTTGAAAGTCTCCTGGACTACTGTCATTGGCTTCCAAGAGAGTACTGCTGATTCCAGGAGACCCTCAAAGGGTCTGGGAGGGCTGACAACCTTCACTCCAAAGTTTATAAGAGTCCAAATGATGGAACAGGCCATAATTGACTCCTCCCAACAGTTGTGCTAAACCAGAGATGTAACAATGGAGGGCTGGTGTAGTAGCATCAGCAGCGGCTGGACCTGTGCTTGGATGTCACAGTCTGCTTGCCCTTGATGACACAACACCCCTGGCACTGCAGCTGAGATGCTCATGCCATTCACTCTGGTTTCAAGAACTAATTTAGTTTGTCTGACGTTTCCTTACATAAACAACTGCAAGTGCTCTTCAAAAAGCATTTTGCCACAATTCTGAACTCTCCTGAACTTCCCATCCATTCTTACATAAAGTCTTTCAAATGTCCTCATCCTTTTCAAAATCTGGGTTCTTTGTGCAAAGCCCTTAGAGTTTTTATTTCTACCATCTATTTTTTAAAAAGCACCCTCTTTCTTGGACCAGTTCTCCAGTGCCTCTTGAACACTGATCTTTCCCCAAAACTATACTTCTTTTTTCTTTTTCCTTCATTACACTGGCTGCCAAACCCTTAGGGGTTGCAAAGAGAATCAATCCTAGCATAAAATTAAATAGGGCTTAGACAAAAAAATAAGGTGTGCTGCTAAGTAAAATGATGAATCATTTAGCATATCCCGAACCCCTGGCTCTTTCAGCATAAGTTTAATAGCCTCCTACTTTAAATAGCATTCACTGTGTAGCAGTCTATATTTATCCTGCTACGAATTTAAGCTCTTGTTAAAATCCAGACTTAAGCACTGTGATGATAAATATCATATTATACTTTCCTCAGGAGCCATGGTAAAGAAAATGATCAATTAGCTACCATAAGTGACAGTCAAGAAGTCTACAGAATCCACTCCTGAAACTCATTAACGAGTTCACATTCCACTTCCGATTGGGCTAGAAGTTCAGTGATACCAGCTGGGCTGACACGCTCAGGAAGAGTTTTATGTTTGCAATCCATTACAGTCTTGAAAACTTTAGGAATCTTTTTAAAGGAAAGTGTATGATAGCCAAGCAGTACTTTGATACCATCAATATTTTCTAAGGTCTTTCATACTGTAGTTTCTGTGTGCCTCTTACTATTCGTCCATGACAAAAAACAATTTGACTTTCATCCTTTCCCTATTACATACTGGACTTAGCAAATAATGCCATTTCAATCTTCTCTATAGATTCTGCCACCCTTGACTGATACTATTAACTAGTGGCATAGCCAGAGATGGACAAAACCTGGTCTTTTACAGCTCCCGACAGAGCCATGTAAGTGGCGTCTCCCTCTTTGCTGCTGGAGCCAGTTGGGGCAATGAAAACAACACAGGGAGGAAGGCGGACTGGCCTGGGGAAGGGGGTGGTGCCAGGAGTCGGCACTTACACTGGATCCTAACCCCCATCCTGGGCGGTCCAGCCTCAAGCCAGGTTGCTCGGATCTGTTCTGCTGTTTATGGCAGCACAGGTCCGAGTAGTATCATTTGAGCCACTGCCACATTGCCTGGTATAAGCGGAATTAATTCCCATTGCCCTGGGTTGAATCGCAACCAGCCCCAACCCTTCCCTAGATACAGCGCAGACCATCTGGCCTGCCTGTTCCAGTGCTGGATAGGATTGGCTTGTCAGTGAAACTGATATGATTTTGGATGGACAAAAGGAGGTATTTCACACAGTGTATAATTAGTCAGTGGAATTTGACACAAGATGTGTGGAAGGCCACTAGTTGGAAAGTATGTAGAAGCAGATTGGACACATGGACACATTCATGGAGGACAGGCTATTAGTGGCTACTAGTCATGAGTAGTACTATTAGTGGCTACTAGTGGCTACTAGCTGTGTGTTACCTCCAGGTTTAGCAGCACTATCCATGCAATCCTATGCATGTCTACTTCGAAGTAAGTGGCTTCAATGGGACCCATTCTCTGAAAAGTGTTATAGGATTGCAGCCTGTCTCTGAATAAAAGTTGAGGAGGGCCAATGGCAGGAGAGAAGTGTGTCTTTCTTTCCTATTTGTAGGTAGCCGCTGTGTGTGTGTGTGTGTGGGGGGGAATACTGGACTTGATGGCCTTTGACCTGCACCAGCTGCGCTTTTCTTATGTTCTTCTGTAGGGGCATTGCTGGCTCACTGCTGTTCTGCTTGCTGGGATGTTGTCCTGGTGATCAGTACAATTCAAAGAGGCTCCGCATTCTTTTATTTTCTTTTTAAACTTCCATTTCTGCCTTCCTAATTCCCTTGCCATTAGGCTCCCCATTGCAGCCATGGAAAAAACTCAGACATTCTTCTTTGTAAGTCCTACTTGAACCTTCCTTTGTCTCTAATATCAGCATGCTCTTTCAGCAGCCAAGCAAAAGAACACATGAATCTGCTGTCTTTGATGTTGAAGGGTAGCTTTCAAATGCAATGGTTCAAAATTTTGCTTGTCACTGACTCTTCACTGTTGGATATGTAGGATGTCTGATGGTATGATTATTCTGTTCAGTGATTTCCATGTGAATTCTAGTTATGTTATACAATCTGTTACTTAAGTGGAAAGCCCCCCCCCCACATACATATTGGAGCATAGCTGAAGAGCATCGCTTATCCTCCTTTAAGCCAGGGTGGTGGGTGGATGAAAAAAACCACCTAAAGCAAGGCGCATGGGGTATTTGTCATCACCATATGGACAAATTGACCCTGAATTCAAGATATTGTTTGTTAGCCATTCTGAGCCCTCCAGCAGCAAGGCTGTCTAGATCTGTGAAAAACATCTAAAGAAATAATATAGATACTCATTCTGAAGTTTCTTCAAGGTTGCTTTTTTCTGTGCTTTTCAAAGCAACCAAACTGAGAGTGCAATCCTAACCTGGAGTTAGGCTGGCACAATTAGGCCAACAAAGTTTGGCTGGCACAAGGGCCACTGTAAAGCGCATTTAGACCACTCTCGGAGACAGTGAGGTGGCACTCATCTGTGTGCTGGTCTCTCTGACTCTGAGGGTCAGAGACTCTGACTTTATGGTGTACCTTGTGCTGGCCTAACTAAATTTGGCTGGCCTAACTGTGCTGGCCTGACTCCAGGCTAGGATTGTGCTCTAAGAAGTATCTATAGGCCATCAACCCTCTTTCTACTTTTCTGGAATTCACTTGTTGGACTTTCTGCGAACATCATTTGACCTCGTTATCATAATCACACATCAGGAATGCCTTGAAAGCCATGCATTTTATTTCCACTGGATTAACAGGGATTTGTTTTTTCTTCGTTACACAAACAGCATCAACATATTTTTTCATTGTACTTGCCTATTGCCTATGTACTGTAAGTTACAGCCAGACGCAGATCTAAGGGAGGGCAAAGCTCTAAGTTTTGCAAGAAGCCTTACCTTGCAGTGGAAATCACTCCTCTCCTGCACCGTTTTAGCCAATCCTCACAGGGAAAAGCAACATCTTGGTGTTGCTTACTGGCTACAGCAGCAAGGGAGAGGAGGGATTTACATGACAGGGTAAGGCTTCTTGCAACACTTAGAGCTTTGCCCTCCCTGTAGATCCGCCTCTGGTTACAGCCCAAACCTAATCTATGTTGAAATAGGCAGGCCAGAAGGCCTGTACTGGATCCAGCACGCATTAGGCAGCAGCTGAAGGCTGCCTCAGGGTAGGAGGATTTTTTCCCCTTACCCTGGGGTAAGCTACAGCAGTCCCAATAGGCTACATGGAACTGTGCCAGCAAAATCACATGTAGGGCCGACCGGGCCAGGGGTTAAGATCCTGCATATGGTCTGGATCCTGTATTCACCCCTCCTCCCTGGGCCAGCCTGCCCACAGGTCTGACCTCTCTCTTCCTTCCCTCTGTCCTGATCAAGAAGGTTTAATTCACTGGAGGCGGCATCCCTTAAGAACTAATGCTGGTGAAGTGAAGCCAGTGGGTGGGCTTAGCAGCCATGTTGGTATACTCAAAACAATCCTCATTCCAAGTATTTCAGATTGCTTTGCTCGTACTGTTTAGGATTGAATAGTTTATTCCTGAAATAAAAACTTACGAAAATAAAAACGTGATCATGTAGACACATTATTGGTAACCTTATTATGATTTAATATGCAATTACAAGGTTAAATTCCTCATAATTATATTACTGAACATACCTGACGAAATGCTACTTGCTGTCTATTTAAACACAGATTGCACTATTTTGACAGACTTTATTGAAATCTACACAAGATAAATATATAGGAAAATTACATTAAAATCTCTTCATAAGTTGTTGTCAATATGAGAGTAATACTTTTTTACTTCTAGTCTATTAAGAGTTTTTTTTAAAACTTCTACACTCCCCCCCCCAAAAAAACAAATTCTGTTAATGTTCAGAATTTCGAGAATATTACAGTAGAAAATGGAAGGTGGGGAAAAAAAGTGTAAACGGGAAGGGGGAAAAAAGGAGGGGAGAAATATATATTTTTTACCTTCTAGACCATTAACAGTGGGTGTCAGAAAATGGTGAATAAGATTGCTAGGAACAACAAGAAATTACACAGCTTCAAAAATAATGCACTCACTATTTCAGTGAATTGTAGTTTTATTGAACCGATGTAATGTGAATACATGAATCTTTCCGTGGAAATTAAATCCCATTTTTCTGACAGCGATTCGCACACCCGTATGCAGAACACGCAGGCATGATTAAAGAGGTTGATATTAACTTTTACACACGTGCAGGGAGATTTTCATTTGTGAATTCGCGGCAATTCTCCTTGGCGGCAATGATCTGAGTCAACCATATTGGTCTACCCGATGTGGCTTCAAGAAAATGACATCATGCCGCCTCCAGTGAATTAAACCTCCTTGGTCCTGATCCACTTGCCCCCTCCCTCTCTCCTCCCCAACCCACTGCACTGAACTTGGCTGCCCTTACCTGTTGTTGGATCCTGGCGCAGTTCATTCCAATCCTCAAATTTAGCAGGAAAACCTGCCCTATCCACTACTACAAAAGTTAAGTACTGATATTTCTCAGTTGGTTTTTTTTTTTTTAACTGCATAGAATCAGGTGTTAGGTAAATTTAGGTTATGAAGAAAATGCAATGTTTTGAGGTTTGCTGCTGGAACAGAATCTAGTTATAGAAAACAAAAGGGGATATCTAAAATTCCCTTTGTGTCTATTTCCTTTTTCAAGTGGGAATCTTGAAGGAATTGCTTGAGGACACAGTTTGTCCCCATTTGCTCCTGCTCTGACTCTACTCCTTTTCCTCAGAGACCATTATAAAGGAGCTGCTGCTTTGAAAGTAGCTGCAAAAGAGATACCAGCAAAAGGAATTTGATTGTTTAGGGCTACCCGAGGCCCAGAAAGTTGGCTCAGCAGCTTTGGGGAGTCACGCTTCTAAGTGGGAGCCTATTGGTGGGAGGTGAGGCCAATCCATGGCCCTTCAGACAACAGAGTCCACCTACCTTCCATTCCTGAGTGCAGTCTAGGCTATGAAACTTCCTACTCCCGGCCAAATAGGAGAGTCTCTTAGAATCACAGCAGGTAGGGCCAGGTTTAAGCCACTTGGACCACAATTGGGTTCCGTGCCAATAATCTAATATTCTATGCAATTGTATATTTAAATGCTCTTAGATCCCTTTGGTCTATTAACTCACATATATGTTTTAAGCACACATTTTGATTGCTTCCCATTCTACCATAGTCTGTAATCAAGTTTATAATTTTTTTGTTTATACCTCTCAAAGCACAATCCTAACCTGGACTTATATTAGGCCTGCACCGTTAGGCCAGCAAAGTTTGGCTAGGACAAGGGACAACGTAAAGTATGTTTGGACCACTCTTGGAGTCAGAGAAGCCAGCACACTGACTCTGAGAGTGGTCCAGATGCACTTTATGGTGTCCCCTGTGCCAACCAAACTTTGCTGGCCTGACTGTGCTGGCCTAACTCCAGTTCAGGATTGTGCCCTTAGATTCTACAGACCTTGGCTGTGAACAAATATATATATTTGTTATATATATATTTCCAGTTGGTCCCCACAGCAACTAAGGCCAGTCCCATCAATTGGTACTTGCTAATTTGGGAAATATTTCCAGATATAGAAGAATGGCAGCCAGCATCTTTTATCAATATAGAAGGGTGGCAGCAAGCATCTTACTGGGGCCTTTTTGTCTATCTGAGCTTTTTTTGGATTGGCAGCTGCTGCTCACTGGTTCTGATGATGGTCACTTCTTGCTTTATTAAGAGCTGCAGCACCTGATACCGATATGGAAGTACAACATGGGTGTCAAAAGGGGTCATGAGGCATAAGCAGAAATAAATGTAAGCCAAGGGGAATGATTTATTTTTGCTGCCCTTCCAGTGTCTTTTTGCTGCCCTTCATGGCTTGGAGCATTGGATTAATCACTTGGGAGGAGCAATATGAGGCAAAAAATGAAAAATGAGGATATCTGAAAGCATTCCTTAAGGTCAAAAGGCATTTGTTGGAGATCTTTAACACATTGCTTTGCTAGCCATTTTATGTCAGGACTTCTAACAGAAAGAACTGCAAACAAATTCTTGGAGAAGAAATCAAAGGATGTTAATTTATCTGTTAAAAGATTCAAGATAATTTATTAGTAGGAGATTAAAGGGTAAGAGTTAACAAGCTATGTAAGTGGCAGTTTATTCTTATGAGAATGTTTGCAAGTGGTCCAGTAATAAGAAGGAAGAAGAAGGAAGAAGAAAGAAAAGCCAATTAAGGTGAAGAGTTACCATTACCATGTCTACCTGCTGATGTCTTTTTAAGCAGTACTATGCCTTCCTCCACACAGAGAAACACCAGCTGTCCCATGAGAAGGAGAAGCCAGAGAGGCCATTTTTGTTTGTAATACATAGAATAAAATACTGTACTGGCCCAATCCAACATATATCTCCATGCAGTGATGCAGGTTCCCATCATGCTGATTCCTGCCACGGATTTCTGGCTGCTGAGGGTCTTCTCAGAGTAAGGGCATTTGTCCCTTTACCCTGGGGTAAGCCTAGTGGTGTCATCTACAAATAAGGAACGGGAATGCTGGGCGGGACTTCCGTGTGATTGGCAGCCTGCCCGTTTCGTTCCGCGGCTACCCTGGCCTCGGGGGGGGGGGCTGCCCCTGGTTTGCGCACCCCACCGCTGCTCACCCAGGCTCCGGCGTGCCCCCCACCCGTCTCCCCCAGCGAGCAGGACCCCCCGAGGCCAGGGCAGCCGCAGAACGGGACGGGCGGACAGTCAATCATGTGGAAGTCCCGCGGAAGCCCTGCCCAGCGTTCCCGTTCCTTATTTGTAGATGACACCACTGGGTAACCCCAGCAGCTGCAAGAGGTCAACTCAAACCTGTGCCAGCAGTATCACTGGTGCATGTCTGAGTTGCTCCATGTGGGCTGACCAGGCCCAGGAAGGAGTGTTGGATATGATGCACGCTGGCCCCCAATACTGCCCCCTCCCAGGCCTGTTCTGCCCACTCCTCACCCCATTGCCACCCCATTCCAACCCCTCCCTGCTCTTCCCTGTCCTCTTCCCATCCCTGCTCTGGATTTACCTGCTCTGGCAGGCTTCCTGACAACTGCCAATGGGTGTGCCAGCAGAATGTGTGTTCCGCCAGCACAGGCCCTTGTTAGGACTGGGCCAAAAGCCATCTTGGGCATCTCTTGATGTTGAAGGGAAAGTGCAATATAAATATTTAAAATAAATAATAAAAGTTGGGTAGATCACACTGTCAATGTACATTATCTGGGCCTGTATTGGAAATAACAATCACTAAATGGGAACTAGAAGACAACAAGTATCAGAAATTGCAAAATTGGTGCATGTTATAAGTATGGGTGTGGGTGTTTTTTTTGTTTTGTTTTGTTGTTGTTGTTTTTGGTGATTTTTCCAAAAATTATTGATTCAAATAGCAAATTGCGGAGTTATGTGTTTTTAATCTGCATTCTCATTCCATAGTCCGAGATGAAGAACAAGAAGAAATGACCAAGTATAGAGACCTGTCAATTGAAACCACCAGGCTGTGGATGAAACACATTCTAGTAGTCCCCATTGTCATTGAAGCACTGGGAACAATGCTGAGAAAAAGAATGCAGCTTCCTGAATAACACGCCTAGAACTGCAAAAGGCAGCACTGCTTGAAACATCACACATATTATGCCAATATTTGGTTGATACTTAGGTATCTGGTGGAAACCCATATCAGACCAACAATCGTATTTTTGTGATCTTTTTGCTCATTTATTGACTATGTTTTGTGTGCATTATATAATATATCAAAGGTCGAAGGATTTTTCTGTGAAATGTTTGTCCTGGGTTAAAACATCAACATTCTGCTCATTTTTTATCCATTTCAGAAGTTTCTTGCCCTTCACTAGGTGGGAGACACAAGAGACACAAGTTTCTTGCCCATCAAAAAAGATGTAAATGTATTCAGACATAGATGTTGTTGTTGTTGTTCAGTCGCTAAGTCGTGTCCGACTCTTCGCGACCCCATGGACCACAGCATGCCAGGCCTCCCTGTCATTCACTAGCTTCCAGAGTCCGCCCAATTTCATGTTCATCGCTTCGGTGACACTATCTAACCATCTCATCCTCTGCCGCCCCCTTTTCCTTTTGCCTTCCATCTTTCCCAGCATGAAGGTCTTTTCTAAAGAGTCCTCTCTTCTCATGAGGTGGCCAAAGTCTTTGAGCTTCAGCTTCAGGATTTGTCCTTCCAGGGAGCAATCAGGCTTGACTTCCTGAAGGATTGACCGATTGGATCTCCTTGCAGTCCAGGGGACTCTCAAGAGTCTTCTTCAACACCATAATTCAAAAGCATCTATTCTTTGGCGCTCTGCCTTTCTTATGATCCAGCTCTCACATCCATACATTGCTACTGGGAAAACCATAGCTTTGACTATGCAAACCTTTGTTGGCAGGGTGATGTCTCGGCTTTTTATTGAGTTGTCTAGGTTTGCCATAGCTTTCCTCCCAAGAAGTAAACGTCTTTTAATTTCATGACTGCAGTCACCATCTGTGGTGATCTTGGAGCCCAGGAAAATAAAGTCTGTCACTGCTTCCATTTCTTTCCCTTCTATTTGCCAGGAAGTGATGGGAATGGTTGCCATGATCTTAGTTGTTTTTAATGTTGAGCTTCAAGCCAATTTTGGCACTTTCCTCTTTCACCCTCATCAGAAGGTTCTTTAGGATTCAGACATAGATAGGTCCCCCCCCCAAAGAATAAAGGCAGATTTCTAGATCTTAGTTATGCATGTGGAATCTTGCTTCCAAAAAGATCATCCAACATTTTGGTTCCAAGTTAGCAGCATACATGACTCTGTCACACTTACTAGTCATCTGTTGACATTTCAAGTATTGAATATAATATTTCCTTTCCCTTTAATCACACAGATGGCTATTCTAGAAAGCCAGAAGGTGAGACCTAAAAACTATTTTTGGAAATTGAACTGTCAATGGAAGTGTGAAGATGGCAGATTTCCTGTTTGGTTATGCAGTATGTTAACCTGGAAAGGAAGGAAGGGGTATATGCGTGTAAGAGCGCAATCCTAACTTGCGCTGGAGCAGGCAGGCTGGTGTGCCTGCACTATATCCAGTGCAAATTAAGAGCTGGCTGGAGCCTCCATGGGGCAAGGGCATGTTCACGTTTGTGCCCTTACCCTGGGGTAAGTGCCAGCTGCCCCGAAGGGCTTGCTCAGAACTGCACCTGCTGTTTGGCAGGTGCATCTCTGAGCAAGCCATGTGGCCCTAATTGGGGCTGTGCGACCTGGGGATGGGCCGCATCCCAGCTCAACCCCCCTCCCTGGGCTGGCATGCCTCCTGGCCCGCCCACCCTCCCCCAGCTCAAAAACGCCCTCCCTCCTGCCCCTGTGCCAGCCGAACTTGGCAGGAGTGTTGCCCTGCTGGCTTTGGCCGGTTCTGCTGGGCCGACTGCTGCTAGCAGCTAGTGTCGACCCAATATTGGGCCTTGGATTGCACTGTGTGTGTGTTTCCTAAGAAAACCCCTCAAAACAGCTCCTTAGTAACAAACATATATCTCACAGCATTGTTATCATTCCAACATATAAGAGCCCTAAGATTCAACAATGCAACTGCATAGGCACATAATCGGATTTCCTTCAGTGGAAGCATTTCCATTGCAAGAAGCAAAGAAAAGTGGATTGTCTTGCTTTTTGTCACACAAGGTCAATAGAAACATGAAGATATGGCAGAACTGAACAAACACTTGCAATTTTTTTGGTCTTTTCAAATCTTTATGTGAGGACAAATAACAGGAGTGGGGAATTGTCAATGCAGTACATTCAATATATATTCAGAATTGCTTTACCTTTTCACCTGTGCCTTCCATTTCTGATTATTTAGAGTTTCAGGGGGACTCATCCTAATTGTTATGTTCGGTATTGCCATCTGCTTACTGTACTTTCAGCACTTGAGAAAGTCTCTCCGCTTGCAAAAGTTTTGAGAGCAGCAATGAATTCTTGGAATGTGCAGGGGGTACATCCCAGATAAGTGTGTGAACATGAGGGGTCTGTGACAGAGAAAACATGTTGGTATATCAAAATGGATGCACTTTGATATACCATAGAGCAGACTAGGGTTTCTCACTGTGGGTAGCGACCTGATTGTTGGCGGATCCTGAAACTGACAAGGTGATAGCCGACAAGGAAAATGCATTGATTCCTATAGAAAGTGAAACTGAGCCACACAGTGCATTTACTCACGAGTCGGCAAACATGCATTGTTCCATTGCAAAGAGCAGGCCAAAAGGAGTGCAACACCACCAGAATGTTCCAATGACCGTGGAGCTCAACCCTGTCCCTGGGCTACGTGGTCCCAATTCGGGCCACTGCAGGGCGCTTGAACTTGAGCCTGCTAAATAACAGGTCCGAGCAGCCCCATTAGGCTGTCTGTGGCTAATGTTTGTCCCCTTGCCCTGAGCTAAGCTGCTGCTGCCGCCTCCTAACTTGGTTAGCTTGCAATGTAGGCTGGCCGTCCTGCCTGCTACTGCCCAAGTTAGGATTGGGCTGTTAAAAAAAGTTTCACCTTCCTGGCTCAAGCCTCTGTATGGTGGGGGGGGGACTGTCTTCTGAAGCATTGGTTGAGCTCCACATTCATTGGACCATTCTGGTGGTGTTGCACTCCTTTTGCTAAAAGGTTTGAGAACCACTGCAGTAGGCTATATAAATTATCACTCCAATTATTAGTCACTTCATTTATGAAAGCATACTTTCAGCAATGTTTCCATTCTTCTTGATGTTTCAAATGTAGTGAAGCATAATAATGTTACAGTGCATTCTTACTATGTCCCACCTCTTGTCGGAGGAGATAAATGGATACATGAAACAACTAAAGCAAAGATTCCAGGTACAGATGAGTCATAATAGATTAATTAGTCACTGGAGTACAAACGAAGGTAGCGTGAACTTTCCAGGTATTCTGTACACCACTGCAGAAATGCCATGAAAATTGGCTCCCTCTTCACATAACACTGGTAAAGTTTTGCTTTTCATTAGATCTCCTTTGGTGGGTAAAGGTGGTCGAGAAATTGGGCCTGATGGAATACCTTCTCAGGCCTCAGTGTTTGCAACATGTAAAGCTTGTTCAATATCTTGAAGAATTTTAATCAACAGGATTTGGTCTAGTAATGGTGTTCTTTACTATACTCCATTTTCAACCCTATGGTGCTGGACCCCTGTAGGAGCAGTGATAGCAAAATGGTTACCGCTGTTTCCTATGGTGCCATGGCAGCTGTAGGAGGCACCTTGAGAGAAGGGGATGTTCATCTCCTTTCCCGGGTAAGGGCGCTGGGTCATCAATTGGTCTCCTCAAGTCTGTGCCAGCTATTTTGCCCCAGGAGAGCTCACCGCTGGCAGTGGTAAAATTTACTACGTGCAACTCCATGTCAGGTTCTTCTGGCACTAGGGCCTGATGTTGGGCCAGCACCAGCAGTAAGCCCTTACTGCTGGTGGTAGAAGTGCCTTCTGGCACTTTTGCAACGCCTGCACCACTCATTTTTCCTACATCTACTGTATTTCCGCTACACGTTTGCAGTGTTGGCCCCAGTTTTTGGAGGATCCTGGGGCAAAAGCCATGGCAGAGTCTCTCAGTGGTGTACTTTCCCATGCTCTGGAAAGCACATTCATGTGCCAACTTCCTCCCCCATGGTTCCTGTGAACTTCTATCAAAATGCCCCAATTGTGCACCATTTGCCTTCTCCACTGAAGTGAGACATAGGTCAGTAACAGCAGAAGAGCTAACCCAGGAAGATGAAAACCAGAAACATTATTATAAACTCTGTAGCTTTCTCAGAGCTGGTGCTTGAAAGTGGAGGAATTTTATGTGTCCCTCAACCAAAACCTCCAACATTTATGGCTAGACCCAAGATTGGGTCCATCTGAAATTGTTTGGTAAAGATGAGCTTAAATGTGTAGCAGAAATCCATACATGATATGAAGCCTCTTTTTATCTTTCTGTAATTAAATCTATAAGCTGAAAGAAAAGGGTTTGATATAGAAAGTGTGTGTGTGTGTGTGTGTGTGTGTGTGTGTGTGTGTGTGTGTGTGTGTGTGTGT
>JAJKFI010000031.1:10214888-10258430 GCA_029204185.1 Lerista edwardsae
AGAGAGAGAGAGAGAGAGAGAGAGAGAGAGAGAGAGAGCTAACATAATAACATAATTCTGGGGACCAATCCATAGGCATCTAGGGTACTTTTTAGGAGACTGCCAACTCATCCTTACAAAATCTGAATCCTTTTCTGATTCTGATGAAAAAAGGGAAAATCAAGGT
Source organism: Lerista edwardsae (assembly GCA_029204185.1). Taxonomy (NCBI): domain Eukaryota; kingdom Metazoa; phylum Chordata; class Lepidosauria; order Squamata; family Scincidae; genus Lerista; species Lerista edwardsae. The sequence continues at coordinate 10,215,055 of JAJKFI010000031.1, forward strand.
CATTCCATGAGTCTGTCAACAATACCATGGGCCCTTGCAGGAAACTTTTAAAGCATTTCTAGTGCATTGTTAACCATACAGCACTTTTATCATGCGAAGTCTTTTATAACATGAATCGATTTCTGCCTTAGAACAGTGTGGAATACAAGTGGAGTATAAGAGGTGGAAGGCTGAAAAAAGTGCCTGTTCTTATTGGTGTGTTCTAAATTCAGGCCTCCTTGCTCTTTCCTACACACACAAAAATTCTATAGTATGATATATTCTGACCTGACTGTCAGTATCTCTCCTGGGTTTCAGCCAGGAGCCTGACCCAGGCCTACTTTGACACACCAAAGATTGCACTTGGGACCTTCTTCATGTAAGGTCGTGCAGAGGCACGATCATGGAACTATGGCTCCAAAGCCCCAAAGCCTGTCCTGTCATATTCCCCTACGTACAGTCTAAGTCAGTACAGTCACACAGAGGACCATTCCACGAGCTCACCTGAATACTAGAATCAGAAGCCAAGCAGCAACTACTGTAATTTTCAAATGTCGTTATGCTGTTTCAGTCTTCTGGCCCGTGCTGCATTTTATCACCACAATAAAGATCAGTTTCCAAGGAAGAAGATGAATGACTGTGTATCTCTTTATAAGCCAGAAGGATCTATGAGTGTAATCTCAGAATCTTGATGTACCTCGTGTTTTGGAGCCTGTGTTTGTATTGGCCTGCTCCGGTGTGGCTTAAAGGATTTGCCAAGCTCGGTCTGTTTGACAGTTCAGCGCTACAGCAGAATTTCTAATATCTTATGTTAAAGCTCGGCTTGGAGACAATTTATCTGACAGCCTGCAGCCTCATCTAGAAATCACAAAAACTGATGACCCTCACTGAAAGGCAAAACACAAAGAACATGGCCATTCCTTCACTGATTCCTCCAATTCCTCCTCTTGGAAGTGTTTCATTCTTGTTTCTTGCATTAAATGTGGTCCCCACAAGGCAATGCTCTATTTTTTGGGGGAGAGTCCTGCAGCAACAAGGACTTTCAAGGGAAAAGGTGTTTTAAAATGCCTGTGTTCGGTCTTTTACTCCATGCAGCCAGCCACTTTTGCTTCCAAGTGAATTTGGACTTTTTAATCTTTGGTTTGGTTACTTCCCAAAGCTTTTCAAAAATATGCAAGTTTTTTTTCCAGTGCCATTTTCAGATGGCATTTTGGGAGATGCTGTTGGGAATTGTTAGAGAAGCCAAATTAGAAATATCACAAGGCAGGGTTTCTGTTGTTATTTTTTGAATGTGTGAACAAAAGCTCATTCTGGCGTAGTAGCTCTTCATGCCCAAATTGATTTTGATGCAGTTGGGGAAAACAAAACAGTGTAGGCATGATTCTAGCAGGAGTAAGGCTAGCATCTTATTTATGGTTACTAAGCCATTTTAAACATGTTTCATGTTGTGGTGCTTCGGACAACTGCATTATGTTTGATGTGTCTTCTTCACTAAAGGTGTTCCCAAATTTGCAGATACTACTCTGTTGTCTCAATTATGTAATTTTTCAGATACTCCCAGCTGTATCAAATACTCCCAGTGTTCAAATTATGTGAGAAAATGTAAGTAAAAATAGTCTCTGTGCAAAGCATGACCCATGGGGTGATGTCCCAGCATGACATTTGCTAGGCAGACTTTGTTGTAAGGGGTGGTTTGCCATTGGCCTCACCAGCCATTTACCTTTACCCTCAGCAAGCTGGGTACTAATTTTACTGACCTCAGAAAGATGGAAGGCTGAGTCAACCTTGAGCCAGCTACCTGAGAAAATGTATGCCCCCCTCCCTAATTAAACCTACAAGACAGCCTCATCCCCTTCCCCAATTTAAGCCAATTTATGCCCTCTGGAGACTGCTAAAAACAGCACCTAAGGGAGCCATCACAATGGTAGGAGGACTAGATAGGGTTACCAGATACAAACTGGGACAGAGTGCCTATATCAGCCATTTTCAACCACTGTGCTGTAGCACACGGGTGTGCCGGGAGTAGTTAACAGGTGTGCCATTGGAACTTGGGGCTAGGTCATTTATTAGTAGGGATGATGGGGGATGTGAACCCCCCCCACTGGCAACATGGCCTGCCTTGTCAGAAAACTGCTGGTGTGCCTTGACAACTTTAGTGCCTTGTCAGTGTGCTGTGAAATGAAAAAGGTTGACAAAGGCTGGCCTATACCTTTCACCATTGTATAGAAAAGAGAATTTGGGCAGGTGCAGCTCATCATGGAAGGGTTGCAACTCCCAAAATTCCCTCTTCTATGCAATGGTTAAAGGAATAGGCACTCTGTCCCAGTTTGTATCTGGTAACACTAGGACTAGCTAGGTCCCTCTGCACCCTTAGTAATGGGCACACTGACTCTCATCAAACATTTTTCTTTCTTTCTTTACCTAAGCAAAGAGATGCCTCTTATCCCATCTCTCTATCTTTCTGCCAACTCTACTGTTCATTCTGTTGCTTAGAGACACTCCAGGTCCATAGCAACTGCAGAAGCTGAATTCTGGAGTCTGTCTCAGTGACAATACCTCAAAGAGTCAATCTACTTTGAAAATATGGAAGAATCTAGAAGTTTGGGGTGTTTTGACTACTTTGAAATCCATAGGACTGAAATGCTGTAGCAACCAATTAAGAGCAAACGACTTGATTTGCACACAAGAAATGCTTAAAAGTTGCATGAATTATGCCCATCTTTCTTTAATTTGGGTTTGTCATACTTTATGCTGGGTTGAAATCACCCAAACTTCTGTGGATGACCATTTTGGAGTATTTTAAATACAAAATGATCACAAACTCTCAGCTTAGAGCAGTGTTTCCCAATTTGTGGGTTGCAACCCACCACTGGGAGAATTTCCTAGGCCATTCCCCCTTAACGGAAGTGCTTAAATAGCCTGAATTAGGACCCTAAATATCCATCCTGCTGTTGTGGGGGAAAAAAAAAAATCTTACCTCAGGGCTATTAATTACACTTACGTCAAGGGAGAAGGAAGGCAGAAGGGGAAAAATGCTAGAAAATATGTTTAAATGATTACCTTATGTATGCTTCTGAACTGTTTGTTTGACCGGTTAGGTTACCACAGGAAACCTTGGACAATGATTTAGGCAGTCAGAAAAGGGTTCAACAGTTTCCTGCCTTTTCTGATTGCCTCTGACCAGAGTGAAAGCAGCAGTTCTGAGGTACAGTGGAGCAGAAACTTCCCAGCTATGGTCAGAAGCTGCTGGAAGTCTCCACAATCAGAATATAAAAGAGCGAAGAGAGCTTCATTCAGGGCTCATTCCTTTGGACTGTTGTTGGTAACGTGACACGACAAGCTGAGGGTGGCCAAAATTGTGAAAACCTTGGTATGTATGACCATTATGTTGTATACCATTCAATGTGGAATTGAATGTAGAATGCAATGAAACAAACCAGAGTATAATATCTTTACTCTATCAAAAGTTATGGCCAAAAAAACCTGAGGTGGTGGATGAAATGCCAAACCCAAATACCAAACCCTTATCTGGAAACATGCAACAAGCTGAGGGTGGCCATTTTCATGTAGAATGCAATGAAACAAATTGGAGTGTAATATCTTTATTCTATCAAAAGTTATTGCCAAAAAAAGAAAAGAAAATGAAAATACAACTGTGATGTCATTTCCTGTTGTGACATCACTTCTGGGGCATCATTTTGCACTCTGCAGTGGGCTACACTTTCATTAGTTACACCAGTGGGTAGGACTGCTTGGCACAAAAATGGTGAGCTTCAAAGATATGCTAGGTAAATATCCACTGTTATGATAAATGAGGCAGAAAAGGGTAAACCTATTCTTTTTCTACCGTGGAGCTCGATGGGAAAATGTTTCATGCATTTATAAGCCAATAGGTACCACTTCGGTGGGAAGGTAACGGCGTCTGTACGCTATGGCGTATAGTCATGCTGGCCACATGAGCACGGAAGCTTGTCCTCGGACAAACGCCGGCTCTACAGATGAGCACCGCCCCCTACAATCAATCATGACTAGACCATTCGGTCGTGGGGAAACCTTTACTTTTTATTGTGCTGCGTATAGTCCCACCTAGAATTCAATCTTTTTGGCAACAAGATGTGTACTAGCTTTAGGGCGTAATCCTAACCAACTTTCCAGCACTGGAGTAAGAGCAATGCAGCTCTGAGATAAAGGAACAAACATTCCCTTACTTTGAGGTGGCCTCCATGAATACTACTCCACTGCAGGATGCAGCACATGCCCCATGGCACAGCTATGTCAGTGTTGGAAAGTTGGCTAGGATTGTGCCCTGATGATCCAATGTTGCAGCTAGGAGACTCCTAGGATCTTACATCTGCCATGAAGAGAACCAAGGCAGTGGTTCTCAAACGTTTTAGCTTGGGATCCACTTTTTTAAATGGTACTTGTGTAGGGACCCACGCAGTGGTGGGATTCAGGGGGTTCGCCCAGGTTCTATAGAACCGGTTGTTAAATGGCCGGACCCCGCCCACTCGCTTACCTCGGCTGGCTTTGGTTCTTTTTTTGACTCCGGCTATGATGTCATAGAACAGGTTATTAATTTATTTGAATCCCACCACTGGACCCACGGGAAATGATGTCATAGCCGAAAGTGACATTATCAAGCAGGAACTGCAATCATTATCATATAATAAAATTACACTCCTGAAATGCAAACTGGGTTTTTTGTACCAGCTAAATAGCTGTCACAGACTTGAGGAGACCCACTGGTGGGTCTCCAATGGGGAAGGGGACAAATGTCCCCTTTTCCTGAAATGCCTTTGGCGGCTGTGTGGCTATGCCCATTGTGGCCAGGCAGCTCAGGATTGGGCTGCCCGTGGCCTTACACTAACCCCCCTAGCCTCAGCTCCCCAGCAGCCAAATGGGGACAATAATACTTACCTTGGAGGGTTGGTGGAGGACAACTTTATGGTCAAACATGGAAAGCACTTTGCACATTTTGTACAGAAAACACTAAAGTAAAATTAAGTATAAATTCCTTCCAAAAGGTTCTCCTTCACTGGAAACAGAATGGTTAACTAGCAGACTTGTAGAAAGGTAGAAAAGCAGACTTGTAGAAAAGTAATAGACATCAAATGTCTATTACCAGTTTGGCCTCGAGAGTGATGACTAAGTTCATACTCAATAAATTTGAACTCCATTGCTCAATAGGACAGTTCCCTGTGGTTGAATGGACTGAAAGTCATACTTGATGTGATGTCAAGCAGACCTTTTGTTTGGTGTGTTGGAGATCTCAGAACAGACAAGAAAAAGCTTGAGGCAGAAATGAGACCACAATCTAAAGTTTGGACAAAGTGACTCTAGACCAAGATAACATAAATCAGATATAACAGACAGTTACCTTAATCTTTTGGACATATGGGAAACATAACACATGTCAAGCTTAATCAGTGGTACTCACACTGCAAATAGAATTCGGCTGTGTGTGTATTTTGCATTTCCTTGCAAAAGAGTTATGTCTTTGGAAAGGTATTTAAACTTCAAATGCGGGATTGTGCCCTCTTATTCAATCTTAACTGAATTTCCTATGAATGGCAAGATGAACAAGCAAGTTACGCTAAAACCCATACTTCAATGCAACATTAGATGCGTTTTCTGCATATATCAGGCCTTTATAATAAGAATATTTTCTTACTATGCCCTCTGTATTTCCATATGTGGATAGAAGGATTCTAGTTATCAGGTCTTCCAATAAGAGTAATTGAAACATTCTAGTGCCTCCAAGCATTTTCATTTTATATACAGAATACACAGTCAGAGGGAATAATCCTAAAGCAGTGATTTTCACCCACAATGTTGTGGCACAGTGGTGTGCCACAAATGATCTGCAGGTATGCCACAAGAGTTTGGGGAAGGGTCATTTATAATAATAATAATAATAATAATAATAATAATAATAATAATAATAATAATAATAATAATAATAATAATAATAATAATAGTATTTATATACCGCCTTTCTTAGGTCATTAGATTACTCCTCTGACTTTAACTCAAGGCGGTTTACATAGGCAGGCTTTATTCATAAACAAAAGGTTTTTACAAATTACAAGAAAGTTCTATCTTTCAAGAACATACAACATACAGATGGTACTTTCATGGTAAAGTCTTCTTTCTGGCCACACAATTTGCCTTCCTGCAGCTGATAAGCAGCTTCTGCTCTCACCAAGAAGCGGCTGGCTCAGCACACTCCCCTCTCACAGGCAGCTGTGAGATAATAGGGCTATTGGATGATGTGAGCCCCAGAGGCGTTTCTGCAGGGATGGCAAAGCTCTAAGTGTTGCAAGAAGCCTTACCCTGTCATGTAAATCCCTCCTCTCCTGCACCGTTTTAGCCAATCCTCACAGGGAACAGCAACATCTTGGCGTTGCTTACTGGCTACAGCAGCAAGGGAGAGGAGGGATTTACATGACAGGGTAAGGCTTCTTGCAAAGCTTAGAGCTTTGCCATCCCTGTAGAAACGCCACTGGTGAGCCCCACCCCTTCATCACCCACGCCTGCCTGCAGACTTGACAATTTCCGTGCCTTGTCAGTGTGTCATGAGATGAAAAAGGTTGGACATTGCTATTCTAAGAGATCTGCACAGGTGCACAGACTCTTTCAGCTGGTCAAACAGCTTTAGAACCTTGTAGTGTTTTTGGACACACCACAATGACATCATACATAATCACCAGACTTACACAAATGCTGAGCTCTGAACTGCACAGAGCTTGGCTTCCCAGGGCTTTGAGCCTTGTAGCTATGCGGCCTCACAGCTTCCGAAGAATCATGTTATGTTAGCTTCTGATCAGGGAGAGTTATATTGAATTCTTTGTGGTACTGGGTAAACCATACTTTCAGAGCGCAATCTTAAACTGGAGTTAGGCTGGCATAAACTAAACCAGCAAAATTTGGCCAGCACAAGGGACACCATAAAGCGTGTTTAGACTACTTTCAGAGTCAGGGAGGATGGCTCATTTCTCTGTGTTGGCCTCTCTGACTCCAAGAGTTGTCCAAACATACTAATAGTGTCCCTTATACTGGTCAAATTTTGCTGTCTTAGTTTAGCTGGTTTAGCTTATGCCGGCCTAACTCAGTTTAGGATTGCGCCCTCAGTCGTAAACATCCTATAAACTAGGCATAAAGAACAGCATGTCTCACAAAATGGTGAGAACAAGCGCATCAAAGTTTGTCAAGCATATTGAAATCAGAAGTGCTATATAAAAAACATACTGACAAAAATATACATCAGAATAAATAATCACAGATTAGAAGGGAAAGTATTTAGGTTTGGGATTATGGCAATTCCAGTTTATGAGAAATTTGGAGAGCTGGGAGACCATGAGTTTATTAAATGTCTTCTTTCTGTGGAAAATGGTCGTAATGAAATGTTTAAAGTATTGATGTAATGAATCTTCTGAGAAATAGGGCAAATAGAAGTGAAGTTCACTGTCTTTCCCCCCAGTGTTAAGAAATAATCACTATTTCATATTGTGCAGATACAGTATTTCTTTTTTGCACAGGCTTGTTGTGCTCGGTTCATGTCTTTACAGAATCACATCTCCACTGCAAAAAGTGTAGCTTTCTGAAGACCTTCAAGATGATTAATGGAGAAGTCAGGGCTTTTCTTTGCAGGCCTTTGTAAAGCCTGCAGAAGACATTTTTTATAACTCTTGAAATATATTTCCTCTCTAAGTGGAAGCTTTTTCTTTGCTATAATATTAAGGAGAATTGAGTCTTCAGAAAGGGTGATGCATTGAAGTTGAGGCTGTGGAAATGCAGTCCATAGAAAAGACTGCTACTCATTAAAGACATATACAAAATGCTTCTAAAAACTATCACTCTGCTCTCAGCTCTTTAGTAGAGGGCAGAGAAAATGATGGATCACATAATAAGCCAAAGCACCTCTTTATTAAGAGTACTATTTGCTACTCTTTTGTGCACCTGTAGCATTTTCAATTAACAAACTCTGTTGCCATTCTTATCTCAGTATCTTCTACCTGAGCCAGCCCAAGTGGCACTTGAGGTGGTGGACGAAATGCCAAACCCAAATACCAAACCTTTATCTGGAAATATGCCAGACTCGGCTTCTCCAACACTAGTCTAGGCCACTGTTTTCTCCATACTTCCTTTTCCAGGGCAGGGAGTAAGAGGCAGGAGATTCAATGAAGATGCACAGTGGGAGGAAGTGGGTACGCCCTGCCTGTCTCTTTACTTTTGTTGCCCGTGTGGGTGCCCCCTGGCTGGCTACTAGAGGGGACCTCATGGGCTGGCTCGGTCCATCCAACTTAAGCAAAAATAACAAAATGTTAAAAAGGAGAATCCTGAAGACAGGCATATCCTTCCCCAACGCTGTGGCCTCTGTCCCACATGTATACAGAAGCCACCTTGCATAAGAAAGTTGCAATACTGTACACAATTTGATTCCCAAAGCAGAGAAGAAAGCAAAAATAAAGAGAACAGTTGTGTTACCCTTGAAAAAGACCTTCCTTTTGAGGATTTTTCAGGGGACAATTTCTCTGGAAAAGTGAGGTGTGCACATTGGGTATGGAAAGAATCATACTCCCAATCTGAACCAAATCACCCTGCTTCAGAACCCCTTCAGAGAGACCCCTAAGCATAGGGTTACCAGATACAAACTGGGACAGAGTGCCTATACCTTCAACCATTGTATAGAAGAGGGAATCCGGGCAGGTGCAGCTCATCATGGAAGGATTTCAAAAGCTGCACCTGCAAAAATTCCCTCTGTTATACAATGGTTAAAGGTATAGGCACTCTGTCCCAGTTTGGATCTGGCAACCCTACCTAAGCGAAGCAATGGCCCTCTGCAGTGGTGTTTCTACAGGGATGGCAAAGCTCTAAGCTTTGCAAGAAGCCTTACCTTGCAGTGGAAATCACTCCTCTCCTGCACCGTTTTAGCCAATCCTCACAGGGAACAGCAACATCTTGGCGTTGCTTACTGGCTACAGCAGCAAGGGAGAGGAGGGATTTACATGACAGGGTAAGGCTTCTTGCAACACTTAGAGCTTTGCCATCCCTGTAGAAACGCCTCTGGCCCTCTGAACCATTCTGAATCAAAGCAAAGTCATCTGCCTGAGCCTTTTCTTCATATATGAGCCTTTTCTTCATATAAACCCTGCTCACTGGGCATGAGGCACTTTTTCAAGTGGTGACCTTTCATATTTAGCAGGGGGAGAGCAATTGTCCCTCTTCACTCCAGCACAGTGTCTTTCTCGTGGCTGTTGCTGGTGGTATTCTCCATTCTTTTAGATTGTGAGTCCTTTTGGGACAGGGAGTCATTTAACCTTAATGTTATTATCTGCCTGTAAACCGCTTTGTGAACTTGTGTTGAAAAGCGGTATATAAATACTAGTGATTGATTGATTGATTGATATGTGGAAGGTGGCTTTCAAGCAGTTAATGAAAGGGGGAGGTCAGGCAAGGGACAGTATGACTGACAGCTCTGAGTCACATAGCAGTTGAGAGGAAGCTTCTAGTTGGTGCTTCCTTTCCTTACTTTTCCAACTGGTGTGATTCTTGCTTTTTACCACCCTCTCTGTCTCTCTCTCCCCCCCCCCTCTCTCTCACAGACACACAGAGCTTGAAGAACTGCCTTCAGACATTTGTGTATTGTCTCTGCCACATGGCAACAGAACCTTCCTGTTAAGTGGTGCTCACTCAGTGTCACAGGATTGCTCTTAAGGAATTTTACATTTCCTACAGAAACCACCTTGTAGTCTCTTATAGCCAAATCTTATCCTTCCTCCCCACTGCCAGGGCTAGTGTTCTGGAGGCAGGGCGTACTTTCCAGCTGTCGCAAACAGCAGTCTGAAAGCATGTGGAGCTGAGCACTTCTGGAATAGTGGCAGTGAAGTTGGAGCAGCCCCGTGCATAGTGGTGGGAATCACTGTAGTGGAGTCGTTTAGGTTCTTGGGCTCTGTACTCTCTCGGGATCTGAAATGGTCAATCAACATTGATGGCATTATTAAAAAAGCTCACCAGCGTCTGTACTTCCTACGACAACTTCGGAAATTCAATCTGCCTCGTGAGCTCCTTGTCCAATTTTACAGAGGCATTATCGAATCTGTCCTCTGCTCTTCCATAACTGTTTGGTACGGTTCGGCAACCAAACTGGACAAGAACAGGCTTCAGAGGACTGTCCGAACTGCTGGAAAGATAATCAGAGCTGATCTGCCATCAATGGAAGAGTTGTACATTGCACGGGCTAAAAAGAGAGCGGAAAAGATCGCGGCAGATTCACGACATCCTGGCCACAACTTGTTTAATCTTCTCCCCTCTGGTCGGCGATACAAGACACTGTACACTAAGACATCGAGGCACAAAAATAGTTTTTTTCCCTGTGCCATCAAACTGCTGAACTTGTAACCATCTGACGCGACTGGGAGTTGAGGCAACTGGTGTTTGCAGAATTTGTTCTTAATTGTCTTGTGTATTCTTTGTTTATGGTGTGTGTGTAGTGTTTTTAAGTGTGGCCGGTAGCCATATTAAATTCCGGGTATGGTCTACATACCTGGCCAGTAAATAAATAAATAAATAAATAAATAAATAAATAAATAATAATAATAATAATAATAATAATAATCAGAGTGCCTGCCAAACCAGGTCGGTCGGTGGGGGAGATGGACCAGGGCAGGGGGAGGGTTGGAATGGAGCAGAATGGGGGGAGGCTGGAAAAGTGACACCTAGTGCAGGCAATTTGCACCTGATATTGCAATCGCCTCCAATAGCAGCTTAGATGGGGGCATGTTGAAGGTGGGGCGGATAACAGTGGGAATGGCAGTGCTGATATCCTATGCCTCCAACCTAGGCTTGTCCCATTTGGACTCATTCCAGTTTAAGAGCGCAATCCTAACCTGGAGTTAGGCCAGCAAGTTTGGCCGGCACAAGGGACACTGTAAAGTATATTTGGACCAGTCTCGGAGAGAGGGAGGATAGCACATGCCTGTGTGCTGTAGAGATGCATGGAGCCCTGAGCACGCCCCGGGGCAGGGTGATGTAATAGTGCCCCCAGCGTGTCGCCCCACCCCCGTATATCGCCCAGCCATGCCTCCCTGAGCCCGGGATCGCTCCATTTTGGAACGATATGGGTGTAGGGGAGGGTGGGCAGTCAAAAAAGCACAGGGGTTGCTCTGTGCAATGGGGCTTCACCGCTGCTGGCGCCCATTGCTCTCGCCACCCCCACTACACGCTTCTTCCGCCTCTGACTCCTAGAGTGGTCCAAACATACTTTACGGTGTCCTTTCTGCCTGCCAAACTTTGCTGGCCTAACTGTGCCGGCCTAACTCCAGGTTAGGATTGTGCCCTAAGCCAGCCAGAGAGCTGATGCAGATCCAGCTAGGCCTATTGGGGACCAGAAAGCGGTGGAGTAGGTGTGTATAAGATATCTTTCCTGTCCTTCACTGCCTGGTCCCCAGCCAGCCCATAGCATACAGTGGAGGCCACATCACTGCTGCTACACACTCTGGGCTGACCCAGGATAGGATTGAGCTATGAGTCTGCTCTGCTTTACTCATTTTGCATCCTGGTACTGTTGTAACGAGTGTTCAAGTGTCTAGTAAGCGGCCAGCAGTAATTCTTGGTGGGAAACACTTCTTGGCTGAAGTCCAACTGTTGAGAGCCTCCTTAACGTGGCTCTGTACCCCATTGTGGTTATTTTGGCCCTCCAGGAAACACTTGCATTGCTATGCTCAATGGTCAGATGGTTAATGGTCAAATGCACATAATGCAGGACTTGGAAAGGGGAAGGTCAGACCAGGATGTCATGGGACCCCATCAAGGGGGGGGGGAGCAGGTTGTGGACACCTTCCCTTTCCCAAACACATGAACAGACCTGACTCCATTTTGGGTCTTATCCTGAAAGTTAAAGCTATTAAGAATGGGTGCCAGAAACATCTGTAAGTCTCCTTTCCCCTCAGAGTCTTGAAATGCAAATATCTGACAAAAGGTGTATACAATGACAGGTCCTGCCTGAAATTAAATCAAGTTCTTATCTGTCCAGGAGCTAGGCTCACCTGGACAATTCTTTTCAGACTCTGCTAAGAAGCCTCCCACCCTGAATCTAAAGCACCCCATTCTATCTGTATTGCTTGATGAAATTAAGTGTTGGCTCTTTTTGCATTTCTGTTCTTGTCTTCCAATAGACTTCTTGTAACATGAAATTGTGCCTTTGTAATCCCCTTCCCCCTTCGGAGGAAGGATTGATAACAACTGATTACATTGTTAAAAACCTATAAAATGCAATGCCAAATGTAAGATCTTTACACAAGCCAGTCCTTCGGGGCTGTGCGTTTTGCTGCTTGTGTCCTTTAATTAAAGTCTGCTTTTTGAAGCTTCAGTTTAACATCAAATCCAGCACTGGTGTTTTCTTAATTTCATTCGCCATCCAGCATTGCTGAAAGGTAACTATTAGATTCTTTCCTTCAGGTTACGCGCCAAGCAGGAGTCTTCATTTGGAGGGACACCGGAGGTCATCCATAGGGACCCACTCTCGCAACAGTACCAAATTTGTTTACCAGATTTTTATTAGGAGCTGTCATCACAAAGAAGAACAAAGGTGAGTATTAATAATGATCTAGCAATTTTATGTTGCTTTATGCAATCCCTGCTGTAATGGGTAGAACGCCTATTGTCAAAAGCGTGAAAATCACCAATAAACCAATGATAGGGATTGAAGCCATACATTAAATAAACATTATTTAGTACTTAGAGATTTCTAATATATTCTTTGGAAGTGATTTTTTTTAAAATTGGTGTTAGCAATTTGAAAAGCAGGTTAAGAAAGTAGAAGAACTGTGAGCAGGAGAAAGTAAAGTTGACCCTTGGCTTTTATGTTTTGCTTTTGTGTGCTGTACCCATTACCTACAATCCAATTATTCGTGGTGTGTGTTTTTCTTCCATTAAGAGGCACTGAGATTGCTGGAGAGAAGGTATTTGCGAATTTAGCCTTTTTCACGCAGATCAAAGATCATATATATTCATGCTGGTAATGAGTAGGTGATGCACTAATGTTCTGCAGTGGTCTGAACTTTGTTTTTGCAACCCCCTTTGATGTTTCACTAATTGGCTTTAGCACCATTGAAAAGGTGCTGAAATCAGAAGGCAAGAAATTGCCAGTAGTAGGTGGAGAAGAGATAATTTTGATTCGCACCATATGCTGAAAGCCTTAATTCGTTACAACGCAGGAGGGGGAAGAAAAATCAAAACCTGTTGCATTTTTATTTTTAAATTAGACTCATTATGAATTATCTGTAAAGTCCAAAAATATGTTCAACTCTAGTCATTAAAAGTCTCAGTTTCACAGTTTTTATTTTTATTTTTGTGGAAACAACTTTCCACCCTGCTTATTTGCAATGTGCTGTGTGTATCTTTCTACCAAATGTGTGGGGAAGAATGTAGTAACAAGGAAAATAAATCTGAAAAACATATGCTAAGTATCAGTAGTTTAATTCACTTCAGAGGCTGCTCCAACAGGCACTACAGCAGTTGCCTGTGGATTAGCACTCCAACCCAGTGTTATGTGCATGTGGGAAACGTTTTCAGTGTTGGCTGGGAAAGTCCATGCGCAGATGGGTGCTGTGTTCTTCAGCCTGTTCCAACACAAGGGCTACCACCCACTACCCTTTTAAGAAATCATACAGCCCTATCCTAAGGTCGACGGCTCCCGGATAAGCAGTGGTGCCAAAATGGCACCCACTGCATCTGGAGCCACTGAGGCTACCACCGAGCTCTCCTTGGAACGTTTCACCCCAAGTAATGACCGAATGGGTCTCCTTGGCTCTGTGCCCGTGTTTGAGGAGGCGCAGAACAAGGAGGCCCATATTGGGTTACCCAGCCCAACACAAGTGATATCAGTGGCGTCATGCTACCGGTATGCTGGGCGGGAGGAACGGGTGAGCGGCAGCCCACCTGTTGCGTAACGCTCCGTTTCGCCGTCTTCCCCGCCCCCGCGTCTTCCCCGCTCGGCGAAACGGAGTGTTATGCAACGGGCGGGCTGCCGCTCACCCGTTCCTCCCACCCAGCGTACCGGTAGCATGACGCCGCTGGATACGATCTAGTGGTAGAAAGCCATTGCTGGTCCCACCCCTGTGCGGGCCCACTCCTCCCCCCGCCCAGTTCCACCCCTCCCTGCGTCCCCTCTCTCTCATGGGGAGAGCTGCAGCCTATCACTCTGCGCCACACAAGGCTCTGTTACATAATATACTGTATATTTTACTTAAGAAGAGCAGAACCCTTCTCCACATGTAATGGCACTATGGAGATTTTAGCACCCACCATGAAATCTGAAAACAACATGAATCTTTGTGAGGGGTTTCTACAGTAAACTTCGTATATTGTGCCTGATTGTGTTCAGATTAAAACTTCATAACAGGGACTTGCATTCAGGGGAGGCAGAGTTTCACCTGTCATACTTTTGCTGCCACAGTACTATTCTACTGGCAGTGAGAGCCCAGCCGCCCCTACTGAATGATTGCGTGAACATTCCACCCATTTTCTAACGGGTTGTGCCATCACAGGGGAGGCTGAGCTCTTTGCTGTCAGTAGAGCAGTACTGCCGCAGCAAATGCTCAGCCTTCCCTGTGATCATGCAACCACTCAGTGGCCAAGTGGAGCGCATGTGCCATGTTTTGCTCAGTGATTGTGCATGTTCTCCACCTAGTTTCTGAGTGGTTGCGTGATCACAGGGAAGGCTGAGATTTTGCTGCAGCAGCTCTAAAACAGAGTATGTATAGAGACTAGAGCTGTGGTATAGAGACTGTGTATAGAGACTAGAGCTGAAAGTTTGGACTTCGCTAACGCTGCTCACGAACTGCATAAAAATAATGTGGAAGCTCGGTGACCCAGATGTTTGGCAGTGATATGATGACATCATACTTCTAGGTCACCAAGTTCTGCACACAGTGCCTCCCCAGCCTTGGACCTCACTGCTTGTTACTGCATCATAAGTAGAGCTTTCCTGTTTTAACTTTTGTGCTGTAAGAACAAGCATTCCCACTGAATATATCACAGGCAGTGCATCCGTCATCGGTAAGCAAACGATTTTATTTTCTCCTGTAGCTCACCAAATGTTTATTTTTGTTATCTTAAGAAACAACAATTTCTCTCTTTTTGCAAAAAAGAAAAGAGAAAGCTTCACAAATAGCTTCCATGTCGGTTGTGGAGACGATCAGCCTCCTTTTGGAAATCAATGACTCTGCAGGTGGGGGTGGGGGGTTTGGCGGGCAGCCACAGCCTATGACTTTAGAGTTGGACCTCCAGTTCCTTTAATTAATAAGGTTCTTAGGTACAGTATTTTACTTAGTACCAGTGGTGGCGCTGCGGGTTAAACCACTGAGCTGAGCTTGTTGACCGGAAGGTCAGCAGTTCAAGACTGCGCAATGGAGTAAGCTCCTGTCGCTTGTCCCAGCTCCTGCCAACCTAGCAGTTCAAAAGCACATAAAAATGCAAGTAGATAAATAGGTACCACTTCGGTGGGAAGGTAATGGTGTTCTGTGCGCCTTGACGTATAGTCATGCTGGCCACATGACCACGGAAATTTGTCTTCAGGACAAACGCCGGCTCTTCTACAATTGGTCACAACTAGACCATTCAGTCGAGGGGAAACCTTTATCTAAGTCCACATAACTGTAGTTTGCTTAAATAACTGGAGGGGAGCTCTTTGATAGCAGGGTGAAGGCTAAAGACAGCAGTGAGCTCAGTTCTATAAGCTCTTGATTCAAATACTTCTCCACCTCCTACTGACATCAGCTGTTTGTTCTAAGTGCTATTTCCTTCTTGCTGGTTTCCCCCTTTGGTGTATTTCAGTAATTTAAGAAGACTCTTCATGCATTTTTTACATAAATTGCTTCCCAATTGATCATGATTTCTTTTATCTCCATATCCATGCAGGGCACCCACACTTCAAACACATCTTAGCAGATGCATATTCTATCATCACTCCACAATGTGAACTCAGGTATTTAAAAAGGACCGTCACCCTTTACTCTTAGTGCTTCCTTGCCTACACTCATTCCTTTGATTCAAACTGTTTCTCAGAAAAGACTGTTTGCATCTTGTTTGTAGCTTTTTCTACTCCATACTCAAAATAGTTAAAGGTAAAGGTTTCCCCACGACCGAATGGTCTAGTCGTGACCGACTGTAGGGGGCGGTGCTCATCTCCGTTTCAAAGCCTGTGAGCCGGCGTTTTTGTCCGATCATGGTGGCCAGCATGATTCTACGCCGTAGCGCACGGAACGCCGTTACCTTCCCACCAAAGTGGTCCCTATTTATCTACTTGCATTTTAGGTGCTTTCGAACTGCTAGGTTGGCAGGAGCTGGGACAAGCAACGGGAGCTCACTCCGTCACGCAGTCTCGAACTCCCAACCTTGCGGTTGAAAGCCCAGCGACAGCGGATTAACTCGCTGCGCCACCACGTCCCTTATTCAAAATAGTTAAATACTGTTTAATCGGAATTCTAAAATAAACCTTTATGGAAGACTCTTAGGCTCAAGCCTGTGCCTTCTTATGTAAGAGAAGATTATATTGGACTCACTGGGACTTATTTCTGCATAGGATTCAGCGACGTGCAGTGAAGGAGTGGCAGGTGAGGCAGAACTGCTTTACTGGAGTTAAGTCTTAGAAAAGTGTCCCGCTGATCACAGCTACTGCAGCAGCAGTGGAGGCATTTTTCAAAGAACTATGGTAGGGCAATTCTGCCTCACCTGCCACACCCCCAGTGATGTCATTCAGGGGGAACAGACCAGAACGGGCGTTCCGGATCCTAACGGGCTCTGTGGCTGGTTCCGGGTTCCCGACAAGTGCCAATCAAAAGTGAGTTCCTGTTCCTAAATCATTTGAATGACACCACTGCACACCCCCATTGTATGTCGCTGATAGGATTGCAGTGTTAGGGGGGTCTAACACAAGTATCCATGATTTGCACTAGATTAAACTGTCTTGGTTGGAATGGAGATCTCGACAAGGCACCTCTTGATTTACGTAGTCTTGATTTACATGTTTTTGAAATAGTGTGATTTGCAAATCAATACCAGAAGTCTACGCAGGCAATTTTTTAAATAATGCATTGAGTCATTTCTTTGCAAAGACCCAAAGACGTTTTGTGACATTTGCTTGCTTTGAAATGCATTAGTTAGCAACCAAATTAGCTAAATTAGCTGTTAATGAGCAATCTTGTAAAATGCTGGTGGTTTCACTTTTGGGGAATGCAGTTTCAAAAATGGAAAAGAAAAGCATTCACAGAGCTGCTGCTTTCTCAATTTTCTTACTGGCATCTTTGTTTTCATTGCTTTCATCAGCATCAGTAGCTGCTCCCACTAGCTTCCCTCCTCAACTCTCCCCCTTCAGCATCTTGGGAAAGCAGAAGTCACCTGTCATCAGTGCAAATGTTAAATGGCTTGCCCCAACCCATACCATTTACATTAGTTCCTATGGAAAAAGCAGTGTTGTGAAAAAAGACTCATGACTCTAACTTGAGTTCTGAGGTTTTGGCCTGACTCTCATATGACAATGGCTCTACCCATGGGCGCCATCTGGGGGGAGGCTCAGGGGCTTTGGGCATACACGGGTTTTTCCCGGTGGGGGCAGAGCCCCCACGTTAATGCCAGCCACCTCGACATCCAGCACCCACACCCAATCTGCTCCAAAGCTAACTTGCACGGTCTTTGGGAGACAGACAAGTGAAGTGCGCGACGCCATTTTGTCTCCTGGCGCATGCGCACAAAGTCTGCTCTCCTGACCGAGGGAGCTCCAGAGCCCAGGTCTACCAGCTATAATGGGTAGAGCTGAGCTCCAGAGCTTCTAGGTCTATCCATTATAAGTATAGCCGGTAGACCTGGGCACAAGTTGAGTTGCCACGGGCATCCACTATGACTCATCCATGAGTTGCAGGGTGGGGCGGGGTGGGGCAGGGCGGGGTGGGGCGGGGGGGCTGGAGATTCCTGTCTTGATTCAAATTTTGAGATTCACAACACTGGGGAAAAATAGTTTTAATTTGCATGTATTTAATATATATGATTTCCTAAAATGCAACTCCCACGTAAATCGAAAGGTGCACATGTTGCATGTTTTATTTTTTATTTATTTTATTTATTTGAAGAATTTATACCCTGCCTTTTCCATGCAAATGCCCAAGGCGGTTTACAGAGAACAATGTAACAAGCAATAAGTAGGACACATCAAAAAAACAAAAGCATTAATAACATTTAGCAGCAATAAACAGAACATTCAAAAACAGGGCAAAACCCAACTCTTCCCATGGAGATCATGGTGATAGCTATGCAATTGCAATTTAGGATTGCAAAATTTTCAGTAAGTGCTTCTCCTCTACTCATGCAGATATCAATCTTGGTGTTCCACTCTGCATTTAATTGAAAAAAATATCGGAATAGTTGGAATTCAGCAGTCATTGACTAGGCCTGCATAGGGTTTCCCCTACTAACAGGAAGAGGTGGAGTGTTTTTAAGGGTTACATCACCATGCCAGGTGATAACACATTAACAAACTTTGCTGTTAATGTGGAAAGTTAAACTATGCAGTTTGGAATACAAAGTTGTGTAGCACGTAATGTTCAAAGGGATTGTCTTGACCACTGGAGGCCAAAAGTATCACTTAAGAAGTTTCAGCATTAAATGGGAGGGGGAAGTCAAAGCTTTCTTCATTATCATGTTCCCACCTGCCATAGCGCTGACTTCATAGTGGCCCGTTGGCCGTGAGCCTCCCAATAATTTTTTGGGGTGGCTGAGCCTCCCCAATATCTGGCCTCCCGCCCCCCCCAAAGAGCAAAGCAGAGCGCGAGCATGCGCAGTGGTTGCGACGTGAGGCGACTACTGTGCATGCTCGGGCTTTCCGACCACTGCACATGCTCGCTCCAGAAGCAGGGAAAGTCAATGGGATGCGGCTGCATCCCAATGCATCATCCCCTCCAATCTCCTGATTGGCTGGCTGGCTGCCCAGAGACTTTGCTGGCCTTAAGCTATTCCTGTCCTGCGCTCCATGCCTCATTTGGAGCATGTGCGACAGAGGAGACGGGTGGGAGGGAGATTCTGCTGCTACTTAGCTGCACTGCAGGCCCGAAATTTTCAGAACTCAATATTACTCCGCTCTGCTGCCTCTACTAATTGTTAGTAGAGAGACAGGGCTTATTCAAGAAGATGCTACTGTTAAGATTTGATTCTTTAAAATAGTTTTTCTTCGGGGGAACTGGGGTTCTTCAGATTAGATTCTAGACTAGTTGTTCTTTGGTTGGGGGCCCCGCAGTTATAGTTCAGTTTTGTTTAGGGCACTGGTGAAGTTAACCAAACCTGCCTGCACCAAGGGGCAGCTTTTATTTGGGGGGGGGTGCCTCCTCCTGATTGATTCCTACTTCAGTTCTGTTTTGGGCACTGGGTGAAGTGAACCCAGCCTGCCTTCTCACACTACAAACATCGAAGGGGTTGCTTCTATTACTGGGTGTTTTTTTGTTTTTGTTTTTTTTGCCTCCTGATTGATTCCTACTTCAGTTCTGTTTTGGGCACTGGATGAAATCCCACCCCCAATCCTTGCTTTAGAAGGACTGCCTAGAAGGACTGACACTATTCACAGCTGGAAAAGGGATGGGGGGCGGAAATGATGCAGATATCTGTGTCCAATAGATTGTGCATATGATTTATGTACTTTTAAGTTGAAGGCACTATTTTAGTGCTGTGTGGACGTGGCTGCATTAAGGGACATGGCTACGCCTCCCCCAATGTTGAACTCAAGTCAGCGCCCCTGCCGTCTGCCAAACAAAATGAATGGGAGCACTCGAAGTTCCACTGTTAGTTATCCATTTGATCCATTTGAAATATTCCAAGATTCTTACTCCCCCTCCTTCTGGCTTGATTAGAGTGAAGAATGGAGAAAACCAGGAAGGTTAAGAGTAGTCGCATTTTCATTCAGACTACAGGTTTTTCAGGGAGTTTTATAAGTGTTAAGTAAATGAAGTTAACATTCACTTTTTCCACTAATCTGCATATGGGAGCCAATATAGAATGTAACTGAGCCACAAAATCACAAATAACTCCTGACAAGTCAATACTGCACCAATTCTAAATTTCCTTGGGGTAATGTGGAAGTCATATTAAAAGATTTGCATTATAACTGTGGTTGAAGATTTATAAATGTGATATTACAGGAATCGTGTGTAGTTTTGATGCCCTAAAACCATAGCATCTGAGTTAGTTCACATATTTCAATTACAGAGGGATCGATACAGTTTTTTTTTCTCAAAAAGAACTTCAGCTATCATCCTTGAGAGTGTGTACCCTAACCAAAGAACTACTGTTTTGCAACCTTTTTGTTAATTCGGATAATTCTGTAACTTGGTTCCCTTCTATCATATAGGCAAGGCTGCATTCCAGTTTGCCTTTCATATCCCTAATAAGAATTCACTTCATTGTATTCTTTGGGAATAAAATAAATGCTAAGGCGTTGGTTCCCAAATTCTGCACCATAGCACCTCAGGTTGTCATGGCGAACTCACAGGTATGCCACAAGATGTCCCTAGCAGTCTCTTCTTATTGGTTGTCCTGCTGCTGCCATCTTGGATTGTGCATGTTCCCTCAAGATCCTAGAGGGTGGCGCCACCACAACAGGGTGCCACAGAGGAAAGGCATTGTGACCATGGTAAGCCTGGGAACCGCAGTTCTAAGAGCACTTCCAGATGGAATGTTTTATTTTGGAATTGATGTATTTTGTTCACTCCCTGTTGCAGAAAATTCGTGTGAGGTCATAGTCCTTCTCTTGTTAACCTGTACTTTCCACATGCTTAAATCATCCCATTTACTAGTGGAGAAAATCCAACTTTCTAACAACAGTGCTACAGCTGGGCAATGACCATACATGTGTTTAGTGCTTTTGAGAAGTCCATGCCCAGCAACAGCAGGGACAAAATGAGGGGGATCTATCTACTTACTGTGTCCTCAAAACACACAGTGAAGTAGCAATGCAAGTCTGCTTCTGACTCATAGTTAGACTGGTTGGCACAAGCCCCCTTAGTCACCTGTCCAGCTGGTGAGTACACAAAGAATATCCCCATCTGAGCTGGACAAACAGTTGCTCTGAATTTAAAATGGACTTAGCAGCAGCAGGCTTTATTTTTGTTGCAGGCAAGGAAAACTCCTCTCGTTAATTCTTTCCCATACTTTATGGTCCTCTGTGAATGGTGCATTTAAAATTGTCTGGGCATCAGCTCCCTCATCTGACTTCCTCTGGTGAGTTCATGCTGAGAAATGTATTTTCCCGTTCTGTTGGCTTTTTCTGTCATATGTCAAGAAAACAAAGAGAGCTTTGCTTGTAGCCCCCAGTCATAACTCTACAGACACAGAGAAATCAATACTTTTTTTCCAGTAAGTATGTACAGGTAACGTGGGCCATGACCTCACTATGTCTCTCAAGGCCTCACAGCCCAGCTCTAGACACAGAAACGCATATCTCTGAATCAGATAAAAAAAAAAGTAACCTCCTTCCAGGATGAAAGATTCTTCCTCTCTACACAGGAAACAGTACACTTGCGGGACAAAGATGTTTCCCACTGGAGTATAACACTCAACACATGTCAAGTTCAGCCTCCAGCCCACGCTTAAGAAAGAGTATCTCTGATTTAGCCTTTATCAGGTGAGGTCAGTGTTACATTGTGATGCCCTGAGGCTTAATTCAATGAGAGCCCAATCCTGTCATTTTCTCCCCAATGGTGTAGGCATACAATAACCGGGCATGCTGTACCCAGAAAGGTGAGTGCAGATTGGGGGGGGGGCACTTTGGGAGGTAGTGTGCATTGGTTCCTTTCAATAGACATTCCAACAAGTCCAAAAGGTGCAAAGTTGGTGCATTAAGACCCTCAATACATTTGCCACACTTCAGTCAGACATGGGTTACACCCCAACGTTCGATATGCTGTCACAAAAAAATATTGGCATGTTGGGTTTTGGGACGAACCACAATTTTAAATTATCACGAGTGGGATAATATTATCTAGACATTCTTTGCTTGCTGGAAAGCACCAGCATGTAAAATACGACTTGCCGCTTCCAGCTGATTTACCAGCATGAAGAACGATTCATACTGACTTGGATACATTTTGGAGACACCTACAGAGACAGCCTGAATGCAGCTCTGACCACAGTTTGTTTTCACTCAAGTAAGTGAAACCCAAGCAAAGTAACACACATGCACACTCAGAGTGGCCACTAGAGAGCAACAAGAACAAATCTAGTGCGGGATTATTTTGTGCCAACCCCCTGTACTGCTTCTTAATAACTTTCCAGCAGAACACATTGAGATGTGCTGCTAGTGAAGGCTGCAGCTTTAACACGGAAGGGAAAAGCAAACGCAAAAGGAAAGGTGAGCCCAGGAGTAGGATGAGACGTGTGGCTTTGCCATTTAATTCCACAACAGGCAAAGTGGAACAAATATAATGACAGAGATGTCAGTTCAGCCTGTACTTCTTTTCCTTTTTTAACTTAACAAGATGCAGCCCACTCTGCATTTTTCTATTAATGCACAGAGGTCAGATGTAGAACCAGCTGGTACAATCCCTCCCCCATTTGCACATTCATTATTCATAGAAGCTGGTTAGGGCTAACACATGTGGGGGGGGGGAGAAGGAGAAGGGGAATGGATTTTTTTTCTTGTGACATATGGCAATACAGCTTTGCACAATTAATGAGGAGAAGGGAAACTCTGAGTACTTAGCATGCTCCGCATTCCCTCCTCTCCATTCCCATTGACTTCCTCATTTTGCTATTTTCTGGGAATCACATGAGCTTTCTGAGAGACTCTCCCATCTTCCCTTCTCTTCATGTCACACTCCTTTGCTGTTGCCTTGTTTGTTGGTAGCTTTCCGGAAAGGTGCAGAGAGTGAGCAAATTAACAGGGCAATCCTTTGCAAGTCTACTTAGAAGTAATTAATTAACTGGCATTGTTTAATTAAATGGGACTTAGGTAAGTGTGTAGAGGATTGCCGCCTAAATTGCACACAGACAGAAATCACTTTACCGTACCTTGTTGTTAAGTCGGTGTATAGCACTGCCAGACATCAAAAGTGACAAATGTGAGAACGGAAACACTGAATTTGGCATTGTCTTGGGGCCCAATCAGTGGTGGTCTTGCCACCCTATGGCAACTCATGGATCTAGTTTCAAAGTTTATCTGCAGCAGAAATGATCTGATTCCTTTTATCCTCTGAATTCTGCTGCTGCCTGATTTATTCTGGTGGTGACTTCTGGATAGCCATCTCTAGAGGGCAGGTTGATCCATGATCTGCCCTCTGAGGGATTGGAAGAATTGCTGCAACCTTTCCTTCCTAGAGAATATGGGTCGTGTTGTGACAATGGCTCCTTTGTTTCAAAGCAAATATTCTGCCTCCTTTTCTGAATTCAAATATTTAGATATGCCCAGTAGAATTATAGTATATGCATAATACACTTGTAGAGTAATAAATATGCAGTGTTAAGTTTCATTGTTGAGGTTTGTGTGTGTGTGTGTGTGTGTGTGTGTGTGTGTGTGTGTGTGTGTTTAATTTCCCCCATGGTAACTATTAATTATATCCATGATGATCCTGGCATTTCTTTGGAAGAAAAGAAAGGCAAGATAACTAATATTCTGAAACAGTCACAGCTGTTTACATTCTATGTGATGGTGCTTGCTGACAACTCAATCTTCCAAATACCATAATGCTGAATAACTGCCCCTAAATGTTTCACCTTCCATCATGCTCCAAACCACCCTCCACCAGCAAAAGAAATGTGGAAGCTGCATCCTCATAAAGCAAGTGACATCCAGCTCACATAATCTTGCAGTTTGTTTACTTATGGCTTCATTAAAATTGCATGCTGATCCAATGACTAGACTTTGTTAATAGTTCCACAGAGGGGCAATCATTGCCAGCGCATGAACGCCATGATCCATTTTCCCTGATTATTGCTTTGTAATCATTTCTAAATTGACAGCTCCTGCTGTACAAGGGTTCATTTATTTTCTATCAGTGTTTGGAATGAAGAATCACTGAGTGAGCATAACAGCTGAGCATTAATAATGAGCAAAGCTAATCTTAAACATATATTAGTGGCATGCTAAGGGACCATTACTGCCCACTTCAGTCCCGTTTTGAGTCGCTTTGTTTCACTGTCGAACATCCTTAAGGAACATGAATCAAAAAGTTAGTTCTGTGCTAAACAACACAAAAGATTTCTAATGCCTTGTGGCCCAAGACAAAAGCAACAGTGGTGCATCAAAGGAGCTATCTTTCATGCACAGCAATATTGCCGGTCTTAAGGAGAATTTATACTGCGTGATCAGTATTCCTTCATAATGGCACAAACAGACCACCTCCAGGTTTTCGTGATCATTAGTGATCTCAGCTGATACTTTCCTGGTTGTTTTTAAATAGCTAATAATAAAGCTTGGTTTGTAAAAAAAAACAACTACCTCCAGTTGCAATAGGATAGTAAACAGAATATCTGAAAACTGACAGCAAAATGGAGACAATCCCAAGTAATTGCCCATTGTAAATAAAACAAAAGTGCTCATCCTGTAATAAGGACATCGTATTGTGGGACTGTTTTTCAGGCAGTCAAGATTTATTTATTTATTTATTTATTTGATTTGTATCCCGCCTTTCCGCCACAAGGCCCTCAAGGCGGCATTTACAAGGTTAAAAACACAGTAAAAAACAATTAAAAACAGTATTAAAAGACAATAAAAACAATATTAAAAATACAACATACAACAAATTAATCCCTAGGATCATAAAATATATAAAAAGAATGCAAAAAAGCCAGCCAGCCAGCCTGTCAACAACTAAAAGCCTGCTGAAATAAAAAGGTCTTCAGCCCCCGCCGAAATACCGCCAAGGAGGGAGCAGTTCTTAACTCCAAGGGGAGGGTATTCCAAAGTTGGGGTGCCACCGCCGAGAAGGCTCTCCTACTGGCCGCCACCCCTCTCACCTCTCCTGGTGGCGGCACCGTCAAGAGAGCCCCCCCCAGATGACCTCAGAGTACGGGTCGGATTATATGGGAGGAGGCGGTCCCTCAAATACCCTGGGCCCGAGCCGTAAAGGGCTTTAAAGGTCAACACCAGCACTTTGAATTTGGCCCGGAACAGAACCGGCAGCCAGTGTAGTCGCCGAAGCAGTGGCTCGACAGAGTCAAACCGACGTGCCCCAGCAACCACCCGAGCAGCCGCGTTCTGTACTAGTTGTAATTTCCGAACCGTCTTCAAAGGCAGCCCCACGTAGAGCGCATTGCAATAGTCTAATCTAGATGTCACTAGGGCATGGGTCACTGTGGCCAGGTCCGCGCAGCTCAGGTACGGTCGCAGCTGGCGGATCAGCCGAAGCTGAGCAAAGGCTCCCCTGGCCACCGCCGACACCTGAGACTCCAGGTGCAGCTGTGAATCCAGGAGAACCCCCAAGCTGCGGACCTGCTCCTTCAGAGGGAGTGCAACCCCATTCAGAGCAGGGCGATAGTCCAATACCCGAGCTGTGGATTTCCGGACCAAGAGCACCTCTGTCTTATCCGGATTTAATTTCAGCTTGTTCGCCCTCATCCAGCCCCCAACTGCCTCCAGACAACGATTCAGGACCTCAACTGCCTCCTCAGAATCAGGGGGAAAGGAGAGATAAAGTTGGGTGTCATCAGCATATTGATGGCACCCCACCCCAAACCCCCGGATGACCTCTCCCAGCGGCTTCATGTAGATGTTAAATAGCATGGGGGATAAGATAGACCCTTGCGGCACCCCAAACTTAAGAGGTCGGGGTGCCGAACAAGCGTCCCCCAGCACCACCTTCTGGGATCTGTCAGCCAGGAAGGAGCGGAACCACTGCAAAACAGTGCCTCCAAGCCCCAACCCAGCCAGCCGACCCAGAAGGACACCATGGTCGATGGTGTCGAAGGCCGCTGAGAGGTCCAGCAGGACCAACAGGGACGCACTCCCCCTGTCCATTCCTCGGCATAGGTCATCCACCAAGGCGACCAAGGCAGTCTCCGTCCCAAACCCCGGCCTGAAGCCAGATTGGAATGGGTCCAGATAGTCCGTTTCCTCCAGAACCCTCTGCAGCTGGGACGCCACCACCCGCTCAATCACCTTGCCCAGAAATGGGATATTTGAGACTGGCCGAAAGTTATTTAGATTAGTGGGATCCAGGGAGGGTTTTTTCAGGAGGGGGCGAACTATCGCCCGCTTCAAAGCAGGCGGCAGCACCCCCTCCCTCAAAGATGAATTCACCACCCTCCCCGTCCACTCGGCCAGCCCTCCCCGGGCAGCTCTAATTAGCCATGCTGGGCAAGGGTCGAGCGGGCAAGCAGCAGGTCTCACACTGCAGAGAATCCTGTCCACATCCTTAGGTTCTACAAGCTGAAAAGAATCCCAAGTTGTAGGATAGACAGGTTCCCCAGGGACATCACTAGAAATGCCCACAGCGGCGTCCAAGTCGTGCCGAATCTGATCGACCTTCTCTGCAAAATGGTTTGCAAATTCGTCACAGCGAGCCTCCGTGTGATCCTCCCCTCCAATAGGTGATACATTTCCCCCATTATTCCTGGGGCTACAAGGCTCGCTCCAGCTGTAATGCCAGGGGAGCACAACACAGGCCTGCCAAATGTTATGCTCCTCTGTGTTGCAAGGTGTGCTCCAGCCCTTAAAGCACCTGATCCATGAGGATGAGGTCAGGTGGTGCTGTGGATAAAAGAGTGCCAGATATGGACTGGTGGGACTTGTGTTCAAACCTAGCTATTGAGTGATTTCAGACCAATTGTTCTCTTTCCATCTAACCCACTTCAATAGTGTTTTGCAATCATAAAATCAGGAAAACCCCATGTACTGTGCCTTGTTCGGTATTATCATAGGTAATTAGGGATTCGCGTTTGCAAATTAGTCAAAATGCCATTCTGCTGCTGCCCGTTCACCCAGAAAGCATTCCTTGCCCCACCATTATGTGAGTTAAAGGCAGAAAGAGTCCTGCACCCTATTGGGTATTTTGTTTGGGGTGAGTAGGATTTGTGGTCATTTGTTAGCTGGGGTCCTGCTCCACATCAGTGTGCTCTGGCATGCTGACTAGAGCAACATTTGCATTGCCCTTTGGCATTCTATGGGCTGTCCTGCTGGTTACCAATTCATTTCAGCATGCAACCATCTCTCTTCTCCACCAAATCACATTTCCAAATTCAGTTCTGTCAAGCTTTCCTTGGATTATTTTAATCTCATATATTCTACACTGATAGAGGCCAGCCCCCACCATATATCATTATCAAGTCATCCTTTTCCCATTCCTTTTCTTCCATCTCTTCTACACTTATAAAAAAGAACTTCAGGGTGTCTCGGACATACTGGGTAGTGCTTAGAACACTTTTGATTCACAGCCGAGCTCAAATGGTAATGGCAAGATACAAATGGGTGTTCTTAATGAGTCACAGTGGCTTACCAAAGGATGGCTGTTTGCGAGAAGGCACTTGGTTTGGGTGGACTGTTTTCACTGGAATACAAAAAGAACAACAGAGAAATATTATAGGATTGAAGACTCAAACAATTTATTTAGTGCTGAATATAAGTACAGGCAGTGGTGTCATCTAAATGATTTAAGAACAGGTACTCACTTTTGATTGGCACGTGTCGGGACCTGCCCACCGGAAGTGATGTCATAAGCCAGAAGTGATGTCGTGGCAGGAAGTGACATGAAAAAAGCCCTTTTTGAGGCCTCAGATGATTTTAAACTGACCCAACAGTTGCAACAGTATTCCACAGCACCCCCAGAACATGTTAAGGAGGCCTGGCATCATGTTAAAACCCCAGAGGAACTCATTTTTCAGTGGCAAGGAAAGGAAAGGCTCCGCTCGCTGCCTGCCTGCCTGCCTGGCTCTGAGAACATGCAGGCAACTCAAACATGCAGGAAATTCAAATGTTGCAGAGGGCGGAGTCGACGAGTGGGCGGGCGAATGGGCAGGGCCAGCTGTAATCCTAGAAACCGGTACTCGCGTACCCCCTGCATGACATCACTGAGTACAGGCAAAGGAAAGGTGTTCTCATTTGTTGGCCTTTATTTGCAAGTGAAGAGCAGTATTTGCAAGGTTCAAATATAGACAATTATTTTTAAATTAACATTCAGAAAGCAGAACTTGATCTTCTCTTGTATTTTTAAGAGATAACTTGAACTTTCTGTCTAAGAGGTTTTTGTTGTTGTTTAAACCCATCTTGGTGAATGAAACAAAACCAAAATAGCACCCAGAGAGATTTCTTTCTGTCTGTCTAAAGACTATTTGGGTTTATCACATGTTATGTCTTTGAAGTCAGGTTTCTTGGCAGGAAGCAGATTTTTGACTCTTCATCCCCAGGAATAGATGAGCCTTCCTTTCTAATAAATCCATTGAGCCTTTTCTGTCTTGTAGTAGATATTTCTACCCTTCTCGAGAACTTGTGAAGAAAAGGTACCAGTACCAATTTAGAACATATGGCGCATGTCAAGGCTTCTCTGGATGTCCTTCCATGCAATCACTGTTTGCGTCATTTTCTTTAGATTGACTAACTTCTTCTAGCCTTGGCCTTAGACCCAGAAAGAAGACATAGGATACAGTCCCAATATCATTATACTGCAATATGACAAGCCAAGTGTATACATATGAATGAATGAAATCAGTTTTCTCTTAAGTAGTTCTTTAGCAGTCCTGTTGTTCACCCAGCCTTCTGTTATGCAGAAGAGAATTACAGTTGCCTGCTTTCTCCTCCTGCACCATCTACACCAAAAAACAATACATAGTTTGGATTCGGGCTCCTTCCTTCTTTTCAACACTAGCAATTTTGCCTTCTCCTTAAAAAAAAAAATCTGATGAGAACCAAATCAGTTTTTGTCTCTGCCTCAAGAGTGATGAAATGAGAATGATTTAGAGTTCAACAAAAGTGTTCAGTGTTTGATGGCTATTTGAACTTCGAACCTCGGTGTTTATTATTTCTGAGTGCCAGTGTACAGGAAATGACAAAGCTATACAATGGAAAGACAGAAAAAAGTAGGAATACAAGAAATGGGAAACAAAGAGAAGTAGACTCCCAACTCAGACACCTTTTTGCTTCTCCCTACAACTGAGAAGCTTTCATATATTGGTCACACATCTGAGACAAAGCCCTACTTTTTTTTTTATCTCACTCATTCCTACTGTTACTAGCACAGCCAAAAGACATGAAAAAAGTAGAAGACATTGCCTGTCAGCCTACCACAAGCAGCAGGCCTTTCTTCTCAATTGATATAATACTAATAATAATAATACTTAATATTTATATACCGCCTTTCTAGGTCATTAGATTGCTCTTTTGACTTTATTCAAGGCGGTTTACATAGGCAGGCATTTCTAAACCCAAAGGGTTTTTACAATCACAAATAAGTTCTAATCTTACCAGAACTGCTACATTCAGATGACACTTTCAAGTCCAGCCTTCTTTCTTAGCCGCATGATTGCCTTCCTGCTGGCTGATAAATGGCTTCTTGCTCTCACCAAGAAACAGCTGGCCCGACACAACTCCTCCCTCACAGGCAGCCGGACACAGCTGAGATCTTATCAGCCGCATTCTCGAGGTCTGCCGCTCACGGAAACTTCTGGTGATCTGGAACTGGCGACCTTCGGATCTCATCTTATCTTCAGGCATGACTGCGGCTTTACCCTCTCAGCTAGACGTCCTGCCCATATGCTTCATTGCAGCACAAAATTTTAAGAGCACAATCCTAAGCTGCGCTGGAACAGTGAGGCCAGAAGGCCTGTGCTGTATCCAGTGCAGCACTGGAGCACAGAGGAGCTCCAGCCTCCCCAATGGGTTCCTTGGATCTGCACCTGCTATTTAGCAGACGCAGAGCCAAGGAAGCCACGCAGCCCAAATTGGGCCCAGCCCCACCCACTTCCCTGGGCCGGCACGCCCCCTGGCCCACCCACCACACCCTCCCTCCCTCCCTCCCACCGCCCAGATCTGCTCATGTGCCAGCTGAGGCTGCTGCATGAGCGGTGTAGGGCGACTGTCGGCCGGCGCTGGTGGGCGGACCCTCCTGCTAGTGTTGGCCCAATAGCACTAACGCCAACGCAAAGGTGCTGCTTGGTGCCCTCACTTCGGTTCTAGTACTATTGGGCCAATGCAAGTGTCTAGCGTCGGCCCAACGGCCCTCATAGGATTGCACCCTGAGAAGTGCATATCCCAGGACATTCAGCCAAAATTGTGGATTTTTACAATTGTTAAAGAATGCACTGTTAAATGAACTCCTCTTTGTGACTTCTGTTACAAGCCCTATTTTATTCAAACAATTAGTTACCGAGGTGTCAGTGTGTTCCCTAATTTTCCTGCTCATAAGCTTCATTGCACTCCTGGAATCTTGATGGAAGCCCTGGCTCGAAAGGTCAGAACATATTTTCTACATGTTTTTGTTCTGCACTAGTTCAGGGTACCTGCCAGAACTTTGTTTCAGTCATAGGACGGGGCACTAGTCATTTCAAGACCACCCTTGTACAGTACATTCGGCAAAGAACTCCATGATCAAGATTGTTGGTCAGCAAGACCAGTCAGCAATGAGACTTTCAGCAAGAGGCAGCGACAGCATCCAAGGCAAAACAACAACAACAACAACAACAACAACAACAACAACAACAAAACAGAACATTTTTGGACAACAAATCTTTCCAAGTAAAAATATATACTGTATATTTGGAAAAAAAAACACACATTGCTAAAGCACTTATGAAACAAACCTTCTGTTGCAACACTAATTGTGCTCTGAGACCCACTTTACACAAGCAAACGGTAGGACAATGACTATTTGGAAAGCCATCCTGTGGAGGCTGCTCCACATGGGAAGCCATTAGTGTGTGTCCTTGAATCCTCCCTTACAGCAGCAAACCATGGGTGGGGAGACGCATTTCAAGCAGTAACTGCATGTTTTTGCTGCTTCGGTGAATCGAAACTGAGCTCTTCTATTGTCTTCGGCCTCTGGCTAAAATGAAAAGCCAACTCCCACATCAGGCTACAGTGCATTCCTCATCGCCTGTTAAGCCCAGCCTGTTAAGTCATCTTTGTGTTGCCCAAGTTCAACATGTCCTGTTGCTGGCAGAAGTTAGAATCCAGGAGTTTGTGAAACTTTCCATTGCTTTCTGTTGGGCGTTGAGGCTCTGAAAAGCAAAAGCATCTTAAGACTACATGGCGTCTAAAATATTACTAGCCCTGATTGGCTTAGTTTTGCTTTTGTTAATGGCAGTCAGGTCAAAGGTCCCAGGGATTATGACATGCTAGAGGCATAGGATGTCTTTAACCCTACTTCTCCGCATGGTCCCAATTCGTGGAGACCTCAATCTTGCTGCTATTGATTAAGTAAGAACAAAAGCCAAAAGTACTTTAAGTTATCACTCATAGGCAGGGCTGCTTAGAGCTAGCATTGGGCTTGGGGCAAGATGCTTGATTGGAACCCCCATTCCTAAATTTTCCTACAAACCAGATCTTACTTCATTTTTAAAACATATTTTTGACCGTTTCAACTTATGAGAAAGACTGAAACTAAATGAAAACATTTAGCAGAGTGGGATAATTTTCTTACTTGGTGTAGTGCTACTGCATTTCTTTTCTTCTATCTCAACAAAGATAGAAGATGCTATGTACAGAACAATATACCATTCTCATATACATACCGTTCTCATTTGCATTTTCTTCTAATGCTGTAGTTGTCAAACTCACGATCACTAAACTTCCTTCCTTGTTTCAAGTGGCACTTACCGTTCTGTGCAAGTGCCACTCCATGTTGAAGCTGATCACGTTGATGCCCTGTGTCCTGCTGCACAGCATCCCTGCCAGCTGATTGGCTTCAAAATGGAGTGGTGCTTGCACAGAACAGTAAGCGCCGCTCACACAGGGGAAGGATAAATCCAAACCCCAGATCTGGCCAGGGTTTGGAGACCCCCTGTTCTAATGCACAGGCATCCAAGAATTGACTTTCACTATCTCCCTCATTGCTATATGATTTTGAAACAAAAGCCCAGGTGAAATAAACTTGGCTGGGCTTTTTTAATGTTTCTTCCCCCCCTTTTTCTATTTTCTGACTGTTAGCACAAAATATTTGAACTCCATACTGTTAATTTCACCTTCAAGCCAAAACACAGGTGGATTTGATCCAATGACATTTGTTCTGTACATACCCTTAACTAGAAGAAGGGGTGGAGCTTACTATTGGGGGCCTAGGAATTCTGGGAACTGAACCGGGTGTGACCTACTACTGGAGCCTAGCAGTTCTGGCCTGAAGGTGTTAAGTTTCACTTTCCCACATTTTAATTGTATTAATACACGTTGGTGCTTATGGAGAACACCTGGGCTGCAGTTCCCCAACAGCTTTAATCCACTTTCAATGCACTTCTATTCCAGCAACATGCAGTGGGGGTGTTGCAGGTGAGACAGAATTGCCCTACTGAATAAAAAGTGCCTTCACTGCTACTGCAGTGGTTATGATCCTGCAAACACTTACAACCCACGAGTTTCAGCTGCTCAAAGCCTGTGAGTTGTGAATGCCAACATAAGATTTAACTTTCAACTTCAAGATTTAAGATTTAAACATAAGATTTAGCCATTTAACTCTTATCTCCTTTTAAACCGCTTTGTGAATTTTTTGTTGAAAAGCAGTATATAAATATTGATTGATTGATTGAAGATAAGGATTTGGGGGAGATTTGTACCAACTAAATGCATTAAATGTAAATTGTAAATTAAATTGTAAACCGCCTTGTGAATTTTTGTAGAAAAGCAGTATATAAATACTGATTGATGGACGGACGGATGGATGGATGGATGGATTGAAGATAAAGGTTTGAGGGAGATTTGTACCAACCAAACAATTTGCATTAAATGAATGCATGTTATAATAATAAGTAATTAGAATGGCATTGGGTTGCTTGGAACATATTATACCAGGGGTGGCCAACCTTTCAACTTTAGGACTCCGGGACCTTTAACAATTATGTCGAAGAGAGGATTTCAGCAGGTGACGCTTGTCATCTCACTGATGTCACAGATGACAAGCTGCACTGCTGAAATTATCTTCTCTACACATTATTATAAAGCTGAAAGGTTGACCAGACATTGCTCTAGAGTTAGCACTGGCTTTGATACCCTCTTGCCTTCAATCTCCTCCATGCTGCCTCACTTCCACTATTCCAGCGTAATCCTTTGGGATAATTCTAAACTTAATCAGAACATCAACGAACAACAAAGGCAGAAGTCTATGCGCTCATAACTATGAACTTCCTATCCTTTGATCTATTATGTCCAACCCAAACATTCTCTTTACAAGAAACTAGATAAAGCCAATGATTAAAAGGTTTTTTTAAAGTAATACTCTAGCTGTCTTTGTTAGAGATTACAGTGGATGAGAACAGGACATGAATCAGCAATGTGAAGTTTGGCACAGAAGCTATTGACATCTTAGGTTACATTAACCAGTTCTTCTGAGATTTAAGGAGTGCTTTAGCAACATACCTATGTGGGGGAACTCCTGAAGAAAGTTTTGCTCTTGAAATAAGATAAATAGAAAGGGATTGGGGGGAAGGTGCATTGGACAAATGACTCCTTCATTCTCATTGTCCCTGTGTATATATTGTACCTAAAGCTAGTCCCACAGCAGATTGAACCAATTGTACTAATATGGTATGTTGTTTTGGTGCATACACACAGTGTCTTGAAAATGAAGGTTTAAAAAATTATCACCGGTATTAAATTAAATCCAAGATTAATACCTACATTTTACCGGGCGAATTATGTCCTCATGTATTTTGGAGGCAATCTCAGAATACCATTTCACACTGGCTGTGGTCATGAGAATAGAGATGTACAGCCCGTTCCTAAGGGCCCAACCTTAAACCCTTTTCCAGTGCTGATATGGCCATGCCAAATGGGCATGCCCTGCATCCTATGGTGGCAAAGCAATCACAGAGGCCTCCTCAAGGTAAGGAAACATTTGTTGAACATAAGGGAACTTCACTGTGGCTGCATTGGCACTGGAAAGTTGGATACGATTAGGTCCTAAGTCCCCATGCGGCAATGTAGTGCACCGATGCAGACTATGCTACATCCCACTAGGGAAACTTGGCTGCTGGAAGTTTCCTTAGGGTAAGGGGACATTTGCCTCCTTCCCCCAAGGTAATCCCCAGCAGCCGCAGTGGGTCATCGCAGACCTGCGCCAGCAATATCACTAGCGCAGGTCCACATTGATCTGTGCAAGCAGATCAAACCCAAGAAGGGTGTTAGGATATGGCATGCTCTGCCACCACTGAATCCACCCCCCTCTTGGACCTGATCTGCCCACCCAGCCCCATCTTCTCCCTCCCTACTCTCCCCCTGCTATTGCGCTGGATTTATTTGGTCTGGTAGGCATCCCCACAGGGTCCTACCTTTCTGCTGGAATGCTGGATATTAATGCTGCACAAAGCCCTTTACAGTGCTTTTGCAACAACGTATACCAGCAGGATGTGTTTCCCGCTGCATTGGCCCAAATAGGTTTGGACTGATAATCTGCTGTTGATTCATATTGCTGCTGTTCATTTAATAATGAGCAGAAAGGCAGTTGGTCTACTCTAGTGTTCTCAAACGTTTTAGTACCGGGATCCGCTTTTTAGAATGATAGTCTGTCCGGGGCCCACCAGAAGTGATGTTATGGCTGGAAGTGCCGTCATTGTGTTGCCAGAGCCTGCTGCTTTCCTGAGAATGCAGCAATAAGTTGGGTTATTTCTCAGTCATTTTCCAAGAGCAAAGTGAATCAGAAAGGGGAAAAAAGCCTATTTACAACCTTAACACAAGTAAAATAACTGCACAGACCTCCCCCTTTCCATCATCCTATCTTCCCATATTTTCAATATGGCTGCTCTATGTACTTCACAATCCACCTGAAATTGGCTCACAACCCACTGGTGAGCCCTGACCCACAGTTTGGTCTACTATAATTGGATAATCTTTATGTACCATAATTTATTATCACTGCTCTGAGGAATCTTGTAAGAGCCATTGGTCATTTTATCATTATTTCTGTTCTCTGTATGACATTCAGCAGCCACTGAATAATGAGACAGCAAAGGAGGAAGTCTGTAAGATTGATTAAAATATCACTGCCAGCCCAATCCTACCCTTCAATGATGACAGCAGAAGTCGCACTCATCCTTCATTAATAACATGGTGTCACCACATATAGTGCACTGCTGCCAGGAAATTTGGAGCCACTGAGGTAATAGGCTGGAAGCTCTGTACATGCTATAGAGCCTGACACATGCAGGCCCAGGGAAATTGGTGGTGGGAGGTGGTGGTGGGCAGGGAGAGAAGGTTGGGGGAGGTTTGAAGCGGGAAGGGGAAAAGCAAGGAGCAGGGAGCAGGCTGGAGGGTGCGGTTTGTGGTTCTCAGCAGCAAAAGTGCATGCCAGATCCTATCCCCCATTTTTCAAGGAACCCTGACCCCTTCTTTTCCTCAGACATGCACCAGCAAAACAACTGGCCTGGATCCAATGAGATCCACAGGCAGCCAGAAGTCCTACCAAAGAGTAAGTAAAAAAGTGTTCTGCTTACCTCACATTGACCTTCTGGTCACCCCTCCACTGTAGCGTGCAATGTGCACTCCATTGGTGCAGATGCATGCTGTAGCGTGGTAGAGGATCGGATTGGGCTGTGTGTGTTTTAGGGTACAGTCTTAACCTGGAGTTAGGCCAGCACAGTTAGGCCAGCAAAGTTTGGTCAGTACCAGGGCCACTGTGAAGCACGTTTGGACCACTCTCCGAGTCAGGGAGGATGGCACATGTCTGACTCTGAGAGTTGTCCAAATATATTTTATGGTGTCCCTGGTGCCGGCAAAACTTTGCTGGCCTAACTGTGCCGGCCTAACTCCAGGTTAGGATTGCACTCCCAGTTACGCAGATGAGCAAGGGCTCAAGGTTTCCAAACATGTGACTCAGAGCTTTATAGCACAATCCTATGCATGTCTACTCAAAACACAGCCGCTGCGTGTTCAATGGGGCTTTTTCCCAAGACAGTGTGTACAGGATCTTTAAGGCCCAGAGATTTTGGGAAAATCCAATGTATGTGAAAGAACTCCTATCCCAAAACAGAATTCCCCCAGAATGGATTACCAAAGTCTATGACATCACATGTGTCTGTTCCACAATTAATATGCCAAGTAACTAGGAGAAAACCACTAGCTCGGAAAAGAGGAACCCCAGATATATGTGAATAGTTAATAGGTGAGAATCAGAGGCATGCTGGGGCATTTACACTTTCCAGGGATGCTGACGTGATGTCATGAAATGACATAATTACACACACCCCTGGCTTCCCGACTTTGGAAGCCAAGGGGGTGCAAGGGTCCTGCTCCCGCAACCCGGGTGAATTTACCCAGGCTGCAGCAGCAGGACACCTCACACATGGAAGCTACTCCCTAGAGCAAATTCACCCGGGCCACAGCAGCTAGAGCAAATTCACCCGGAAGCTAGAGCAAATTCACCCGGGCCACAGCAGCAGGACCATCCATTGGCTTGCTGACTCTGGAAGCCAAGGGGGCACACGGAGTCCTACTGCTGCAGCTCAGGTGAATTCACCGAGGCCGCGGCAGCAGGACCCTTCACGCACAGAAGGTCCTCCTGGCGCAGCCAGGGTGAATTCACCCAGGCCATGGCAGTAGGACCCTTTGCATGTGGAAGGTCCTGTTGGGGCAGCCAGGGTGAATTCACCCAAGTTGAGAAGCCAAGGGGGCGCGTGGGGTCTTGCTGCTGGGGCAATTTTGCCCAAGCTGTGGCTGTAGGCGCCCTTTTGGCTTTGCAACTTGGGAAGCCATGGGAGAGGGCATGCACATGCCAATTGCTTCCCCAATCGGAGAAGCAATTGTAGAGCACACATCTGCACCCACCTCCCTCAAAGGTGCCCATGGCATCCACCATATCATGCCACAGGGGCATTATACCTCTGCCTCTTGTGACACTCAACTCAGATTCATAAACTAGCAGAAGAACCATACCTAGACTAGAATATTCTGCCCCTCCATCAATTTGCCTTTGCAAATTTGAAAATTTAGTTTTCCCCAGTAGTGCTATGTATGAATCCTCCAAAGACCCATGGAACTAGCAGATTACGACATAACATCCGACATTTAGCTGACTGATGCATTGAGTTAACTGATGATGTGGGCACGTTTCTTCACAACAGTTCTGATTAGCTTTTTAATACATGGTACTTGTGGCCATCAAATACTAAAGGTCAATCCTTCCAGCCTATAACTGAGAATACTAGGGTAGTTCTTTGAGGCAGATGGCAGGTGACAATGAAAGGGACGCAGATGGCATTTAAGATGAGTTTAAATAAGACAGACTGAGTACACAAGACTCAGGAAGAATCTAGCTTTCATTTCCCAGCTGGGATCTGAGAGGCACAAAAAGATATAAGCAAGGTCATAAAAGCTCATGTCTTTTTACAATAGACCACTTGGTCTCCTGCAGGGAGAAAAAGCCTTTGGAACAGAGAGCTCTTTATTGATTGGAAGCTCTGCATTCACACACACATACACACTGCCATATTCATTAGCGCCAATGGGGTAATGCAATATCAATGCCAGCTCGGGTAGAGCGATAGTTGTTGAATTGCTCTTTTCCTTAAATATGGTGTAAAAATAGGAGCAGTTTCTTTCAGGTAGGAAACTACACAGTCAGGGCCCAATCCTATTGGGCATAGTGCAGGTGGTACAAGCATTCAGGCTGTGCCTGTGTTGCAAAAGGTGCCATAAGGCACCTCCTCCAGCACCGACATTAAGCCATTACTGCCAGAGCTGGGCAAACACCCAGCTAACGTCCTCCCCATGCCACCCCGGAGGCGGCAATGTGAGCTGGCTAGTGGCGAGTGCCTTGCTCTCCGGCACTGCATCCTTTTTGGGTGGGGTGGGAAGGCGTTTGTGGGTGGGTGGAGGGGCAGAGCAGGGGTGGCTGCCAGCCGTGACTGTTGCTGCCGGGTTTTGACCTCCACGTAGGGTCGCGCAGCCTGACACGGAGGCCCTTGCCTCCGCACTGGCTAAATAGCTGGCACAGAGGTGCAAGTAGACTTGCACAGTGAGGGGATGAACGTCCCCTTCTCCCACAGAGCCTCCTGCAGCTGCCTAGCTTCCGTGGATGCAGAAGTAGCCACCTGGCTAACACTGCTTGTCTGGGCAGTTGGGCAGCTCAGAATTGGGCTGCCCATTACTTAAGAAAGCCAAGTGCTTCCTTATCTCAGCATATTGTACAGTCACATACATATGAACCTGAAACCATATCTCTTTTTTGCCTTCTTTCCAGCTTTCTCTACCTAAACCTTGCAAAAATATCACTTCATAGATATTTTCAAATGGAGCACCAATGCTACCCTATTTGGTCCCAAACTACTGTCAGATCACACCCAGGGAACTCAATGAGGCGACATGGGCATGAGAACCTGAGTGATGCCTTAAGGTGTCAGATGTTAGATTTTAAGCATACTTTCAGATCTCATTTCTGAAGAAATGAAACCAAGTAGTCCCTTGATTAACAGGCAACTACTACTTGATGAGTCTTGACTGGTTGGTTGACATTAGAGTTGACTAAGGGTGCAATCCTGCCCTGTGTTTAGAGTTGACGCTATGTCGTTAGCGCCAATATGGGGGCACCAAACAGCACCCCCACATTGGCGCTAATGCACCGAGACCGGCACTGCCAAAGCCAGTCAGCGCAAAGGAGTGCCGAGGCAGGTGGGTGGGAGTGGATGGGAGTGTTTCTGGGTGGGTGGTAGGCAGGCCAGCAGGCGTGCCAACCCAGGAGGGGACAGGCCCAGGATTTGGCCGTAAGGATGCTTAGGATTGCGCTGTAAGACTTGGTTGGTTGGTTGGTTGACATAAGAAGTTGACCAAGTGTCATTATGTCCATTCTTGCCACTCCTGCTTTCAGAAGAGGAGCATAAACTGAAAAAAGGGAGAAAAGACACAACTGTTACCCTCACCAAAGTGGTGAGCCATTCCCCTTGAAATTTCACCAAGCACCTGCATGTTGCTGTCGCCATCCGGAATGACTCCAATGGTGAGTGGGAGGGGCTGCTCCTCTGGCGTGTTGTGGCACCTGCAGTACTTACTATTTTGCCCCCTCTTTAACTGCAGTGAGCCGAGGAAAATCGCTGTCCCCAGTTAGTATATAGTAAGCTGCACTGGATGAAACTGTTTCTATGGGGAAAGGCTCCTCATTTTCCAGGTGGGACATAGTTCACAGATCATCTCTCAGCGGTGGATTGGCCAAAATTGATGCTGGAGGGATGTGATATCCCCAGTACCTCCACAGCACCCAGAGAAAACTTACCTCTGTTGCATGGGAAGCTCACTAAGATCTCAGCACAAGCACATTTTGAACCATGCACAGCCCAATCCTAACCCTAACCTTTGCACATCCATGCCTTCCCACCCCTGTCACCGCCCTGTTCCACCCATTCCATTCTGCCCAACCCCTGCCATGTTCAACCACATGCACATCCCACCTGCCCCCAGATGCACATCCCACCTGGCTAATCTGCTTCAGTGGGTCTTCGTGCATCAGCAGGCAAGGAGGAGGACACTCTGTCCTCCCCACCATTAGACCTGCAGCACCTGCTGGCAGAGGCCGCTTTGCGCCTGCCATAGAGACACCTCTGCCCGTGCAATGCTAGTCGTGCTAATGGGGGGAGGGGTATAGCGTTGGGCCAACACCGTACCTGGATAAAGCTCAGCCTTTTTTGTAATATAAAACCCACGCGCTGCTGTTAAGCAAAATGAAAGCAGTTTCCACCATAGTAATTGTTAACATTAAGACTTGGAATGATGAGGATATTGACTTTCCCAGTGAGCTACCTCAGGATCAAATATTCTTTGTTAGTTTGGAACACCTGGGGAGTTGATGCATGACAATATTTCCAAGCCACTCCAAACTCTCAACTAATGATGCTTTTAGCATTATCTTATGTATGTGAATAATTTATTCCACGAGGTTGTGTCTTGATGCATTGCTCTGTATCTATCTTGCAAGGACCGCAAACAGCTTTTCTGTATTATCTTCACGGTCATTTCGCACAATATTATTTTAAAGAAATGAGTGAAACAAATGGAGTCTTATTTTAATGGGAAATAGCGGTTTTATTTTATTGGCACGCATTCTCCTGTCAACATCAGCTTGTAATAAATGTGCAAGAAAGAGGATACAGAGAAGGAAATGAAATATGGATTATTTAATTACAGGCTCAATCCTAGTCAACCCCCCTTGGTCCACTGGCTCAGCATCCTGTGTCAAAACT
Organism: Lerista edwardsae; assembly: GCA_029204185.1. Taxonomy (NCBI): domain Eukaryota; kingdom Metazoa; phylum Chordata; class Lepidosauria; order Squamata; family Scincidae; genus Lerista; species Lerista edwardsae. Next base: position 10,255,369 of record JAJKFI010000031.1, read on the forward strand.
GACTGGCAGCAGGTCTCCATGGTTCTTCACAGGGATCTTTTCCAGCTCCACCCAGAGATGTCAGAGACTGACCCTTCTGGCTTCAAAGCAGGTGCCAGCCCAAGATCTTCTGACAAGGCTGCCTGCCATATGCTGCCCCCTTCCTGATTATGAGTCAACCTCTGCTCTTACCACTCTCCAATGTTCTAGCTCAGTGCTCTCTTCCCCTCCACATTTCCTCTTCCTCTCTGTCCTCCTCTTCCTCTTCCAATTCAGAAAGTGGAAGGAGAAGGGGGAGCAGGGGAGGCAAGTTGGCTGCCAGAGATGGGTGTCCTTCTACCACAATCCATTGACCTCATGGATAGGCTGTGGCCTCTTCCGTAGTGTTCCAGCATTGCTATTCCAACATTGCTGAAATACAGTAGTCTCTTTCATTTTATATTTTTCTCCGTATGATTTCCGTGATTTGCTAGTTTACATGAGCCTCTAGAGAAATCCAACCTGAAACAATGATGTCTTCCTGCCCCTTCCCCAATGCATGGTTACCTTGGTAACTGCCATTTCACCCTCAAACAACATCCAATTTAGGATCTGATCTCTTGCACTTTGGAATGTTCAGCATTGAACTCTTGGAATGCATCTTTCAAACTTTATCCGGCTTGGGTGATATTTTTAACCACATTTCTGCAATCAAAACACTTTAAAAATAGAACGTAACTCATTGCGTCAGGAAGTGCTTCCATACTGATTGACCCTTCTCAATTAGATGTCAAGATAAGGAGGCTTGCTAACAGTAGAAGTTATCTCAATAATGTGTTTTGGAATGTTTCCCATTTAGTTCGAAATTATCTTGTGAGTTTAGCTCACATTGGCAAGATGATTCCCCCTCCTCCCATATAACTGTATTTATATGTCGTGCATTGATATTTGGCAAAGAACAGATGTATAAGCTTCACTGTGCCTGATGTCCAACATTTGCAGCTCAGTTTTGGCAATGCAGTGCATACCTTCATAATACAAGATCAGGAAGGGGAATTGTTTTATGGGAGCAAAGACTTATACAACTGAGCCTGTACATGAGCAAGGGACAGAAAGCATCTCATCTGGGGGTAGGGGTAGCCACCATTCACATGTAGGTTTAGCACTATGGGAACTGAAAGTGTTGGAGAAAGTTGGACATTTCTATAGAGTGCTTTTCATTCTTTTTAAAGCCCAACTTTATCTTGGGTTTTTTCTTACTTACCTTTCTCTAGTGTTTCTCTCCTTTGAATCTTGTCAGTGGTGTCATTAGGGCTGGTGTCACCCAGGGTGGGGTGGGCAGTGATAGTGGCGGGTAAAATGGGGCGAGGAAGGAACCAAATGGTTCAGGTGCAGGAACAGCTGGAAAAATTTCCAGAGTCCTGTTCTATCTGCCGTCCCAGTGCTGAGCCCTGGCCTCCCAGTTGGAGTCCTTCCCGCTGTGGAGCCCAGGTCTACCTAGTTGACCTGACCAGGAAATTTCTCGCTCCCCTCCTTTGGTGTCACCCCCCCCCCATGGTGTCACACCGCTGCACTGAACCCCTTTCTGTTATTATTTTTTTCTGATATTAAGATGTGTTCTCTGTTTTTCTGAAGATGGCTCTATGAAGAGTCATGCGTGGAAATGTTTCTGTTTCTTTTATGTCCCCTTTTACAATATTGGTCTTTATATATAATTGTACAGTTCAGAACATTTGTATTCTGGTTATTTTTCCTGCTTGTGATATGGTGCGTCTGTCATTCACAAATGCCAATAATTGACATTTCAAAAACATGTGAAAGAACCCACCTCAGGACAGGAGGTTGAGTAAAAAAGTTACTTCTTTCACGTTCACTTGAGTACATTGGAAGAAATGAGTAAATCTCAAGGAGCTCTTGAGTTGCGAAGAACAGAACGAGAATAAAAAATACGTGATTATGGGAAGATGAATCTGTACTTTTGCTTCATCTCGTTAAAATAAAAATACTCCATAAAATGGATATTTTTCTACAAGAATGTGCACATTTAGAGGGAATGGGATTTTTTTTCCTGAGCCCGTTGTTTATACAAGCTTGCTTTCATTTTGTCTTGTACTCATACTCATTTGAATAATTGAATAGCATAATATGCTAATAGGAATGTCACTTATAGGGTTTGAAAAGTTCAGAGTGGACACCATGATGAAGTAGTCATTTAATGTAATATGATAGATTTAGAGCAGAATTAAATGACACATTAGAATAATGATGGAGAAAAAGCAGCAAATGAAAACACAGGACCATAGTTCAGAATGGAGCTATAATTTGGGCCTAATATTTTAATTATGTCTGCAACTGCATCGTGCAATTTAGTGACTGTGTTTTGAGGAAATAATCCATCACTAAATGATCGTCAAGTCAGGGCTAGCACCCACTCCCAACAGGCCACCCATAGAGACCTCACAGTATTTCTCCACTATCGGTTGTGTAGTGTCATTGCCATTGAGTGAAATATGCCAATGTCAACTTCCAGAGAACAATTGTTCCCTTACAACGGGATAAGGCTCCAAGGCTTTGGGGGGGGGGGTTTACTCAGACCTTTGCCTGTCCATGGGATTGGGTCTAGGAAGGGGGGTTGGATTCAGTGCCCATTGCTCCCACCCAACACCCCCTTCCCAGACCTGATCCGTCCTGCACACTGCCCCATCACCACACTATTCTGCCTACTCCTTGGCAAAATAACTGGCACAGACTTGAGGAGGCCCACTGCAGAGCCAGTGCCCTTACCTGGGGAAGGGGGTGTTCTTCCCCCGGGGAGGCTCCGATGGCTGCCATAGCTCCCATTGGATGCAACGCACCACTGCTCCTATGGGAGATGGGCAGTTTAGGATTGGTTTACCTGTATAGGTAATTTATCTTTTCCCCTCTCTCTCTCCAACCCTTGTAAGAATTCCTCATCCTTTACACACCTTTCCAATCCCAGTGCTTGTTTCAAAAACTTCTCACTTATTTTCCCCTTATCTCCCATTAGGACATCTCTGGTGGAGAAAAGTCAGCGCATCTCTCTCTCTCTCTCTCTCTCTCTCTCTCTCTCTCTCTCTCTCTCT
>JAJKFI010000031.1:10258907-10269794 GCA_029204185.1 Lerista edwardsae
GTGTGTGTGTGTGTGTGTGTGTGTGTGTGTGTGTGTGTGTGTGTGTGAGGGGTGTTGGCAACACATTTGGCCCAATTGTGCGTTTTATTGTTTTAGTTGACCTAAGCTGTAGTCACTCCACTTGGGTACAAAATGTTGTTGCAGCTACTGGACTCATCCAACCCCTATGCAGTCACATTGCAAACCCATTGGAAAAAGTCCACATGTATATACAGGAACAAAAGTTTAGTCCAGAGGTTTTCAAACTGGGTCTTTGTGACATCCCAGCCTGAAAGCCTCTGCCTCTCTACTTTTAAGGGGCAGAGTGAAGGCAGCAACACAACCCCCAGGATCGCATCACTGCCTAGAGTGACCGGGGCTGCAAGTGCCTTACCTGTTGCTGTGCCAGCTCTGAGGGGTGCAGGGAGAGGTCCCCAAATGTCTGCAGCAGTGAAAAACGCAATAGCAACCCACTTCTGGTTGCACAATTGCAAGCTGGAAGTGGGTCGCTATCACTTTTTTCACTGCTACAGATATTTGGGGAGCCCTGCAGAGATTTGGGGGGCCCTCCTCACACCCCTTGGAGCTAGCACATTAACAGGTGACACTTGCAGTCCCTGTCGCTGCAGGTGCGGCCTTTGCCCTACCCCTGCAAACACACAGAGCGATGAAACCTCTCTGCGAGAGTTTGAAAACTGCTGGATTAGTCAGTTAGATTGCGGAATGGATGGAACCAGGTTGTGTGTACAGAGACTACCATAACACATACAGAGCCTGGTATACACCCAGGCTCCATGCAACTGGAATGCATGAAGTTTGTGGGTACAAAGAAAGCCAACCCTCACAATGTTTCCAGAGTGACTCTCAGGGATTACAGAACTGCAACAAAGCCTGGGAAAATTGCTAATATTGCCTCACCCTCCAGGTAGAAATGGTTGCATTTAGCATTGATGAGTCTAAATGACTTCTATTCAGGTCTGATCAAACAGATACCACTTCTAGGTATGCCAGGTTCATTAGAACTCTACACTGCAGGTTGTTGTTTTTTTACTTTTATTAACTCACTAACAAACACACTTGTAAAGAGACGTCATCATCCCTAGAAGTGTCTAGGTTTAATTAGTATCCAAGTATTGGCTATTCTCAGCTATGTTCACTGCGGTTTGAAGCATGACAAACTCAAAGTGGTCCACATTATGAACCCCATGCCTTAAAGCACACATATTCCATGTTTGGCTGTGTGTTTCCTTGGCAGCTAATTCAGCATGTATCCTGATTTTCTGAAATCTATCAAGCTTTTTTTTTTTTTCTTTTAAATTAAGCAAACTCTAGAGAGGTCAGATATTTGTTCTAGGTGTATATATACTAGCAGAAAATCAACCTTTTGTGAAGAAAGAAAGCTACACACTCAACAGAGAGAATTGTATATCAGGAGAAAAATTGACAGCTTGTCGAAGCATACTTTATAATAGTCAACCAGCTATTTTGTTTTCTAATGTTTTCTTTATAAATGGCTGTAGCAAGGTGGCCACAGATGGAACAGAGGATCAGGGAGTGAACAGCTGCATTGGTTGTGTTGGGGCTGGGATCTCTGGACCTACTTGAGGTCATGTCTACTTGATGGTGCCCAGTGTCCTGCAACAATGGCCTATACACATTAAAATATTGTGTTTTCTAGTTGAAGTAGCCTCTGTAAAGGAAGAGCGCAATCCTAAACTGGAGTTAGGCTGTCATAAACTAAGCCAGCAAAGTTTGGCCAGCACAAGGGCCACCATAAAGTATGTTTGAACTACTCTCAGAGTCAGGGAGGATGGAGCACAGCTGTGGGCTGGCCTCTCTGACTCCGAGAGTGGTCCAAACATACTTTACGATGTCCCTTGTGCTGGCCAAATTTTGCTGGCTTAGTTTATGACAGCCTAACTCCAGTTTAGGATTGCGCCCTAAATCACAGACTATTACACGCACATTTAGGAAATACAGTTATTACAAAAACCCAGGAGAAGGGGACAGCTGGATCCCTCTTCCTTCTTCCTTAATGTATACCTAGCTCATGCAAAGCCTTGTGTACATTAGGTATTGTGGGCCTCGTGGCTTAGAATGGGCCACAAGGAACCAAATATCTACTGGTCCTTTGGCACAGGGGTAGAGCCAGCTCACAGCACAAGAACATGAGAATATGTCATAGTGGTACAGGCATCCAGAACTTATTTAACAAGTTAGGGACTAGAGCACTGTTAAAAACCAGAAACCATCAAAATGAAGACCCCAGCCATTTTGTTAGCTTGCAAATGCAAAATGGCTGCCAAAAAAACCGTATGCATGCAAAATCTAAATAGCACACTATATTTACAAAAGTACAAATGAACAAAAAGCGGGTGTCAGTCAATGGACAGAAACAGATTAAAAGATTAATACAATTGATGTGATGCAAACAACACATCAATTGTATGGGTTCTGGTTATAACTGAAAAGTGTTGAAAGAGAGGATTGTAAACAAGTGGACCATCAAAAACTGGGGGACACCTGTATAGTACTGGCAGCCTTGATGAGCATGGACAGGTGAGCATAAGAGTAGGCGCTAATTTATAAAGGTATCAAAAAAATTTTTTATCCTTCTTCTATACAATAATTGATTTCTGACAGTTGATTTTATTCTGGAGAACTCCTTTAGAAGTGCCATAGCCTGTCTGTGTTCAGCATAACTACTGAATGTTTTCTTTGATCAACGCTCCCTTATGGTGGTAGCTGTATATTTTTTATGTGTCATATTCCCCAGCACAGGCACTTAGAATGTTTGACCGCTGGTGCTATAATTTTTGTTCATACTGCTGCAAGAGTCTGTTGAAATCTGATTGCAGCCATTTGAAATTCCCAAGACCATTTCTAGTCTATCTGGAAGAATCTGTTACAAAGTCAAGAATATGTTCTTTCCATATGTAGAAATCTTATTATGGTTGCCTAGGAACCAGACAAAGAAATTCAATGGGAAAAGAAGGTTTAAAGGAAATGAATGAAAATATAATCGCTACTGACATTTGATTCTTGTGGGTCACCAGAGGGGCTCTATTTTTTTTGTACATTTTCAGAATTGCATTTTCCATTTCTGCTATGCTTTGCTTCTCTGGTGAGTTATATCTTAAAACAATCTTTGTGTTCAAATTCCTCACTCATAAAGAAGTTAATGTATATATAGTTGAACAAATAAAGTGAATTGTATTCCATACCCAAAACAAAAACAAAATATAAGGAGAGTTGTCTGAGAAATAAAGCTTAAAAGGTAGCTTATGTGTCTCAACATGACAATTTCCCCCTATTTTTCATTGTTATATCCTTTTAAATTAGAATAAGCTGTAAAGCCAGGAATTTTTTTAACATATTTGAATAAACTGAATAAATATTCATAATATGTGTCGAATTAAGTATTTTTGTTCTTTTGAAATTAGCATCTTTTGGTTTGATAGAAGTGTTCAGACTTTGAAACCATCCACTGATTTCCAAATTAGTATATCAATAACACCTGCGTAGAATATTGAGATAGTTAAGTCATGTGGCAAAACAATAGCAATAAATATATACCTGGGACCAAGCTTCTGTGACTTTGCAGACTCAGGTCAATGAAAACTGAAGAACCATTGTCATATGCTTGGCTTAGAGTAATAATGGCATGCTATGGAGCGGATCAAGGGACATGGTGGCACAGCAGGTTTAACCGCTGCTGCTGGGCTTTCCGACCGGAAGGTTGGGAGTTCAAGACTGCGAGATGGAGTGAGCTCCTGTTGCTTGTCCCAGCTCCTGCCAACCTAACAGTTCGAAAGCACCTAAAAATGCAATTACATAAGAACATAAGAAGAGTCCTGCTGGATCAAGCCAAAGGCCCATCTAGTCCAGCTTCCTGTATCTCACAGTGGCCCCACCAGGTGCCCCAGGGAAGCACGAGACACAAGACTTTTGCATCTTGTTGCCACTCCCTTGCACCCGGTACTCTGAAGTAGCCTACTACTAATGTAAGGAGGTTGCACAATCCATCATGGCCTATGACCCATGATGGACTTTTCTTCCAGAAATCCGTCCAAACCCCTCTTAAAGGCATCTAGACCAGATGCCATCACCACCTCCTGTGGCAAAGAGTTCCACAGACTAACCACCCTCTGGGTAAAAAAGTACTTCCTTTTATCTGTTTTAACTCTCCCAACCCTCAGTTTTAGCGGATGGCCCCTGGTTCTGGTGTTTTGAGAGAGGGAAAAGAACATCCCTCTATCGACTTTATCCCTTCCGTGCATAATTTTGTATGTCTCAATCATGTCTCCCTCTCAGGCGCCTTTTTTCTAGGCTGAAGAGCTCCAAACGCTGCAGTCTTTCTTCATAAGGGAGGTGCCCCAGCCCCGTAATCATTTTTGTCGCTCTCTTCTGCACCTTTTCCAGCTCCACTATGTCCTTTTTGAGGTGCGGCGACCAGAATTGCACACAATATTCCAGGTGCGGCCTTACCATCAATTTGTACAATGGCATGATTATATTGGCTGTTTTATTCTCAATCCCTTTTTTAATGACCCCAAGCATGGAATTGGCCTTCTTAATTGCTGCCGCACACTGGGTCGATACCTTCATTGAATTGTCCAGCAGCAACCCAAGATCTCTCTCGAGCTGTCACAGACAGCTCAGAACCCATAAGCCTATAGGTGAAGTTTTGGTTTTTGGCCCCAATGTGCATCACTTTACACTTGTCTACGTTGAAACGCATCTGCCATTTTGCCACCCATTCCCCCAACGTGCAGAGATCCTTCTGGAGTAGATAAATAGGGACCACTTAGGTGGGAAGGTAACGGTGTTCTGTGTGCTACAGCGTAGAGTCATGCTGGCCACATGACCACGGAACCTTGTCCTCGGACAAAACACTGGCTCTACAGGCTTTGAAACGGAGATGAGCACCGCCCCCTACAGTTGGTCACGACTAGACCATTCGGTCAGTGGGGAGACCTTTACCTTTATGGAGTGGATCAGCAGACCATCTGGCTGCTGCTATACTACCCACTTAAGCAGAGATCATTGTGCAAAATAAATACTGGAAATACTGCATTATCATCTTCATCCGGTCTTCCTTTGTATGAAGAATCTATGGCTTTAAAAAGTCACATTCTTGAAGTAGTGACAGGCTCGATTCAGAACTGACTCAGTGTTTGCATTCTTTCTTGAAAAGCATACAGCAAAAGTTCATCTGTTTCCCTGGAGTTCCATTTGGGCTTGGAATGTTGGCATCCGTTTGCTAATGGTAGCCTACAAATGCACTTTATTATCTTGCAGGGTCAGCCTACCCAGGAGGCCAAATATAGTGGCTGCTTTGATGGTGGGTTGGATGGATGGTGCTTTGATCTTAAAGCAGAGGTACAACGCCTACCTGCTAGAGATACTCTAGGAGGATAGGATTACGTAAATGACCTTGTGGTTTCCTTCCAGCTCCATGATTCTATGTGCTAGACTGAGTCAATGTGTGGGTGGGTTGAGTATTCGCGTTCAGAATACTCAACAGAATGGAACCTGCCGTCCTCCCTCCCTGCAGAAAGAGTTCTGCAGCAGGTCATCTGCTGACCAGTTACTGCCCAGCAATCCATCCACATGTGCCACAGGGAAACAGGGCAAGTTAACTGTGCCCCTTAGTCATGGGGATGGAGCAGCATTTGTGTTTTGTTTCAAATTCTGACTCTATGGATATTATTATAGGCAGGGATGTGCCATGCGATGTAACACTTCCAGGTCTCTGGGCCTCTGAGTGCAACTGGAATGAGGTCCTGTTAGTGTCCGAAGCCTTTCTGAAGCCTGCAGAGTCTGTGTGTGGCCTCTGTGGGCTTCAGACAACCACCACCCCAGGCATTTTAAAAGCACTTCCAGTTGTTGCTGAAAACCGGAAGTGCTTTTTAAACCCTTCTGTGATCGAGGCAACCTCCCCCCATCAAAGTGTTTAACAAGCCCTTTTTCACCTCAGAAAGGCTCCCAGACATGGACAGAGATCATCTCCAGTGGCGTTCAAGAACTCAGGTCCTGCAAGGTCTGGTGAGGCTCAGCCTGCCCTGCCTCTCCTGATTGCACATCCCTGCAGGGTGTGCATTTGAAAAGCAACTATTAATACATTCCAAAAGCTCACAAACAAGAAGCCATGAATGCTCTCTCAAGGAATGAAAGGATGCTAAGCTACAATTTGACTGTACTTCATGACTCTTCTCTCCTTCCAATGCACACCCACATCCCCCTCCATGCTAGCCATCCATATGCTTTCGATGGAAGAGGCCACACATATCTCATCCTACTGATTGAATGCATTCACCCTTTAAAAGGATTCAGCCTCGTTCTTGCACTTGGCTACCTTTCCTTACATTTCCTTTGCCTGGCGGTCATCTTCTCTGCCTTCACATTTATTAGCATTGTATTATTATTTTTTTGAAAAAATTAACAGCACCAGTCAGTTATCTGGCCTGATCCAAACCAAGCAGAGTGAGTGGGAGGTTTGTCTATTGACGTCAGCAGGCTTCAGGTCAGGCCCTTAGTGCAGGCTCCTAATGCATAATTCAGGCTCCTAATGCATTTCAGATGCAGTTTTACATTTTGCTGGTTGGTTCTCCTCCCAGAGGTAAAGCCATCAGTGATGTTCTTTGGTGCCCCAGGACAACTCTATATTTATCTCCAGTCTTCTCTAGGTGGCCTCTTTTCTTCTGCTCCCAGACACACATTCTCCTTGAAAAATACAAAAGATGAACTCAGTTCCTTCAGCACTCTCTCACTGTGCTCCAGGCTTCCAATCATTTAGCATGACAGTTTTTGCAGAGTCATGTTCCTTTCATTCCGCCAGGCCCCGGTCAGCTTTCTCTGACAACCTAATCCTAGCCTCCCCCTCTATCCTTAACCTTCTCTGTTCCATTCATGCACAACCCACCTTGACCTTGAGTTCATGGATGCCTCAAGTAAATGCAGTGGCAAAACTCCCAGTAATGGCATGTGAAGCGTACCACTGCTGGGCATGTCCAAGCCACTGCTGAAAATTGATGGCAGCAACAGTCTCCTGTGGACTTCTGACTGCATCAGCCTCAGTAGGTTGGCATGTGGGGTGTGCTATGGGTGGGGAAGTGGAGGACAGGGGGAGTTTAGGGAAGATTGGGGGAGGGCAAGGAGCATTTTCAGAGAGGAAGTGGATTCCAGGGCAGCAACCAAAAACCAAAAACTCCACTTTAGAATGCCCTCTGGCTCCCCTCAGACCTATGCCAGAAAATGGCTGCCATGGGTCTGAGGAGACAATCCGTGGACTTACAGTAAAAAAGGTAAAGGTTTCCCCACGACCGAATGGACTAGTCGTGACCGACTGTAGGGGGCGGTGCTCATCTCCATTTCTCAGCTGAAGAGCTGGTTTTTGTCTGAGGACAAGTTTCCATGGTCATGTGGTCGGCATGACTATACACTGTAGCGCACGAAACGCCATTCCCTTCCCACCGAAGTGGCATTTCTACATGCTTTCGAACTGCTAGGTCGGCAGGAGCTGGGACAAGCAACGGGAACTCACTCCATTGCATGGTCTTGAACTGCCAACCTTCTGGCCAACAAGACTGCAGCTCAACGACTTACAGTAGAGGTCAGCAAAAAAAAACCTTTTTCCTTCTCTCCGGTTAGCCTTCAAGTCCTGCCCCCCCCCACATAGCATGCAGCACATGCCTTTTTGGTGTGGCTACATACAGTGGTGTCATTCAAATGATTTAGGAACAGGAACTCACTTTTGATTGGCACTTGTCAGGAACCCAGAACCCAGGGCATCTTGTTAGGATCCGGAATGCCCATTCTGGTCCGTTCCCCCTGAATGACATCACTGCCTTCGCCCCCCTAGGAATCCGGAGTCGCTCCCTTTAACCCTCTGAGTGCCGGCCAACCAAGAAGAAAAGCTCTTTGCAGAGGAATTGGGAGGAGGGAGAGTGAAGTGGGCAGAGTCAGCCCTAATTTTAACTAGTGGAACTGAGTTCCCCCGCGTTCCCCCTGCATGACATCACTGGCTACATACTACAGCATGGTAGGGGCAGTAGTGTTCCTAGAAGAGGGGATAAAATGCTAAGTTTTTCAGGAGCCTGAAGTCTTGTCTAATGCAGCCCCTCCCTTTCACCTCCAGAGCTATTCACGGCTTGGACAATTGGCTTGGAGGCTTTGCTCTCCAAGCCGTGAATGGCTCTGAAGAGGAGGGGAAGGGGCCACTTTACACAGGTGGTCAGGCTCTTGCAAAACTTAGCATTTTCCCCGCTCCAGGAATGCCACTGGGTAGGGGACCCTCTAATTATTACAGTTCAGTTCCTAGATTTCTTTACCGACCGCCTGTAGTTTACTCTCTATCCTGAATACCTTCTTCTTCCCTGTCCTGAGTTTTCTTTTTAGAAGGTCTTCTCTTTACTCATGTGTCCAGAATGCATTCGACTAAAGCTGTATCTAGTGTTGCCTGAAATTCCGTTTGGATAAGCAAGTTTAAGGAGCGGTGGGGGAGAATCAGAACTGCCTCAGATCCTCCTGCAATCTTTCATTCAAAGGCCAGTCCATTCGACTTCGCGGGAAACCTGATATTTGTTGCAGCAGCACACTATAGTAAACCTGCCCGTCCTTTCCACAGGCTCATGGCATTGCTTTTTGCATTAAAACCAGTCAGAGCATTTGATCACATTCACCAATCCTTTATCCAGCTACTGTAGAGAGACCTCTGAAACAAACTGCAGGGCTCAGCTATAAGGCGTTCTGGAAAAGATTTGTGTGATAATACTCTGCAGCGTCAATGGTGCAAGGAGCCTGCGGACATACCGTAGTTTCGAAGAATCTCATAGTTATATTGATAGTACTTAGATGCCCTGGGAAATGCAGTTCCTCTGGTTCCTAGTATCTGGTATATTCCATCCAGACACCAGGGAAGAATAGATTGCTTTCAGAGAAGCCATCTGGCCACTCCTGCTGTTGCAGTCACTACCACCAGGTAGGGTTTTGATAGAGAGTAATAGCAGCGGGGCAGCGTTCAGAGACTCCAAGGGATTCAGGGCCTTGGGATGTAATAGTGAAGGTTCACAGGGATGGGGAAGAGTGCTTGAGCCAAATTTTACTGACTAGCACTGCAGAAGGGAACATTTTGCAGTCATTTTCACTCCATGGGAGATTTTTCTTTGTTTTCAGCAATGTTTTCTTTGTTTTCAGCAAAAGTAAAACACCCTTTGCAAAAAGATCCAAGACTGTGTGCAAGAGATTGGGTGTTGAAAGAGACAGAATGCATTTCTGTTGCTGAGGCAACCTGGCAAATAACTCCTCCCCCGGGACAGTCACATCACACAGAGTTGACTATTGTCCATTCACACCGCATCACTTTTGAGCCATATGTGCATTCAGATGCATTTTTTTAAAAAAAATACACACTCTTGTCTTTTATTGCCCCAGCTATACACATTTATAACTACGTATTACTACGGCTGAAGTAGTATGAGCATCTTGCCCGACAGTGCTGATGAGTAAAGAAACAAATAGCGAATATTGTCTGGTTATGTAGGAAGGAGGGACATGTTTCTCACTTGTCCATTATTCAGAATAAAGGCAATAGGAGGGCTTTGTATGTTCTGAGCAATGGGCAGCACAATCCTGTACTGTGCTGCATCCAGTGCCCCTTAGGAGGCAGCTGGAGGCCGCCTTAGGCTGAGGGAATATTTTCCCCTTAGCCCAGGATAAACCCCAGCAGCCCCAATAGGGCTACTCAGAGCTATGCCAGCAAAATCTCTGGTACAACCCTGAGTGGCCTGTGTAGATATGGCCAAGGCTGTCTAGGGCAGTCCCACCCACCTCTCCCCAGGCTGGGCCACCCATGGACCCATGCTCTCTCCACCAACTCCATGCTTCAAAATGCTTCCCCACAGCCGCCACCACCCCCAGTTGAACTTGGCAGCACTAGCCCCACTTACCAGACAAGTGCGGAGGCCGGATTTCGCCTCCATGGGCTGGTGTGACTGCCTGAGCCAGCCTGGACACTTCCCGGAGTGGCACAGATGTACCTTATGGTTATGGCACTCTTGCAACACTCCTAGGCCGGCGCAGAAGACATGCGCTATCCTATATACTGCTTTGGATTGTACCTATAACCTCACAGCAAAATCTGATTAGCTTTGTTATCTATGCCACCATATTCACTATGTGCTCCCTGCATAGGCGCCATCTAGGGGGTGCTCTGGCTTTTTCAACCCCCACGTTAATGCCAGCCCCCTCAGCATCCAGCACCCACACCCAATCCGTTCCACCTGCACAGTCTTTGGGAGACAGACTAGTGAAGCACGTGATGCCATTTTGACTTCTGGCATGTGCACATGATGTCTGCTCTCCTGACCGAGGAAGCTCTGGAGCCCAGGACTACCCGCTATACTTATAATGGGTTCCTGGGCTCCGGAGCCCAGGTCTACCCATTGTAAGTATAGCATGTAGACCTGAGCTCTGGAGCCCGGGTCTACCCATTATAAGTATAGATGGTGGTGGACCTGGGCTCTGGAGTATAGCAGGTAGACCTTGGCTCCAGAGGTCGTGGCTACGTTACATCAGGGGGCGTGGTCACGTCGACATCAGGGGCGTGGCCATGTCAATGGTGGGGGCATGGCCATGGGCACCCACGTTTATCAAAGCAAGTCGGCGCCACTGGCTCCCTGATTGACTTGAATCACATAGTAAAAAGGAATAAAGCCTTTATAAAGGTACCAGAATTGAACAAAACCAGAATCTGTAACTACTAAGGTAGGGGGGAATTTATCAGATGAATTTTGCACTTCCCAAAAGCCTATTTCTCATGTCAAACCATATAAACATCCACAGCAGTAACACACACACACACACACACACACACACACACACACACACACACACACACACACACAC
>JAJKFI010000031.1:10269804-10286568 GCA_029204185.1 Lerista edwardsae
CACACACACACACACACACACACACACACACACACACACACACACACGCCTCCAACAAAGGGAAATTTAGAGAGCTTCAGTTGATCAGGGATTCCTGATGAGAGTGGATTGTCTCCAATAGCGTAGGATGGTCGTCTGGGGCACAACTGCAGCCCTCCTGTGCTGGCAAAGTCCCAAGGACATTGATATTCTGGCAGGGTTTGTACATCTACCCTCAGTGAAAATTCAAGAGGCAGTTAGATTTTTTTGGTTAATGAAAACATCTACACCTTCTTGAAATATTTATCTGCCTTTTTTCACACCAATAGGTTCCCTCCCATCTGGACCTTGCCTTATCTCAACTTTGATATAATTTGTGCTAGGCATGATCAATATAGAAATTGAATTCTGTTTCATAATTCATTTACAATGATGAATTAGGGAGCAGAATATTATTTCTACTGTATATCAATCACCATAATAAAATTCTATAGAAATAACAGCATTCCTTATAAATACAAGGAAGAAAACAGAAAAAATTCTGTGCCCCTGATAGATAAAAAAAGCTACTATTAGACCAGAGGTGTCAAACATAAGGCTTGTGGGCCAAATGCAGGCCCTGGAAGCAATTTATCTGGCCCCCATTATAATTGGGCTCTCCCAGCTTAATAATTGGGCTCTCTCATGTTTTGAAAATAGGAACAAGATTTGCACATTTTCTCTTCTCATTTTCAGCTAATGGAAATGTTTCTATGTGAAACATAGTTTCTATGTTTCTGTGTGAGAACCAAGTGGTTATTTCTGGCCATCATCTGCTTAATGATGTCACTTTCTGCTTAATGATGTCACTTCTGGCCCTCAGCAGTCCCTATGAATGCTGTCTGAATGAATCGAGTTATGACATCCCTGGATTAGACATTACACTTTTCTACAGTTTCACAGAGTCTTACAGCCTGATCCTATGGTGGCCAAGCCAGCACTGGGTGTCACAAAAGTGCCAAAAGGCACATTTGCACCACCCGGAGAGCAAGCAGTGCCGGTGGGGAGACCTGTGTTTCCCCACTGCTGCTGCTGCGGGAGCCCTGGCAACTGATGGAGAGCAGGTAAATGCTGAGCAGTGCGGGGGCATTACATAGGGAGGGTGATGGGAAGGCATTCCTGGGTGAATGGAGAGGGTGGAGCCAGCCCAGGAGGGGGTGGGACTGTCGGATACCTTCTCTGCCAAATCTCAACCTCCTCTTGGGCTGGAAAGCCTGACACAGGGCTGATCCAGTTGGCTCCAGCAAAATAGCTGGTGCAAACTCAAGAAGCCCCATTGAGCAGGCTTGGGCTTTACTCTGGATAAGGGGAAGAATGTCCCCTTACTCTGAGAAGACCTTACTTTGAGCAGCCTGCTCAAATCCTACACAGGATGCAGCGGTAGCCATTTGGCACAGCTGTTCCTGTTCTGGATAGGATTCGGCCCTTAATCTCAGGCTAGCAACAAAGACTAATTCAGTAAGACGCAAGTGCTTGTTTAAAATTAAGGAAGCATATGGTGCGTGTGAGCAAGAGACACAACTCTATTTAGTAGCATGTTAACATGTGCCAGTGATAGTTTTTCATATGGTTGCTCAAGCATGGGAGCTCCATCCATCAGTGAGAAATGAGAACTTCAAAGCAATAGACATTTTTATTGCCTCTCTTCCTGAGCCATGTGTGTAGGGCATCTGAGCTCTGCTTTTCCATTTAACATTGCTCACATCTATGGAACAATAGCTACAGATGCAATCACTTCCTCATTAAGTGCCAAAAGTTTGTACCACCCTATTAATCTCCCCATTCATTTTTTGCCTAGACCCAGCTGTTCTTGTTTTTTCAGTGATCTTCACTTAAAGCTAAACAGCAAAGCTCAGGACTGGGAATACCACAGAAAGCATTCTAAAAAGACATCCTTGTCAAGCAGCCAGTTATCCTGAAACCTGCCATAAATGAATTAGCCCAGACAAATTAAATGACCCGTATCAAGTTGTTCTGCTAACAAATTCTGGTGTGAGAGTGACAGGAAGCATATTTCCGTGCCTCCGATATTAATGAATTTGCATGGGTAAATTAGGTTATGCCACTCCATCTCTGTAAATTGCTGATTCAATAAATCACATTTGAAAAATAGCTGAGTAATTACTGAATGATGCTTGAAGCAATAGGAACCTCATCTGCCTAATAACAGACGTTTGTCACAACCATTTTTGGCATGGAGTGACAAATGTTAACCATGATTAATTCTACCGGCTCTCCAGAATGTATTACCCAAGGTATAAGAACAAGATGCAAAAATACAGGCCCTGTTCTGCAGGCCACACTGAAATGAGTAGGAGCTCCAATACTACTACTGTCCCCTTCTCAGTACAGATCAAATTATTATTCGTTTATATTCAGTTCACTAGGACTTGGTAAAGTAAAGCATTCATAGCGATAAGGAAAACGTAATTTTAAAAAGGACTATAATTTTCTAAAAGTGAATATTGTGTGAAGGGTCATCATTTTGTGTTGGAGCATATTTGAATGTAAAGGGGAGAAAGGTGATGAATCGGGGGGAAATTCATTTTCCCCATGCACAGCACATTAGCACTCCTTCCTTTTTGTGACAAGTGTGCTACATGAGTGAAAGGGCCATCGCTCAGTGACAGACAGGGCTGCCCCAAATAGTTGTGCACAGAACCGTAACAGGGGCGGAACCTGAAGGGCACCTGCTCCAGGCGCTGGCCTAAATGGGGGCGCAGGATTGGCCCCAGGCTCTGCCCTCATTATGGTGCCTTCACACCGCAAGCGGCAGGAAGGCAGTCACCTTTGGGCTGTCCCTGAAGGAGGCGGCACTGGTGATCGCACATGCCCCCTCCACCAGGGAGATGCCGGGGGAGACTGCCTTTGTGCTTGGAGCACATAAGCAGTCTCCTCCAGGTTCTCCCTGAGGGAGGAGGCGCTGGCCACCTCCTGCACCCGCCCTTCCTCAAGGAGAACATGTGACATCACACCCCTGGGGGCGCAAATGGGCAGAGTCGTGACATCACTGCCCCAGGTGCTGGGGTAGAACGTTACGGCTCTGGTTGTGCATGTTGTACATTGCGCACAGGTGACATATCTAAGACATCTGATTGGAGGGAAAGTGGAGGGTGCTGGTGGAACGCCACTTCCGGTTGGGAGGAAGCTTCCTTTTTCTAATGCACACAGGAGGTTGTGTGCCTCCCAGCTTCCTCCGAAGCCTCCTGGGTGGGACTGGAAGGCACTTTTGCTTTTTCCAGTAAATCAGAAGTGCCTTTCAATCACATCTGGACGTTCCTCTGAGATCCTCCAGCTGCAGGCTCAGCATCCACAGATATTTGTATTGAGAGAGAGACTGAGCCAAGGGATAAGCCCCCCCCCCAGTGCGTTCATCATCATCATTGTCGGTGATGACAACAACATTTCTGTCCCGCTTTGCCACTTTTCAGTCAGAACAGACTCCCAAAGCAGCTCATAACGTAAAATGTGTTCCAGTTCCACCATAATTTAAAATAGTTTCTAATGTGCAAGATTTGTGCCAGCTCTTGGTGGCAGTGGTGTTTGCCAGATCCATAAAAATAGCAACCTAGGTGGGTAGCCTAGTGCATGATACCAACTGCAAAGGAAAACAAAAAAGAGTTCATTAAGCATTTCCCTTTGGCTTCACAGGAATAAAACAGCAGCAAAAATAATGATATAGCTTACATGTAAAAATGACACTGAACAGACATGCTAATCACTATCTACTTTCCTATGTAATTGGGGTAGGAGACAACCTCAACACCATGAGAGTACTCAGTGCATTTTAGAAAAACGTTACAAGGTGGGGCATGAAAGACCACAGGGAGATTGATCTCCTTAAGATTGGTGAATACATGCAGTATGATGCTATAGAAGATTGAAACTGGTTTTACCATTTCCCCCTCAACTCTTGGGGACGATTCAGCCCAAGGTGCAATTCTATCCCCCCTGCATGGAAGGATTTTGTGTATTTGCTATGTGCATTTGTGACAATTCTTGAGTGGGCTACTCTTGAGCAGTCTGCACTGGATCTTGGCCCCAGGTCAACCAGGTAAAACCAGCCTTGGAAGGCCAGCACAGAAGGTTGGTGAAGGTTGGGGGGAGCAGGGGGGAGGCGGATAGGGATGTGGGAAGGGTGGGTGGAGGGCCCATGGGTGGACCAGCCTGAGGAAGGGGATAGGACCAGGATCTGGAATTTAGGCCAGATCCTAATGCCCCAGCCCTAGCCCCAGCCAGGCTGGCCCTACAAAGCCTGCTAGGAGTTGTGCCAGCGATTTTGCTGGTGTAGCTCCGACTAGCCCCATAGGCGTGGTTAGCGCATTATTCAGGGTAAGGGGACAAATGTCCCCTTACTCCGAGTTGCACCACAGCTGCCTCCTAACTGGGGCTGGATATGGCGCAGGCTCCATATCTGGGACTGGATATAGAATAGGCCTGCCTATTCCTGCCCTGGTTAGCACTGGGCTGACAACGATCTAAATAAAGCTTAAACTGAACAAAGGCCTTGGGCAGAGCAAGGGCAGACCTTGATAGGAATTGGAAGCAAAGGCAATTTTTGACATGGTCAGTGGAATTCTAAAAGAAAACAATGTATTCAAAGAAAAATGGAATTTTTGAAATTGAGCTTGCAATGCAAATTGAAAAATAAGCAAAATCGTTACAAAACAAGCAAATTGCAATCTCTAAAAGACTACAATGAAATGAACAGAAAGTAGCAGAAAATCTAGTCCTAAAAACTGCAATGGCTTCAGCTTTCCAGAAAGAGCTCCAAGCTGGGGAAGGCAGAAAAGGCAGCTCGGAGTCATTCATATTTAATATCGGGTTGTCACTTCTGCCTTTTACTTGGCATGTTCGTTAATTGCTCCCAAGGTTGAAAAGCAGTTTTTAAAACATCTGAGTACACAAAACAGGAGATTAACATTAGCTTGATCAAATATCGTAATGAAGCTTATATGCTGCTAAATTTGTAATGTGAGTGTATGTGAATAACATTAGCATTTGTCTTATTAAAATATAAGCACGGGAAGCAAAAAAAAAGGTATCATTCTGTAGAATTTTTTTTAATTGAATGTGCTTGTTATACTGTTACAACTAAGGGTGCAATCCTAATCAACTTTCCAGCACTGGGGTGAGGGCAATGCAGCTTCGAGATAAGAGAACAAACATTCCCTTACCACATTGGTATTCAAACTGTGGGTCGGGACCCACTTGGTGGGTCACGATCTGATGTCAGGTGGGTCGCGGACAGCTGGGAGCAGCCGTCTTGGAAGCTGCAGACCTTACTCTTGTTACATTCCTTTAGAGAATGTTAACAGAATTTTCAAGTGAGGGTTGTTCTTTAATTTTGTTTTTCATTCAGTGCTTTTGCACCATATTTTTGACCTACTCTTGCTTTCTGTCAGGGATGTTTCATGGTTGTACAATTGCTGCAGTCCAAGAATGCCAATTTGCATTTCAGGAGTGTCATTTGATTATGTTACAATGATAGCACTTCCTGCTTGATGATGTCACTTCCTGCCACAACATAACTTCCAGGTTAATGACATCACTTCTGGTGGGTCCTGACACGAGTGCCATTCTGAAAAGTGGGTCCCGGTCTAAAACGTGAATACCACTGCCTTACCTTGAGGAGGCCTCTGTGACTGCCCTCCAACTGCAGGATGCAGGACATCAATTGGCACAGCTATGTCAGTGTTGGAAAATTGGTTAGGATTGCACCCTGTGTCATAGTCAACTTAGGGAGGCAAGTGGGTTTCAAACAGCAAGTGTGAGAGCTGCCATCCCTCAGAATTCTAGAAATATGAAACACTTCTTCCATGTTTATGACAATTGAGGATTGAATATATTGAGGATATAACCCAATGCCTGGATTTACATGGCATGTCTTCTGAGACCAATAATCCAGCCTTTGTGTCATTTTTATCGAACTGTTAAAAATTATTTCTTTAAGGCATAAAGACAGTGCTTTATTGCTGACTTATGCATCTTCATAAAACGTTATTGCACATGTAAGTGCAGGCAAGTCCAGGGCATCTGGGCTCTAAACATGGTTCAGTGAGGGGGCTACTGCTCTTCCCCCAGTGCAGAGACAAAAGGAAAAGAAAGCTGAGAAAAGATACTTTGCATACTGCAGAGCCAGCCAACATGGTGCCCACTGCCATTACATAGGGATTTGGTTGCTACAGCTGGGAGGAAGGAATATACACCTTCTGTAGCAAGGACTACAGCCAATTATGACGGGTTGTTTGAGCACATGGGAGTCTGGCAGGTTCCCTAATGAGATTCCTGAAGTGCAAGGAAGCCAGTGCTGGGACCCTGCACATTGAGTTGGACTCTAGGAGAGGGGCTCAGGTGTCTGTCTGTCCTTTCTGTCACATAGCTACAAGCCCATGCCAATTTCATCCAAGGCTCCGAGTGCAGTGTGGTGGTCATGCCTAGTTCATGCCAGCACTGAGTCCTGATCCAGCCCACCTTTAGGGTATTTCCAGAGAAGACAGTGCAAGCTCTGGAGGCTGCAGGAGATGAACGTACCACAGCCTGTTCCTTGCTGAATCATGATCTGACATGGCCCTTCTGCACTTGTTTTTGATAAACAGCAATGGATCCAAGTAGGGAGAATGGCATGGTGGGTGGCGACACTAACCCTTTGCCCCCACCACGATCCTGATGCTTATCACGCACACCAGACTGTCATTTGATTGGAGTGGGAAGCTCTCATTGTGACTTTTCTCAAGTCCTGTTCCCCTCTAAGATCTCTGTGCCCAGCAGTTTTGAAGAAAGTCCAGAGTCGGGGAGCCCCCCAGGACCCCGACTTACCACTTCATTGTGACAGCATCAGCATGTTGCCTGGTCTGCCGACCTCCACCCCATGCCAACAGCAGCTCCCTGTGCCACCCCGTGACTTTACTTTTATCTATTGTGTTGTGTAAGTGGATCCTCCCCACTTGCCACCAGAGCCAGTCATGACAGTAAAAGCAATGTGGAGGAGACGCTTCCGTGTTGCTTTTGCCACCCTCACTGGCTCCGGGGCCGCTTACACAGCATGGTCAGGCACCATAAAAAACTTATTGACGTTGATGTGAACACGCCCCCTGATGTAACGTAGCCACGCCCTCCGGAGCCCAGGTCTATCCGCTATACTTATAATGGGTAGACCTGAGCTCCAGAGTCCAGGTCTACCACCATCTATACTTATAATAGGTAATCTGGGCTCCAGAGCCCAGGTCTACAGTCTATACTTATAATGGTTAGGCTATACATTATAAGTATAGCCAGTAGACCTGGGCTTCTGAACCCAGGTCTACCAATTATAAGTATAGCGGGTAGACCTGGGCTCCAGAGCTCCCTCGATCAGGACAGCAGACATCGTGCACGCGCGCCAGGAGTCAAAATGGCATCATACACTTCGCTAGTCTGTCTCCCAAAGACTGTGCAGGTTAGCTTTGGAGCGGATTGGGTGTGGGTGCTGGATGCCGAGGGGGCTGGCATTAGCGTGGGGGCTCTGCCCCCACAGGGAAAAACCCATGTACGCCCAAAGCCCCAGAGCCCACCCAGTTGGCACCTATGCCACTGCCCCATGGCTGTACTGCCATGAACTGATCCTGGGTCAGGCCAAAGATTGGATTCTGGACCTTCTACATTCAAATCATCTTATCTTTCTGTCCCTGGAAGCTTAGTTGCCACATACTGGCTTGTCAACATATATTTATTTTGCCTGAGTTTGTGTTCCCGTTCATCTTCCCCACTTGGGCAACACTTCCACTTTTTTAAATGTCAGCTTTCCCCCTCTTTTCATTTTATGGCTCTCTTGCCTCTACTCGTTAACCACCCTAGCATCCTCTCGGATTGGTTTGTTCCTTTTCTAAGTGGCGGTATATATTTTATATGAACTTTTGTTACAATGGTTTTTGAACAACCTCCAAGCACCCTTAAGAGATTGGACCCTTCTGACTCATCCTTTCAAGCTAGCCACCCTCATTTTGAGGCATATCATCTTTCTGAAATTAAATGGGAGCACAGTGGAATTGGATCCACATTTATTATAGGCCATTTTATTGGCATGTATTTGTATGCTGGTCACTGTGGTCATGGTGACATCTTGCTCTGGGACTTGGACACCAACCAGGATTATGTCCAAGGTCACCTCTCTTCTTGTTAACCCAATCCTATTCGGCGCTGGTACATTGGGTGCACTGTCCCGCTGTACCTAGCGCTGAGAGCGCGTAAACAGGATATCTCCTCTGAGTAATGGAACTTCTGTGGCTATTAAGATAAATCTCTGATGCAAGTTCTAGAAATCTCATATAGGGCTTTCAGGCCTAGAACGGGTGTAAGAATATGGTGTAGGCTTTCTCTGCCAATCCCACCCTCTCCCAGGCCTGACCCACCCACTGTTTTGCCCTCCCATGGCTCTGTTACACCTGTCTCTCTCTCTTCTTTCCCCACTCTTCACCCACTAATGCACTACTCAATGCAGAACTTACCAGCACTGGTGACTGTTACTCTAGATTCGGAGTCAGTGGGACAGTGCAGGCCTTCCCGCTGGTGCTGCCTACTCACACAGTGCCACAAGCATGGCACATTTGTGACACTCTACCTGTGCAGTGGCTCCTGCATCAATGAGGGCAGTGAGTAGGATTGGACCAAAACTGTTCCAAGGCACATTTTGTGTCTAAAATTTTTGTCCCTTTGTTGCAACCTTCAGGGACATTCATAATTGAAGCCACCAGTTATTAGTGCATTTCCGGCTTTCTACTTTCTTTTCTCCATGTCAAGATCACTTACAGCCCAAGGCTATGTACGTCTACTCAGAAGCAAGTCCCATTGAGTTCAATGGGACTTACTCCCAGGTAAGTGTGCAAGGGACGGCAGCTTTCAGAGTCTTGATCTGGAAGGCAGTCTCAAGTCCACAGAACAATATTACTCTGCGAGCCTGACTTTCCCACTATCGTGAGTCCATGAAGGAGTTTGTTTCTCTTGCATTTTCTAGTTTATTCCCAGTGATTTTCAAACTTTTTTGCACCAGGACCCACTTTTTAGAATGACAATCTGTCGGGGACCTACCAGAAGTGATGTCATGGCTGGAAGTGCTGTCATTGTGACTCCAGAGGCTGCTGCTTTCCTGAGAATGCAGCAATAAGTTGCCTAGCTACAGAGCAAAGCTGCTGCAGCATGGGCCCCACCCAGCGGCGTCATTCACCCGGTACGGTGGGCGGGACTTACCTTTGAGCGGCAGTCCACCCGTTGCGTCACGCTGCGTTCCGCCGCTTTCCTGCCCATCCCGGCGGGCGGGAAATCGGCGGAACGCGGCGTGACGCAACGGGCAGACTGCCGCTCAAAGGTAAGTCCCGCCCAGCATACCGGGTGAATGATGCCGCTGGCCCCACCCCAAAGCACGAGGCCTGCTTCAGTCCAATCGGTTGAATCACCCTAAGGCTGGCCCTACCTTCTGCAAATATTTCTGATGTGCACAACTGCCTCGGCACAACTTCCTTCCTCCTTCCTTTGGTCTTTTTCACTGGCTGGAATGTGTTTCTGTGTGTTTCTTATGGCCAAGCTCTTCCCCATCTACATTTGGATAACCTGGTATATCATCATCACTCTCAGGAATATGTCATCCTAAATAAGATGATCCTCAGCTTCTGTTGGCTGTTTTCCAAAGGCCTTTTTAAAAGCTGCTCCATGGCATTTTGATACAAAGCACCAGCCAGTCTGGATTCCTTATTGTTTTCCAAGCAGAGCTTGAGGCTTAGCTGGATGCTCAGCTGATCTCAAAATGTTTCCCAATATACAACAAGGCCAAACTCTTCTTGCCACCATCTCAACCACACACTGGCCTCTCAATCCTATCTAACTCCCCCTGCCAATGCAGCAGTGCCACTAGAATATGCACTGTACCATGTGGGGAGGGGCAATCTGGAGGTCTCTTCTGGAAAAGGGAACATCATATGTTCCCCTGCCTGGGAGTAAGCCCTTGCTGCCCTGCTGGGCCTACTTACAGTAGATCTGTGCCAACAATTTGATGCCAATATCGCCCCCTTCCCAGCCTTGACACACACCCCTTCCCACCCTGGTCTCTACCATTTCTCCCCTTCCCTGCCCCATTCCTCCCACCCCCTGTCCACAGCTCAACCTGCATGCCAACTTACCGACACCAGGACTCCACTGCAAGCCATTGACATGCAGTTGCTCACTGTTTGTGGCATTGGCCAAACTGAGTGGCATGGTGTGTCAACAGCTATAAACAGAGGCAGATCTAAGGGAGGGCAAAGCTCTAAGTTTTGCAGGAAGCCTTACCTTGCAGTGGAAATCACTCCTCTCCTGCACCGTTTTAACCAATCCTCACAGGGAACAGCAACATCTTGGCGTTGCTTACTGGCTACAGCAGCAAGGGAGAGGAGGGATTTACATGACAGGGTAAGGCTCCTTGCAACACTTAGAGCTTTGCCCTCCCTGTAGATCCACCTCTGGCTATAAAGTATGCTGCAGTGCTGGAATAGGCATTGGTGTGCCCATAATATTAAGACCCGAGATTCTTCACGCCCTTGTTGTCTGGTTAGCCCTGCATGTAAGAACATGCAGCCTTTGTGATTACAGGTGTGTCGGTATCCACTGATTCAGTATCCACAGTTTTAGTTATCCACGGATACCATGGATACTGGGGCGCCTATTAAAAAGATAGGGGAACATTAAACAAATCTCTTCTTTACATTGTTGCAACAAGACCACTGATATTCCCCATCTTTAAAAAGACGACCCCAGTATCCACGGTTTCAAGTATCCACAGTAGGGTTCAGAACCGAACCTCAGTGGATACCAGGGCATGCCTGTATCTTACTTTGGAGTTGCTTGATTTCATTATCTAAAGTCTGGTTTCAAGGATTTAGAAATGCATTTTCCCCCTTACCTTCCTTCATTCTTATTTTGGGTTGCTAAAAAACCTTCTTTCTTGTGATGGGGGAAGGAAGAACCCTATACAACATAGGTTCCCACTTATCCATGGTTTCGGGTATTCACAGGGGAGGAACCTATCCCTGGTGGACACCAAGGCATGCCTGTATCAAGTCGTTCTCTAACCAGCTATGTGTGAATCAGTTTTCCTCTCTCCCCCCTTTGCTTCTGCCATACCTCTCAATTGTACCTACCCGCGCGTGTGATATCTGATTCATTGGTTTCTGTGTTTGTTGTTATGACATTGACAATTACATCTTTAAAAAACAACCACATAGGTGTAATAAAAAAATATCAAATCTACTACTATCCCAATCAAAATTGGAAATAAGGACTTTGTTAATAATTTTGTTTAAGCTTTCCTCATATGATAAATGGGCAGATTACTGTATAATAACACAATTAAAAATAAATAAATCCACACTTTAAAAAATCAGGTAGGGAAACCACATGGGTTCACAGACACGTTCCCCAAGTTGCCCCGAATACCAGGCAAATTTGACCTCTCTAGTTGATTAATGACCAATGTGGATCATTGCAAGAATTGTTCTATCTGGTTGTCATGGTGGCCGAAACTCAAGGCCTGACCTCAGTGGGCCAACGATAAAGCATTTAAGAAACTGTGCCTGCCTGGGTATTCTAATAATGAAATAGAGTATTCTTGGGAGAAAATAAAAAGATTTTGCAGACAAATTACATTCGACTGTGTTCTTCAGGTCAATGTTATTGCTGAGCTTGGAAATGGATTCTGCTTTCCTGAGCCTGCTCAGAACCTGCTCTGAAAAGGTTCAGAGGTAAGATGACAACCTGACCCTACAGCATCCATCATATAGGGGTGATTTTTCAAGAAAAGCATGGCTTTCAGTGATGCACTTGCATTCTTAGTAGGGCGTACGGAGCCAGGAGTGCAATGTTAACGAAAGATGTAATCTTCCTTCCTTCCCAATCATATTCTGTCATTTATTTTAACTATCAGCATGATATTGCCAAGCCAGTACAGCCATATTTCAAATGGAGGCAAAGGCTGCTGTTTCCAAAATTGGGCCCCCATAATAAGCAGTATGGTAATCTTTCATCTGACCTCCATGCAACATGAAATCATGGCATGAAACCCTCTGCCACGGTTTCAAAGAACAAAGCCGCTTGCTTTAAAGCACCTACTCTCAAACCTTGTCTTGTCTAACTGCTCTTAATGGTTATGCATCCAACAGTTATCATTGCGCTATCCACATATTGGTATTATTTATTCCCAGAAATGCAGGATGTGATAGTGCACCATCTATTCACTGCCAATAAACTGGCAGTGAATAGTGTGAAATTGACATATGACATTATGCAGGGGAAAAGACTGTGGGGTTATTTTATTGGAGACGCTTTAATTGGAATTTGGGACTGTGTAGAAGAAAAAGGAGTGGGACGTGGTGGTGCTGGGGGTTAAACAGCTGCTGCCGGGCTTCTGACCAGATGGTTGGGAATTTGAGACCATGCGGCGGTGTAAGCTCCCGCTGCTTGTCCCAGCTCCTGCCAACCTAGCAGTTTGAAAGCATGTAAAAATGCGAGTAGATAAATAGGTACCACTTGGGTGGGAAGGTAACGGTGTTCCGTATAGTCATGCCAGCCACATGACCACAGAAGCTTGTCCTTGGACAAACGCAGGCTCTACAGGCTTAGAAACGGAGATGAGCACCGCCCCCTACAGTCGGTCACGACTACACCATTCGGTCGTGGGGAAACCTTTTTAGAAGAAAAAGGATGGTATAGCAGGGACTCAATATCTCCCAATCTCCTGTTCTGGGAATCCTGTATCCAAACCACAGATTCAGGGCAATCAGTGACACAACTCACATTGGGAGAGTGAGGAGGAAGACACTGCATGCACCACTTCTCAAGGTAGTGATATTTCACCACCAGAAATTCTCTTGGCATAATAACTATGTCAATTCTACAACACCATTGCTGCTTTAGAAATCAGCTTTGACTTGATCACAACCGTAGAAAGTGAAACCTTATCATCTTTTCTCCAAAGACTTCCTTTCTTTTGCTGAACACTTTTTCCATATCCATTTGTCCATTTTCTTCCTTAACAGCTATATTTAAAAGGCAGTGGGGAAAAAACCTAGGTACACTGAAGTGTGCTATCTGGTCTATAAGTGCTATTAATTAATGAGCCATGGCAATTATACCCTTAGAATTCAATATCAATGCTTCTTGGAGATGTTGTTAAATATTTTTGAGTGCATTGTAATTCATTGAGAGCTAATGTATTCCAAAGAACACTAGTACAGTATTGACCACAATGTTTTATGCATGGTTCTGAAACTATTTAAAACTCTGGTGTTTGAAGGAGTAATTGAGTTGGACAAGACTAGACATTGAAACTGTGTTATGCCCCAGTTTGGGGCTTTGTTTTGCCCTGAAATCAAGATTTCGTTTTATTGCTTAAGGCACTGCAACTTGATTTTCTTTTCTTACCACTTTAAGCCTGAAAAAGAGACCAGATACTTTCCGCCTGTGATCCAGTTACATACAAGATGGGTGAAAAACCTTAGGAATTTAAAGCAATCATTATAATCCCATTCGTTTTCAGGGGAGTTCAATAATGAATGGACCAATGAAAACAGCTAGACATAACATTAGTGTGCATCACCAGAAGATTTCATCGGAAACTTTCAGAGCATCTTGAGAAGCACAACTATGACACAAGCCAGAAACAAACAAATGCACAAAAGGAGTTTAGCAGAATGTGTAGCAAATGTTAAAGAAGCCATTGTTTTTATAATGTGCATTTTTTTTTGTACTGTACGGTTTAGGATGAAGCTAGAATGACACTTTCCCCCCTCTTTTTGTTTTTGCACCATCTGCTACTGATATTCACATAAGCAGGGGGCAAACCTCATTGGGGGATGTATCCTCATTGCATGCCAGAATCTGTCATCATTTGTGTTATATTTCCTGGAAATGGAGCAGGTTGCACATAATCTCATTCCTCATTAAAGAATTACAAATATTCTCATTATGCATCTAGGCAGAGGTCTCATGTTGTCCATCTTCCTGGCTTTTGTCCTATTTTCTCATCTTTATTACTAGAACTTTGTTTTTAATTGGCAAATTTGCACTGTTTCTGCAATGCACCCATTCAGCTAGAGGCTGAATTTCCTTGTTAAAATATTTCCTTGTTAAAATATCTTAACACATATTTCTTATTACATTACATATTTCTGTAATTTCTTCTAGAGAGGTTAAACTTGGTTGCTTAAGCCCAACTGCTTCACAAGCTTGTCTTCAACTCACCCCCAACTCTTTTTTCTGAAAACTGAATTTAGCTGCAATTGCACACATTCAGTTCCATTTATTTCTTTTAAAAATTCAATACTGAACTTTATAATTCCAGAAGAACTTTGTATGTGGGACAAACATGCAAAGACTTGTTTAGGGACAATGAAAGGCAAAACATTAAATAGGCCAAGGATCTCTAGATACATACATTTGGTACTGCTGAAATCAACAGAGTTACCTGAGACTTATTCCTTTCAGATGCCAGCCCTATGAAAGATGCGATTTTATGCAAGTTAATTGTAATACTTTTAAATACAGGATGACACTTTCTTTTCTGTTGATTTAAGTGATTTGGCTTTTTAGTAAGGTATCTGATAGGAGAAAAGGGGCAGTCAAAATCAGTCTGTGCCCCTCTGTCCTGAGCATTTAGCCTTTAAATACATCCTGTCTCCGTTTGCAGAAAGCTGCAACTGATTATCAGCACAAACTATGCAGGCTTACTCAGAAGTATGTCCCATTGTGTTCAGTGGAGTTTACTCCCAGAAAAGTGTGTATAGCATTACAATCCAAGACACACCTTCCTGGGAGTAAGCCCCCACTAAACACAATGAGACATACTTCTGAGTAGACATGCATAGGATTTTGCTATCTATGAGATCCTCAATGTGAGGATTCCCATGGAACTCATCCCAAGAGTATAGTCACCTAAATGCTTAGACATTGGCAGTTGTCACCTGAGACACTGAAATATTTATTCATTTTTTCCAAAGTGGTTCATTACAGCAAGCATTTAATTTTTGCAAGCCAAAATCTACATTGTCTTAAGCCCAGTGCTATCATCTCACTTTTCTGACTTTTCACTTTCATCAAGACCTAGCGATAACGGTTAATGAACTGACGGATCTAAAACTGTTTGATATCTTTTCATTAAGCAAGCATGCAAATGTAAGCATGGCACCACAAAGGGCCGTGCTCTTGCCGAAGATAAGAAGCAGATGGGATGTTCTACTCTGGGCAAAATGCCATGCGAGAATCTATTTACACATTGCTGCAAAAGTACTGGGGCACCACATGTGGACTGCATATTAACAGAGCCATTTCGGGTAGCTCTGAAAACCATCCTGTCTTCATTTAATGATTTCATTCAACTTCAGACAGAGAGCATCCCCTGCCTCCTGCAGCTAAGCTGTCTAATTACAGAGAATTGGACTAAACATAACTAACTATCACTCTAAGTATGCTTGAGAGAAAGGAGATTCCATCTGTAAGAGTGATGGCAGACACCAAAATGAATTTTTTTTAATCTATGCCATGTAAAACACCAGAAAGTGTTCATATCAGCTGTATCCTTTCCTTTATTTAAAATGTATGAGAGGATTGTCCTGATCAGGCAGGTTGACTGTAAGGCCAGCTTGCATCAGTGCCAATTTGTTTGATTAGAATAACAACATAGCTGCTCAGAGCAAAACACCAGGACTACCACAGATTTATAGCAAGATGTACAGTCCTGTATGTTCAGGAATTTCCCATGCTTTCTGAGTGAAGGGAAGTCCATTATGCATACATCAGGATCCTCTGTTGCAAGCAAGCATTCCATTGCTTAGATAAGTAGGCATATTCTGTATACTCAGCATTGTCATTCAGCCAGAACGCTGGGCGGGAGGAACGGGTGAGCGGCAGCCCGCCCGTTGCGTTCCGGTCCGTTTCGCCGTGTTCCCCGCCCCCGCGGCGAAACGGACCTGAACGCAACGGGCGGGCTGCTGCTCACCCGTTCCTCCCGCCCAGCGTTCCGGCTGAATGACAACGCTGTGTATACTGGATTATGTATCACGATAGTTGCAAGTCTTGTCCTAGTCTTCGAAAATATATAAACACCACAGGCAGTGCCTGCAGAATTTTTAGCCCCCTACCCACATTGAGCCTGATCAGGCACTACTCCAGTCCTCCAGTCCTGACTGGAGCTGGTTGGGTCTGGAGGCCTGCAGAGGCTGTGCGCAAGCCGCCTGCGGCCTCTGTGGACCTCAGAATGGCAGTTTAGGGCAAAAAAAACCCCTGATGCTGTGACGATCATAGGACTTTTGCCCAGGTAAATAAGCAGCCTTGTTGTCGGGGGTCCCTATGGATGAGCCCGATAAGTTCCCCAGCTGAGAGTCCCTGCTCGGCATGCAACTTGGAGGGAAAAACCCCATGGAAAATTCCTAACTGAAAGAAGGCTAAAACAACATCAAAAACTTAAGATGACAGAGACCAGCGCTGGATTTGATGTTACTGAAGCTTCAAAAATATGGACTTTAATATATTAAAGGACACAAGCAGCAAAAAGCACAGCCCCGAAGGACTGGCTTCTTACATTTACGTGTAAAGATCTTACATTTTGCATGGCACTTCATACATTTTTAACAAAGTAATCTGTTGCTATCAACCAGGGGCGTTTCTAGGGTGTGGCGGGGGGTGGCACGAGCCATGGGCGCCATCTTGCGGGGGGGCGCCATTCGCTTGGCGCCCGCCCCCCCCAGA
>JAJKFI010000031.1:10287764-10298569 GCA_029204185.1 Lerista edwardsae
TATTATTATTATTATTATTATTATTATTATTATTATTATTATTATTATTATAAGGATTTTTACCCCGCCTTTCTACCTAAACAGGCATTCAAGGCGGCATTACAAAAACAATTAAAAACAGAATAACAACATAATTTAAAAACAATAATTAAAAACAATATAAAAATATAATATACAATACAACGATTATCCCATGGATCAGGTACAGAAAATAAAAGAATACAAAGACCAGCCAGCCTGTCAGCAACTAAAAGCCTGTTTAAACAAGAAGGTCTTCAGTCCCCGCCGAAATACCGCCAACGAGGGAGCAGTTCTTAACTCTAAGGGGAGGGTATTCCAAAGTTGGGGAGCCACCGCCGAGAAGGCTCTCCTGCTGGCCGCCACCCCTCTCACCTCTCCTGGTGGCGGCACAGTCAAAAGGGCCCCCCCAGATGACCTCAGAGTACGGGTAGGGTTATATGGAAGGTACAGAGTGGTAAGTTCTTATGGGCACACATAAGGAAAATGTTGCAGGAAAATGTTACGTATTGATGTGGTTCTTCACTTTCTTGTGAGTTATATGGAAGGTAAATGTGGTACAGAGCCACATTTGCGAGGCTGCCAACAGTTGGACTCCAGCCAAGAAGTGCAATGGTGTTTCTACAGGGATGGCAAAGCTCTACGTTTTGCAAGAAGCCTTACCTCGCAGTGGAAATCACTCCTCTCCTGCACCGTTTTAGCCAATCCTCACAGGGAACAGCAACATCTTAGGTTGCTTACTGGCTACAGCAGCAAGGGAGAGGAGGGATTTACACGACAGGGTAAGGCTTCTTGCAAAACTTAGAGCTTTGCCATCCCTGTAGAAATGCCTCTGAAGAAGTGTTTCCCACCAAGAATTTCTGCTGGCCGCTGTTTACTGTGGCCAAAACCTTCACTATTTGCTGGTTTCTGTGCTAGTCTGCAAGGGTGGCATTCCCGCCCAAAGCTTGCAGCTTCTGAAGCTCATATAGTCCATTAAGCAAGACAGGTTCATACTAGACACTTGAGCACCGTCTACAATAGCCTCAGAATGCCAGATGCAGGGAAGTGGCAACAGGATGCAGGCTGTGTGCTCCCTGAGACATCTAGTGGGCCACCGTGAGAACCAGAAAGCTGGACTAGATGGGCCTTTGGCCTGATCCAGCAGGGCTCTTCTTATGTTCTTATGGGCACACATAAGGAAAATGTTGCAGGAAAATGTTACGTATTGATGTGGTTCTTCACTTTCTTGTGAGTTTAGAAATCATACTCTATTTGAGAAGATTAAAACAATCAAGCCAGTCAGAAATATGCAGGGCTGAAAGTACTAATTGCATAATGGCACTAATTAGTCCCACATGAACCTGCTTGCATGCTGCAGTCATCCCTGGAAGCTGTGCTCCATGATCATTGTCCTCACACCCTCCACTGGACAAGTGAGACAAAATGATTTGGAGCCATACCGGCCCACAATCCAATCATGCATCTCAACAAATCAGCAGCAGGTTCTGCCTCAAAATCCTCCTCTGCCTTTTAGTGCAGGCATCTAACCTAGACGAGGCAAAACATTAGCCTCTTCCCTTATTGGGCATTCCCACTCTGACTGCAAGCTATTGGATGTCAATTGACAGTGCGAGCTTAGCAACACCAACCCGGAGGGGTTGAGGAAGCGGAACTGCACTGCCCCCTCCATGTCAGAAAATGTTTCAGTCGGCTTTGCAAGTCAGTGTCCCAGAGCCAGGCAGCATCTAGACATCAGTACTGGCCCCCTCTCTGAACCTATAAACAAAAATTTCTACTCCTAATCCCAGGTCCGCAACATACCTGCCAGTTATGACCGCTTTGGCTAAGGGAAAACAGCCCCAAAGCAGCAGTCTGTAGTAGGTGAAAAAATTGTCAACCAATGCCAATCAGTTGGGTGGGTGAACATTCCTGCCCTGCTCCAAAAGGCAACCAGCTAGTTTCAGACTGCCCCTGGAGGGCATGGGGGAGAAGCATGGAGGTGTTATACACTGGAGAGGACATGACGTCATTTTCTTGAAGCCATGGGTCTATCAATATGGCTGACTCAGATCATCGCCGCGAAGGAGGAGGATTGCCGCGAATTCACGAATAAAACTCTCCCTGCACGCGTGTAAAAGTTAATTTCAACCTCTTTAAGCATGCCTGCGTGTTCTGCATACGGGTGTGCGAATCATTGTACGAAAAATGGTATTTAATTTCCACGGAAAGATTCATGTATTCACATTACATCGTTCAATAAAACTACCGTTCAGTGAGTACAGAATTTTTTTTTATGGGGCATGACCGTTTTATTTTTGCTTGTGTAGATTTCAAAAAATAAGTCTGTCAAAATAGTGCAATCTGAGCCGCGGTGGTTGTGTAAGCTGGCAGCAACCCATGCGTAAACCGGGGCTGAGATTAGAGAAACGCCGCTCGCACGCCTTTTGCGTGCCTCAGTTCCAAGCCAGCGGCTCAGCTCTTGCACAGGCGGGGCTATGAGAATAATACACGTTTTTATTTTGGTAAGTTTTTATTTCAGGAGTAAACCATTCAGTCCTAAACAGTACGCGCAAAGCAATCTGAAATGCTTAGAATCAGCATTGTTTTGAGTTCAAAAACATGGCCGCTAAGCCCGCCCCCTGGCTTCAATTCTGCCGCATTACTTCTTAAGGCAGGGCCATGGGTTGGGGAGAAGGCATACAGAAGAGGATGAACGCAGGATACAGTAATGGCTGCTATGCTCCGCCCACTCCCGCAAAGCACCCTACCTGACCCCTACACTGGCCAATTTTAAGCAGTCAGTGAAGATTTGTTTCTTTTTTCCTTCGTTTAATTATGTGTTGGCTCTCATCATTTAAGCTTGTTATAGCCTTACTGCTCAGTTTTTGTTTGTTGGGATATTATTGTTATTCTTATTCTTATTGTTATTGTTGTTTTTAAATTAGTTTGAATTGCTTATACTTATTTTGCTGAAATCGTAAGTCATCTTGGTGACCCCTTCATTGGGTCAAAATTTAGCCTATACTTGTTTTAAAGCAAAATAAAATTGAGTCGTTTCTTAATTGCTCATTGAAAATATGGACTTTCATGTGCCTTTTAATTAGACCCATAAGAGATCAATCAATGTTAGTATTGTTGAGATTTGGTTAGTGTAGCACTCCCAGACTTGAGGGCTTTGCCTGGCAACGCAAGAAGCCCGGGTCTGGCATCTGTAACCAAAAGCAGCATAAGCAGCTCCCAGCAGTGATGACGGCTGTGCTAGCAGACACGAAGAAGCCACGACACACATTGTTGTGCTGAAGATAAGACTTGTATTTGTTACAGCTCACAGTCAAGGTCCAAGTAAAGGTAAACAGAGGTTGTTGTACATCAAGGCAGCAAAACAGGATACAGCAGTTGGTCCAGCAGAATAAACAGATAGTCAAATGGACAGCGTTTCACCCCTCCTCATGTTAAAGACCCACACAGGAACTGGGACGCAGTCCTTCCTTAAGTACTTATCTGGCTGATCATGCTGCCCTATCAGGAGTCAGCTTGCAGCTCCATAACAGACGTGCAGTGTTGCACGTCTTCACCTCAACACAGGTGTCTTCTATCAGGACTTAATTGTAGGCAAGACAGGTGCAATAGCTTGCTGGCCTGATGCCATCAGCCATCCACGAGGGAACAGAGACTCTAGGCCTGGGTCAGACCTTGACCAGTCCTGACAAGTATGGGGTTTTTTTTTCTCATAGCCTGTTGTGATTTTTTAAAATGTAGATGCTTGGCATTGCTACTTTTTTTGTATGATGTTCATTTATGTATATTTCCAGGAAATTCCCGTTCCAAGCAAGAAACGTGTGATAAACTTCATCATTGTAAAAAGCAATTTATGTTACTAAAAGACAATCTCATGTTTTGTCTTGTCCAACGTCTTTCAGGAAAGATAGAATCCTTGCAGTTCATAGTTATAAGGAACTCCGGAAGCAGGCAATTAAATTAAAGTTCTCCAAGTTTACCAAGGTTCTGAGCCTGGAACACATTAATTAAGATCAATCATGGGTGAGAAACCACTTAGCAAGGCTGCAGTCCACATTTGTCAGACATGTAAATGTGGGAAAGGTTAATTAGGATCAACCATGGGCAAAGTAAACATTAAAAGTATTTTTCTGGGGTTCATTAAATTTGAATAAATCAAAATATGCAAAATTCAGTTTTACAGCAACGACCTGTATTTTGCTTCTGCTGCTTTCCTCCTCCCCCCCTCTGTGTGTGTTTCCCACATAATTATACACAAGAAATTCTGTTCAAGCTTTAAGCGCTCCAGTGAACAGGATTGAGCTGAGATAAAGTTCTTATAGATCAAATAGTGTTCTGGATGTAGTAAGAAATTGGATCAGTCTTCAATCCAGTTTCACGGATAAGTGGAGGGTGGCTGTCAGGGGGATCTCCTTCAGGCACAGTAAAGAGGTAATAATGCTGGGAGAAAGAGTTAAATCTATCTACTCTCCATTTCATTTGGAGGCAGTGCAGAATTTTGGACTTTTTTCTGCTGATTTTTGTAGTACCCAAGAGACAAGAATTTTTCAAAGTGACTCTGGCTTCTTAAAGTGCTCATAAATACTTTTAGGAAACAATTTGCCATTCATGATTCCTTGGGAAAAATCCACGTGCAGATTGCATTTGGCTTAATGAGAGGTTTTGAACAGAACTCAAGCTTAACTTTACTAAGACCAGTGATTATACCAGGTTGGAGACCCTGGGACAAAGCCTACCAATAGCAGGTGGCAGACAAAGTCCATGGGTAGTGGCTACTCTCACCATCCTCATCAGTGAATGGGAGACCTCTCTGACCAGGAAGGGAGGGGAGCTCAGGGGATCCAGTCAACCTAGGTCAGCCCTGGTGGGTGTGACCTTTCCCATGGTGTCCAATTTGGCCAACCACTGTCACAATCTCTATATAAGAAATGTTAAAAGTCAGTATTTTCAAAGTGTTGGTCAGGTATACAGTTTGAACAGTATTTTCAAACTGTTCAACCCAGCGGCGTCATGCAACCGGAACACTGGGCAGGAGGAACGGGTGAGCGGCAGCCCGTCCGTTGCATTCTGGTCCGTTTCGCCGTCATCCCCGCCCCCGTGGGGGTGGGGAAGACGACAAAACGGACCGGAATGCAACGGGCGGGCTGCCGCTCACCCGTTCCTCCCGCCCCGCGTTCCGGCTGCATGACGCCGCTGGTTCAACCCACTTGGTGGGTCGCAACCTGATGTCAGGTGGGTTGCAAAAAGCTGGGAGCAGCCATCTTGGAAGCTGAAGACCTTACTCTTGCTATAGTCCTGTTGTGAGTGTTAACAGTTTGAATTTTCAAGGAAGATTTTTTTTCTTTAAATTTGTTTTTAGTTCAGTGCTTTTACATAATATTTTGTCCTAATCTTGCTTTCTGTCAGGGATGTTTCATGGTTGTGCAATTGCTGCCGTCCAAGAACTCCAGTTTGCATTCCAGGAGTGTCATTGGATTACATCACAATGAGAGCGCTTCCTGCTTGTTGATGTCACTTCCAGCCATGACATCACTTCTGTTGGGTCCCGACAAGGATGTTATTCGAAAAAGTGGGTCCCAATGCAAAAAGTTTGAGAACTGCTGCCCTAAGTCATTGAATTACAACAGCAGGTGCCTAACAGCCCAAGTTGATACAAGACAGGTTACAAGTTACAGAAAATTACAACCTACAGCAGTGGAAGTATGAGACAGATATTGGTATCTTTTTTTGATCTATTGTGGACATATCCAATTTCAAGTCAGCATCTGTCACAGATAAAGCATCTGTCAGAATTACAGAATTATAACGAAAATCTGAACTCTTATTGTTCTTGTCAGTTTATCCTAAGGAGTCTTTTTTTTTAAAAAATTAAATAATAATAGGGATAGTGTCCTGGTAACGTGGTTATGGCTGCCAGAACAACATATGCCACATATGGCAAAATTAGAATTCCATCTATATGATTTATTGATTGATCTATTAAGAATGGGGAAGACAGAGAATTTCCAGCAATATGCAGTGATGGCAGGCAGTTGAATTCTACTCAACCCCTGTTTGGCAGGCAATGCAACAGTGCCAATGTGGCACCCACTGAATCCCATAGGGCCATTTTGGGGTCTGAAGACCTACTTGGGGTAAGGGAACATTGGGAAGTGGATAAGATATTGGCATGCACTACTGCCACCAACAATATCCCCTTCCCAGACCCAATCTGTGCTCCTCCCTTCCCTATCACCTCCCTGTTCCTCCCCCCCCCCGCCCCGGTGCCGGCCCCCTCCCTGCATCCCTCCCCCCCCAAGCAAATTTACCTTTGCTGGCAGGCATCCCCAGTCTTCTGGCACATGAACTGGGCTGCTTACAGCAGCAGCAAAGCCACACCAAATAGCTTGTCACCTTCTGAGACAACGGAAAGGAGACAGCAGCCTTAAGATGCAGGAATGAGTGTTCTGGGCTGAATAAGGGCTGAACAGGATTGAGCCATAAATAAAAAAAATCAACAACAAAGCAACAATTTTGCAGGCAAAGGAACAAAAGGAACAAAACAGAAATCAAATCCAATTTGTTTACTAATTCTTGTTTTTCTTTATTAGACTAGGAAAATATAAAAATACACAATTTCATTCTTCAGACAGACTGCTATTAAATAAATTGAATATAATGGAAAATGAGAAAAATAAAAACACAGGATGAGTTGGATTCTGGATGACCGTGAGGTTCCATATAATCCAACATTCTGCAAGCTCAGCTAAGTAATGAGTGCAAGACAGGGATCATCTTTTTGCGGAAATCCTCTTTGCATGGGTTCTTCATCTAATGCACCAGAATAAACCTTTGTTTACTTGATCAGAAAGCAGATATTCATGATAGCTAGCCTTTTCAAGCTGTAGAGCAAATCAGAGGAAGGTTTTGAAAAGATCACATTTGAAAGGGGCAAATGCTAATGAATTTCACAACTTGGCATTGTCTTGTCAGTTGAAATCAAGAAAAGAAAAAGAAAACAAAGAGATTTTGGAAGTGTGTATATAAAGACAGATACATTATTGCCAAGATAAAGTCAAGACCTATACTCGTCTTAGAATATGTAAGACAAGCATATTCTTAACAATGCACCGGCCTTTCCATAAAGATGATATCATACGTCAGGAAAAAGAACATGAACTGAAATGAAATTCTGACAGTACTAATCACATACAACTTTTTTTCCCCCCCAAATAGATCACAGAGCTGGGAAAGATGCAGGGAAAGGCAACCAAAATGATCAGGAAGTTGGAGCACTTTGTTGCAACTAAAAGCCGAGGGCCCAATCCTGTGGGTATTAACGCCGGCAATACATGCGTAGTGCCAGCTCTCTGTGTCATAAATTGCATGTTTACTGCACCCGGAAAGTAGGTACTGCCCACACTGGGGCTGCACCAGTGGGCAGTGTGGGCAGACGGCGCTGTAGCAGCGCTGGCTGGTGGTAAGGCTGTGGCAGGGGAAGGCAAGGAAGGGGCAGAACTGGGCAGGGGGGAGGGAGGAGCAGGCCGGGGCGGGGGGCTGGGGCTGGTAGTGGCTTCCACCACTGAATCCTCAAACTCTGCATCAAGCTGGGCAGCCTGACACAGGGCTGCTTGAGTCCCTGCCAGCAAAATAGCCGATGGAGACTCAAGGAGTCCCATTGCAGGGCCTGCAGTTTTCCTCGGGGAAGGGGTCAAATGCCACCTTCCTCTGAGGAGACCCCAGAGAATGCCACAGATCCTGTAGGATGCAGCTGGACCCAGTTAGCTATTGCTGCTCTCAGGGGACCCAGACAGCTCAGAATTGGGCTGTAAGATGGTTGGGGTGCTTTTTCATTTAAAAGATTAATGGGAGAAGAAATGAGAATGCTCGGGGTCATTAAAAAAGGGGCTGAGAATAAAACAGCCAATATACACGCCATTGTACAAATCGATGGTAAGGCCGCACCTGGAATATTGTGTCCAGTTCTGGTCGCTGCTTCTCAAAAAGGACATAGTGGAGCTGGAAAAGGTGCAGAAGAGAGCGATGAAAATGATTACAGGGCTGGGGCACCTCCTTTATGAAGAAAGACTGCAGCGTTTGGGGCTCTTCAGTCTAGAAAAAAGATTGAGACATACAAAATTTTGCATGGAAGGGATAGAATCGATAGAGGGATGTTCTTTTCCCTCTCTCAAAACACCAGAACCAGGGGGCATCCGCTAAAACTGAGGGGTGGGAGAGTTAAAACAGATAAGAGGAAGTACTTTTTTACCCAGCGGGTAGTTAATCTGTGGAACTCTTTGCCACAGGAGGTGGTGATGGCATCTGGTCTGGATGCCTTTAAGAGGGGATTGGATGGATTTCTGGAGGAAAGGTCCATCGTGGGCTATAGGCAATGATGGATTGTGCAACCTCCTTACAAAGATGGTGGGCTGCTGGTACCGGGTGCAAGGGAGTGGCAGCAGGATGCAAGCATCTTGTTGTCTCATGCCTCCCTGGGGCACCTGGTGGGCCGCTGTGAGATACAGGAAGCTGGACTAGATGGGCCTTTGGTCTGATCCAGCAGGGCTCTTCTTATGTTCTTAATGAAATCAGGCAGTTTTCAGCATTTTTTTCCACTTGAATTGCATTCCGTATGCTTCTGATACCTTTGGTCAGTGTCAAAGAGCTGACCAAACACACGTGTGCAAAAGTGGGAATTACGTGGGCACAATCATGATTTGCATTCTGAAGCACTAGAAGGGTCCCTTTCCCAGTGCATGCTTTACATTTCCCACTAATTCTCTCCTGTTGGCTCATTTCTGGTGAAGGAAATGAGCAGCCCAATCAACTCCCCACACGGCAATGCAGCAGCACCAATATGGCACCCGCTCTATTCCGTGTGTGTGGGGGGGGGGAATCAGCCTCTGGAGGTTTCTTCAGCGTAGTGCAGAATGCAAGTAGAATAAGGAACACTTATTCACTTCTGCGGGGTAAGCCCATACCAGCCTGCTACGCTTTATAGCTGGTGCAAGTCCACATGGACCTCAGTTTACTTATATACTGTCTTGCTCTGTTTTTACACAGTGTTCAAGGTGGTTTTACAGAGGCAGGCCAGTACAGAGGCAGGCTAGTTTAAACTACCTTTTTAAAGTGGGTTTTCCAGTATTGTTCTGTGAGAAGAGCCTACAGATCCCTCAAATTACCAGATGTTATCCATCTCAGTGCAGCCATCATCCTGGCTGTGCTTTGCACTTCTCAGCTTTTCACAGTAGCCACAGTCAGTGCAGAAGATGATACCTGACTGTAACCAATTCCTTTGCATTCCATATATTCCACACACACTCTCACAGTGTGCATTACTGAGATTCATAAGCAGATTTCCTGTCTCCAATGTTTCCCATCCAACTCCAGATCGCAGCTGAATCTGCTTAGCTTTCTTTGGGCAGGGACCAGCTCAACCACCAGACCACACCTCCTACCCATATCCCCCTACTAGGCCAGGAAGAGATATAGGACATTGGGATGTGCTGATGCCACTGACACTGTCCCCTTCCCAGCCCCAATGATCACTAGTGGAATGCTGCACATGCCACTTGAAACAATTTGACCACAGTAGAACTGGGTTTTATTCCTATACACAGTTACTTGGGAGTATGTTTCATAGTACTGTACTTTATTCAATGTGACT
The DNA here is from genome assembly GCA_029204185.1 of Lerista edwardsae. Classification (NCBI taxonomy): domain Eukaryota; kingdom Metazoa; phylum Chordata; class Lepidosauria; order Squamata; family Scincidae; genus Lerista; species Lerista edwardsae. The sequence continues at coordinate 10,297,429 of JAJKFI010000031.1, forward strand.
GACTTCTGAGTAGACATCATAAGGTTGTACCTTTCCTTCCACTACTCCCTTTTTTATCTTACCCCCACTGCTGCTTTTTCTGACTATTCCAGGACCGGAGGCATTATAAGAAAGAGCATATAGTAGCTTCCCAGATATCAGTGGAAAACTTGTCCAGTACAAGAGAACAAGAAGGAGATGTGCTAATCACATTGCAAGCCTGAACCCATCTGATGTTTATTACCTTCCTGGTTGTTGGTAATGGTAATGGATGACAAAAATTAATCAGCAGAGCTATTTTAGCAGTTCATCAAGCACTAGCTCATTTAATTTCATTAATGATTTACTGGCTCATTCCAAGGCAAGGGAGGGGAAAAGGAGCACCACGTTTTGCAGATGTGATACAAAAGAGTGCGTCTATGTGGGGCTGCCTCTGAAGACGGTCCGGAAATTGCAACTAGTGCAGAACGCGGCTGCTCGTGTAGTTGCTGGGGCTCATCAGTTTGACTCTGTCGGGCCGTAGTTTCAGTGGCTACATTGGCTGCCGGTTCCTTTCCAGGCCCGATTCAAAGTGCTAGTTTTAACTTTTAAAGCCCTTTACGGCTCGGGTCTGGGGTATCTGAGGGACCGCCTCCTTCCATATAATCCTACCCGTACTCTTAGGTCATCTGGGGGGGCCCTTCTGACTGTGCGGTGACCAGGAGAGGTGAGGGGGATGGCGGCCAGGAATAGGGCCTTCTTGGTGATGGCCCCAAGATTTTGGAATACCCTCCCCTTAGAATTAAGAACTGTTTCCTCTTTGGCAATATTTTGGCAGGGGCTGAAGACTTTTTTATTTAAACAAGCCTTCAATTGTTGCAGGCTGGCTGGCATTTTACATTCTTCATCTTATATTTTAAATTTTAAATTGTAATTGTGGGATCCATGGGGCTTGCTTGTTTTAAATTTTTTAACTATTTTAATATTGTTTTTAACATGTTTTAATTTGTTATACTTTGTGGTTTTTAAAGTGATGGTTTTAATGTTGTAAGCCGCCTTGGTGCCCATGGAGCAGAAAGGTGGGATAAAAATTAAATTAAATTAAATTTAATTTAATTAAATTTAATTTATATTAATAATAATAATAATAATAATAATAATAATAATAATAATAATAATAATA
>JAJKFI010000031.1:10298579-10319958 GCA_029204185.1 Lerista edwardsae
TAATAATAATAATAATAATAATAATAATAATAATAATAATAATAATACTGAAGTAGAGCCATTAAGAAATTTTTGTCTAGCGAAAAGGAGGAGAAAAAGGAGGAGAAAAAGTCAACAGAGAGTGCAATCCTAAGTGCTTGGTTGGTTGGCGAAGCAGCTGCTGTGCTGGCCAAGGGAGTCGCAAACTGTAAAGCACATTTACGGCACTCAGAGAATAGGCTGCACCAGTGGGGAGGCCTTTGCTGCCCTTCTGACACTGCATTCTGAGCTCCCTGCTGCTGGCACAGACAGATAAGGTGCAGAGTGGTACAGGGGTGTGGGGTGGTGGTGGCAATGTGAGGAGGCGTAGTTTCTGGGCACAGGGAGAGGGGAATGAAGAAAATCAGACCCAGGAGAGGGCAGGATCAGCGAAGGCCTTCTCCGCTGTATCCTAACCTTCTTCACGGTCCAGGCAGCCTTACACAGGGCCACTAAGGCTATTGCCAGCTAAATAGCTGATGGAGATCAAATTGCTCCATAGGGCAGGCTGGGGCATTATTTGGGGCCAAGGGGAAAATATTCCCTTACCCCGATGAGACCTCCAGCCACCTCCTAACCTGTGCTGGATGGAAACAGCATAGGCCATGCAGCCTGGCTGTGTCAGCGCATGTCAGGATTGGGTCAGGACCTAAATTTGTAGATCATCTCTGAATTCCTGCTTTAAAGGAAATCTGTTATATAAAACGATAAACCTTCGTCAGTGATTCATGAGTAAAACTGAGAAGACTGTGGACCAATTCATCCGTTGCAAAATTAAGCTAATAGCTGAAGATTTGCTCTGTGCCTACATGGCTTCAGGTTTCTCAAACCCTGCACAGTTCTCATATGAACCTCTTCCCTATAACTTGGCAGATTGTTAAATACATTGTCCCTTTACTTTTGCTCTAGTTTCTGAATCATCTCAAGAGCAGCGGGTAATATTGCCACATATATGTTGAAAGACCCAAGTGCTATTGAATGATGTGGTGTTGGGATATTGGAATGAGGCAGAAGAAATTTACAGATCTGTATGGTTGGTTTCTACCTAGAGACATGGAGCTAAATTGGCAACATGTAAATCTGCCCAGTGATATGAGTATGAATGGTAACAGAGATCTGCCCAGTGATAAGAGTTAGAATGGCAACATGTAGATTTGCATCATAACATGTGGGTTATAAGTAGGCTGAATATTTTCCACTTTTGCTGGTTTGTTAAAAACCAGCAATTTTGGTGGAACTTCTTTTCAATTTCAGTGGAAATTTTTCTGGCACAACCTCCCTTTGCAGCTGCATCTTTCTGATATGAAAGATGTTTACACAAGGCACCCCAGTTTGGTTTGCATGATTGGTTTGGCAACATTCAACCATTGCCATCTTAAGTTTCTTTTTAGCCCAGACTTGCTATCCTAAGATAAACAGTATTATCTCCCATCACATGGCTCTGCACAAATTAGGACCATACATTCATAATATGAATGTACAATTAAGAAATTATGGAGAATTCCACAATGACTACTGAGCCAATGTGATCCCCTGACAGTAAACAACCTGCTCTTCTTTACACAGTCACATCTTTGGGATGGAGAGACGAATCAAGCCCCTTTGGTCTTTGCAAGGAATGACTGTTTCAGTTCAACATCTGATTCATGAATCGGGATGAATAACCAAATCAGGCTGGAGTGAGTTCAGGGATTCTTGTCCTAGGATAACTGATAATGAAAGCAACTCCTTAGAGTGGATTCATATGTAATGAGCCAGTCCTGATTCACACACAGAAATATCATATGTAGGGAGCACAGTGATAATGAAAGGCACAGGGGCCATTTCCATGAGCAAGATCAGGAAATCCTCTTTACCGGAGTTGTCACTGCATCTCCCATGGCATCATGGGTGTCATTGTACAACGTTACAGCGATCATTTGCTCAACTGGTTGTTCATGCAAAATGTCTGCTCCAATTCTCCATTCTGAATGGTGCCATGGTTGCATTTAAAATACAGCAGCTTGAGCAAGTACCACTGCAGTAAAAGAATGCTATGCTTAGCTATATTGAAATACAAAGAGACCAAAGGGTTTGTGCCACCACACAGCATCATATCTGGCACAGCCAGACTACCTGAATTCACTACCACTTGAATCACATTCCGATGCTTGGTTGGCTTTGCCCTATTTGCCCCAAAGCTTCCCTCTCCTCCCTTCCCATTGCCTATATCCAGCACTGGCTGTGCCAGACCTGATGCTGCATTAAAGTGGCACAAACCTTTCAGTCTCAATATAGCTAAGCATAGCATTCTTTTACTGTAACAGTTGTCTTACAGCATTAGTCTTCGCAAAAGTAACCCCCCCTTGTGTACACCAGGGCTTACTTCCATGTAAGAGCACAATCCTGTGCATGTCTACTCAAAAGTAAGTCCTATTGTGTTCAGTGGGGTAACTCCTAGGAAAGTGTGGCTAGGATAACAGCCTAAGGATGTCTAGGATCGCAGCCTTCGTGGATAACACAAACATTGAGATGGATGATATTATAATGCTCCATCTGACAGCTCCACAAGCAAGCTCACTGAATCAACAAGATCCATATGCATGAAGAAGAACATACACAGAACAGCATCCTTCATTTGCTTCCATTGCACTTTTGACATCAGCTGATAATTGAATCATGCTCAGCCTTTTTGCCATTTTGCTTCTGCTCTATTATATTCCCATGATTACTGCAGTCACTCCAACAAGATTTTCTCAGTACAGATGATTGCCCATTCCTTAAGCTTATCGTTAAGTAGTTATATTATAGGTTTGAATAGGGGTCCCACCTAAGGTCAGGACTCCCTGGATTTTGGTGTTCTAGGAAACAAGTAGGCAAACCCAGGAGCAAAGGAGGAAAATAAACTGCATTGAAATTGACTAACCCTATTTCCACAGCAGGCAGTGCTCCAGTAATCCATTTTTATGGGGAACTCCTCGGCTGAACGTGAGAGAGAATGTCACAATCTTATGAGAATTTTACAGAAAGCAGGTCGAGCTAGTGCTTATGAAGGGCCAGGACCTGTAATAAGTCCAGATGTGAAACTAGGCTGTGCAATCACATTCCTAAAGGAAACTGACATTTACACATGGCTGGTGGAACCAAATTCATCTTGGCCTCATAGCTTGCCCGCCGCTGTTTCCATAACCTTACCTGCCACTTGGTTCAACTGTATCCAAGACTCAATCAAAAGTCCATACAAAGGGCACGTAAGTGCAGAAGGGTGGGATTCTGAACAGAATATCCCAATAGAGGTGGGAGCCATTCACTTATTTATGGCATATCACTCGTATTATTATTATTTTTGGTTTCATCCAGTCACATTCACCTCTTAAATAAGATAGGGGACCAGGTTAATGCTGGCCTGAACCATGCAGTAATGATCAGGGTTGAGGTTGCTATACATAAAGTACAGATGAATTGGATACTGCCTTAAGGAACTCAAAGGCTATGCCCTGAGCGTTGGCTCCCCTCTCCCAGGTGCAACCTCTTCTCCTAAGGTACAGAGAGCAGTAAGCTGCTGGATTCCAAAGCATGGGCTATACCAGTGGTTCTCAAACTTGTTAGCACCTGGACCCACTTTGTAGAATGACACTGTTGTTGTTGTTGAAACCTTTATTGGCATTACTAGTAAAAGGTAACAATAAATAAAACCATGCACAAAAACAAAGTAAAGCACACGACACACATATAACATAAACAATCTAGACCACGTTTGTTGGAGTGTTTCTGAGAATCTCGTTCAGATAACTGGCCACTGCAAAAGTTAGAGAATCATTGTCATCCTTCATAAACACAGAAAGAATAGAGTCACTAGACGCAGAAAAAAACAAGATCCAGGGAGTTAGAAGGTGGTTACGGAGGGAAAAGTGAGCTGGGCATCTGAAAAGGATATGAAACAATGTATCTGGAGATTCTTTGCAGAAAAGGCAAAGCCTTTTGTCTCGAGGAGTGTGCAGAAATCGCCCAAAATGGGACGCAGATGGGAAAATATTGAATCGGGCTAACATGAAAGCCCTTCTGTAGTGTGGGTTAGTTAAAGAATAAAAATAATTGGGGGAATGAGCAAAAGAAGGAACCAATCCTAAAGAGAGGGGAGAACAGGTCGGATTTAAAGTACTACTTAGATAATTAAATTCGGACAATAAAAGTTTATCTTTAATAAGCATATAGGCTCGAGGGAGACTGAGGTCAGCTAAGGTTTCTATAGAAAGACCGATGGAAACCAGCTTGTTTTCCACCAGCCTAAACCAGGACGAGGTATATGAGTCTTTCAATAAATCAAATAAAAGTGAACCAGAATGCGAGTTTAGATGCAATTTAAGCCAGAACTTAAAAGTGAGGAGCCAAGCAAAAGTAGAAGGGAGATGGGAACCAATTTCTAAAAAAATAGTGGAGAAACGAATTAAGTTGGGAACCCCCAGAATTTTACGGAAGAAGGTGACAGCTATCTGATCTATATCTTTATTGACAGCTTGGATCCATGTTGGGACCCCGTAGAGGAGATGTGAAAGAATTTTTGATCTAAAAATTTGAATAGCGGCTGGGATAAATTGGTTACCTGTATTGAAATGAAAACGTGTTATAGCCTTAAGCTGGGGAGTAATGGAAGAGATAATGAACTTTTTATGAGAGGCCCAGGACAGTTTATGGTGAAACAACAGGCCTAGGTATTTAAAGGTCTGAACCTGTTTATAAGAATTGGACTCAATTGACCAGGGAAGAGGGGACCAGGAACGGGAAAAAACCATAATTTGAGTCTTTTTTGAATTGATGACTAAATCATTGGCCTTACAATAATTTTGAAATTTAAATAATGACTCACGAAGACCGGATTTGGTGAGAGCTAGTAAAACTGCGTCGTCTGCATATAGCAGGATGGAAATAGGGACCCCATTGATGACCGGGAGAGACAGTTCTATAGAGGATAAATGGGAAGGCAGGTCCGCTAAAAAAAGATTAAACAATAAAGGGGCAAGGATGCAACCCTGCCTCACACCCTTGAGAATCGGGAAACTAGCAGAAAGTGCATTGGAGTTAGGAATACGGATCTGACAAAAATTATGCATGTGAAGTTGGCAAATTAAAAACAACAGTCGTTGATCGATTCCCCAATTATCTAATTTGGCCCATAAGAGCTCCCTATTGACTGAGTCGAACGCACCTTGCAAATCGACAAAAGCAGCAAAAAGTTTAGATTTGTGGTGCATGGAATACTTTTCAGCCAAAAATGACAACAGGAAAATGTGATCTGAGGTAGAGGCGCCTGCACGGAACCCAATTTGCTCCTTCCCGGGAAGGTTTTTGGATAAAGCCCAGGCTGAGAGTTTAGACAGCAAAAATTTTGAGTATAATTTCCCAATGTTGGACAATAAGCTGATAGGATGGTAATTGGAAGGAAGTGAAGGATCCTCTTTCTTATAAATTGGGATAAGGATAGAAAGCTTCCATGCGTCTGGGAAACGGCCAACAGAGTTTATCAAAGTGAAAAGTGAAGCAAGGGGCTTCGCCCACCAACCAGGGTTGCTGGACAAAATCTCGTTGACTATGAGATCAGGCCCTGGAGCTTTGGCGGATTTTAGAGATGTAATTAAATCAAAAATCTCGGATGGAGAAACCGGGGGCCAATCTGGAAGATCTTGGGGTAAATTGCTAGTTGACTGGGGAGGGGATATGGAAGAAAAAGTTTTAGCGAAATAATCAACCCAGGTAGCAGCAGAAATTGAAGGGGGAATATTAGGAGAAGAGTGATTTGATCTTGAAACTAAAGACCAGAAAGTCTTATGATTATGGGTATTAATTGCATGGTATAAAGTATTCCACTTCCTCAAGGCAAATTGATGTTTCTTCTCAGCAAACAAAGAGCGACACACACTTCGTAAATAAAAATAATGTCTTAATAAAATTGGAGAAGGGTTGTGACGTATGGTGAGAAAAAAAGACCTGACTAGTTTTTTATATGACCAACACTCTGCGTCAAACCATGAATTATGAGAAGGAGAGTTTTTTGACAATGAGCTGGGATTAGAAGAGCTAAGATGATGGACTAAAGAGAGAATTAAAGAGTTATAATCATTAATTGCAGTCGAACAGGAAAGAGAAGTAGAAATGCTGTAAATAAGAGAATTAGTCTCTGGCATCTGGCTCCATTGAGAAAAAGATTGTTCAGCAGACGAAGACCATCTATAAGGACAACTAGGTTTAGGAGAAAGGAGGGGTGGGTGGGAAACCTCGAGAGGAAAAGAAAAAGAGAGCAAAATAGGGAGGTGGTCACCGTCTGATCGGTGCCCAACTAAAAAATCCGAAAGATATACATCGAGGTCAGGAGAAACCAAGGCATAGTCTATCACGCTGGAACCTCTGGTGGAATAATGTGTGAAGTCCCCAGGAATGTCCTGCCCTCTTGACCCATTTAAAATAAATACATTGGCCAAAATGCAAAGATCAATCAGAGGGGTCACATAACTATTAAAGGAAAGGTCTTTGGATTCTCTAAACAAAGAGAACCAAGGAGGAATCTGCTCATCAATAAGCCAATTAATATAATGTGCTAAAGCAATTTTTGGACGGGCCTATTCTGGAGTTCAAATCACCTAAAATTATCAGGGAAGCAGAAGGGTGAGCTTTAGTGGTCTCGACGACAAGACTTTCAAGAACCATCCACAAATCTGGAGGAGCTATGGCCGCAGGGGGGATGTAAACATTAAATAATAAGATCTGGAAAGTATTAACCTGAATTAAGAGGATTTGGATGTACCTAGAATTAGAAGGCACCTGAGAAATGGAAGAAAATATCGAGCATTTGGCAAAACAACATAAACCAACGCAAGGGCGCCCCAAAAGATTCTTCTTGAACGCTGGGGTATAGAAGGAAGTATAGCCTGAGAGGGACATAGAAGACATGGACCAAGTCTCCTGTAATAAAATAAGATCGAAAGAACGTAAATAGCTGATAAAATCCTTGTCAGAGATTTTAGAGGACCATCCTGAAATATTCCAAGAAAGCAGGGAGATAGGAAAGGAAGAAGGATGGGAAGACAAACGGGGGTTCGGTAGTCAACGGGAATCAGAATCAGTTGAGATGCTGACTGTGGGACAAGAAGAATTTGACTGAGTAGGGTTGAGGAGGGGGACAGAACTCTGGGGAACCTCAGAAGGACCTAATAAATCAACAACACAGACATTATTAGAGTTCACACATGGCCCAGTAAAGTCAAATTCGATAGGTGGAGGAAATTGAGAGGTAGCATCAACAAGACGGAAAGAATTGAGTGAAGAGGTTTTTTGGACAATACAGGTAGGGGATAGGGGAATAGGAGGGGGGATATTAGGATTGGGGAGAGAAAAGACATCAAAAGAAACAGAGGAACCACTTGTACACTGGGGCCCCTTGGAGGACACTTGGATCGGTACTGAAGGTTTAGGAGGCGACGATTGAAGGCTTAATAGATCTTCCACTGGAGTATTAAATGTCAGTTGATTAGTGGGGGCAGTATCCAGTGTATCAGACTTCGGGGAAAAAGGGACAGAAATAGAGTTAAAAGAAGATGATAAACAATCAGGTAAGGATAAGGAGGGCAAACAACTATTGTCCAAGTCAATATTTTGGTCTGTGGTAGTAGTTTTCGGAATTCTTCCAAGGTCTTGTGTCTTCGAAGAGATGAGGTTAAAGGTAGCTTGATTCCGGAAGTGCCGGTGAGCAATTATACCTACATTCTGCAACCTGTTTGAAGCAGCAAACAAAAGTCTTGGAATAAATGATGAATGGAATTCCAGGAGGAGGCGAAGTTGTCTTCTGGATGGAGATATGAAAGTTATTTTGTGCAGGTCAACCAAGGAAATAGAAACACGAAGTAGGGAGGCTAGATGCTTTTTTGCCAAAAAGATCTTAGACCAGTCGGGGTGCCTCCTTCTGTAGAAGTCAAACGATAACACTGCAGAGTACACTTCATATTTTAATTGGAAAGGAGGAATCTCCGGAACCACCTTGATAGGTTTTGTGGAAACAGCTGGTTTAGAGGAGACATAATACGAGTCAAACACAGACTTAGAGAGAGAGGAAGCCGGCAGGCTGGAGAGCTTGGTTAATATTAGGTGCTGCTCCTTTAATAATTTGAACATCTGAGAAATGGAGTCGAAAATAGAAGAGACCGTCTGAGCAGTAAGTTGGGAATGCTCCTTAAGGGTCTTAGATGACTCACAATTCACCCCACAGTCCAGATGAGACTTCTGCTCATCCTGTGTGGGCTGAAAATAATTCGACGGAGGCTGGCTTCCTTCCAATGATGGAGGTAAGGCCGGGGAGGCAGTCCGAGAAGGAGATTGCCCTGGGGGCACTTCATCCAGCGAGGAATCCTGGCAAAGTAAATAGTCCTCAATTTTGGACTGCTTAAATAAAGGAGGCAAAGCCTCAACATCTGGACTGGAGAGAGTTCTTTTGCGTCTCATTAGGGCTGTTTGACGAGTCGGGGTGGAAAAATAAGCAGCACAGAACGGCAACACAGCAACAAGGACGCAGCAAAATGGAGAACAAACACTCCTGCTGGCTAAGCAAAGCTTAAATGAGTATAACTGCCAAAATAAAAAGAGTTGAAGGCCAGCAGTGAGATAAAAATGTGGGGAGGAGATTCCACAAGGCACACGCGAACAAAAATAGGTCACAAAACTCCTTAGAGAAAAAAGGGAGGAGAAAAAACAAAATAGTTACCGGAGCTCCGCATTTCTGCTGCTGCGACTGGGACTCTCCACGTGACCAAAAAAAAAGAATGACACTGTCTGGGACCCACCCACTGGAAGTGATGTCATGGCTGGAAGTGCCATCATTGTGATGCCAGAGCCTGCTACTTTCCTGAGAATGCAGCAAGGAGCTGGGTTCTTTCTCAGCCATTTTCCAATAGCAAAGTGAATCAGAAAGAAAAAATGTCTACTGACAACCTTGACTCAAGCAAAACAACCACACAGCCCTCCCCCTTTCCAGAATCCCATCTTCTCATGTTTTCAATATGGCTACTCTGAAATTCGCTCGTGACCCACTGGTGGGTCCTGACCCACAGTTTGGGAACCACTGGACTATACCTCTCCCTTTCTTTCATCAATCAGTCTTGCAGGACAGTTGTATTTTCTGGGGGTTCGGCCAACTAAGTCAATCTTAGGGCTCTGGCCCGAAGTCCTATGGCCCTTCTGCTTCCTCACTTCTGGGGTTCAGGGTAACACCCTGCTCTCCCTTATGCCTGTGTCAGGATGCAAGGCAGGATGTTTGTCAGGATGCAAGGCAGCCTCCCTGCCTAGTTCCTCCCCTCCAGCTGAGTTTCAGCCCTGCCACCTCTTCAGTCCTTGTTCTACCTTCCCCACTCTCTCCTGTCTCCCATGCTAGTTTGCCTGCTCAGGCAGGTGGCCATTGTGGTAATAATGCATGCAGGAAGGACCCAGCCTTCCTGCCACTGCTCCAGCAGCCTGTGCTTCTAATGTCAATGCTTTACAGCTGCCTTATGGAAGCCAGCTCCGGCAGAACATCTTCTCGAATAGTGTGTGTATGGATATGTGATTGTTTCTAACGCACAGGAGATATAGAGGAAGAAAGATGGCCAACTCTGAATCTCTGCCTGGCAATTTAGTGGTTAAGGTGCAGCTTCTGCTGCATTCTGTGGGGGGATTTATTGCTTCTGGAGGACTCTTGGGAAAAGGGGAAATTTGCCTCTTGGCCTAGGGGAAGCCTCAGCAGCTGCAGCTGGTCAACTCAGACCTGCACCAGTACAGTGATATTGCTGGTCCATGTTGATCTGTAAAGGTGGAATGGGCCTGAGAGGGTGGTTTGGATGCATCACACGCTAGCGCTGCTGATCCAGCCTGCTGGACCCAATCCACCCACCCCTGCCACATCTCTACCCTTTCCCTGCCCCATTCAGCCCCCTCCCCTTCCCCAGCCCCTGTGCTGAACTTGCCTGGTCTGGCAGGCATCCCCACAGATGAAGATGCAATCAGGAGGGCTCCGGCCTTTCCACTGGTGCACTTTATGGCACTTTTGTGACAGCGCGTGCCGACAGAAGACACGTTCTTAGTATTGGACCAGTAGGGAAAGTTCTACTTTTCTCACTTAAAAATAGCTGTAGGGGTGCTAAGATGAATCAAATGGCTTGAAAGTACGAAAGTTCAGAGAACACTGGCACCCAATGAGCCTGATGATTTATGAGCAGTGAAGGAGACGTACCACATTCTCCCTGCCTCAGTTGGCTCACTTGATAAATTTCCTCCGGTCACTGCATTCTGACTCATTCTTAAAAGAGTTCATTTGCAAGCCTTACCCAAGATGTGCAAATAGAAAATTATTCTGTTTACTATTCATGATGAATTGCAAATGCGCTACTATAATTTCACGTTAGTCACCTAATAGGAGCTACAGATTTGCAACGTTATTAAACATCGAGAAGCCTCCCCATGGCTAAGGTGATGCTCTCTTTTTCTCAAATATTTTCTCAGCTTGGCGTCTCGTCATTCCCCTGTTTTTGAAGCACTATAAGCAAGGAGATGCACTCGACACTTGTAAGAGCTGTGGGATTCCTTAAGGATCTTGCTGTCTGGAGCTACACAAGAGGCAGATCTAAGGGAGGGCAAAGCTCTAAGTTTTGCAAGAAGCCTTACCTTGCAGTGGAAATCACTCCTCTCCTGCACCGTTTTAGCCAATCCTCACAGGGAACAGCAACATCTTGGCGTTGCTTACTGGCTACAGCAGCAAGGGAGAGGAGGGATTTACATGACAGGGAAAGGCTTCTTGCAACACTTAGAGCTTTGCCCTCCCTGTAGATCTGCCTCTGAGCTACACCACACCAGCTTCAGGACCGTGTTATTATCAAGTTCTCCAACTTCCATCTCTCCTTCTTTTCACTCTCACTCTTTGAGCAAGTGAAGATGTGCTGGTTTAACAGTCCCTTAGCAGCAAAACAAACCATAGGACACAGCTCCGGAATGTCCATTGAATGTATCTGCCTAAATCTGGAAGATTTTCTTAAATCAAGAATAGTAAGTTAGGTCAATTTATCACACATGCTCACATACAAATATGCATGCATATTCACAAAACTTCAATCTCTGTTTGGGAAATGAGGAACTAAATACTCCAGGGTCCTTTTCAAGCAGTGCAATGCCAGCAGAACTGAATACAAGTAAATTTACAAGCTGATGCAGTTTAGTGGTTAGAGTATCAGGTCAGATGCGAAGACCCATCTACAGATCCTATGACTTGTCTCACAGGAATGTTGCGAGGAGAAACTCAGAAAGGAGAGAACCCATATTCATTCACTCATTCATCCATCCATTCATTTGCAGATTATATACTGGCCTTCATCAGTAAGATACCAGACAATTGACTCACATGTGAATGTGTATTATGCTGGTGCAGCTAACTTGCTGGGTGCTGCAAATATGTTTTATGGCACATTTGCAATTCTCTCGGTTGGCACTGGTTAGGATTACGCCATTATCACTTACCCAAAAGGGGTTGTTTTGAAACCTGGAGAATTGATCAGGCACCAGTTTTCCTTCTGATTATGCATTGGATCCAAAGGAGAAGAATGGAACAAATAGGATTTTTTCATGAGCAACAGGAGTCTTTCATGAATGGAAAGATTCCATCTGTGAATGGAAGGGCATCTTTCATGAACTGAAGGGCACCTGTAGATCCTACCCTACCTGTCTAGCCCTGTCTCTCCTTCTGTCCTGAGACAGGAAGATGGCTTGGCACTGGAAGGCTTGATTCAATTCAGAAAGCCTGAGCATAGTGGTATAACAACACCACAGTTTAGAATTCCCCTTCTACCAAATTACATTTGGAAAATGTGGCCATAAGTGTGCTCCAAACACAAATCATAATCAATGAGGATCCTATTCCTATGATCATTCAATTCAGCAGCTGGCTCTTGGCAGGTGGGAAAGGAAGCCTCAGGATTCTTCCCTTCCTGGAAATTTTTGCCTCCATTTATGTGGCCTTTGCACTCCCCCCCCCCAAGGATCCCCTATACCCCAAAAACCACTGTGCTAAGGCCAAATAGCACATTTCTGAACACCTGGAGAACCGTAGCACTCTGAAAAATTAGGACTTGTGCTATACAATACTGGTGTTGTTTATAACGTTATTTCATTATCAAACAGAATTGAGAGAGATGCTGCCTCTTGCTTAGCAGCATCTGCATAAGCACATTTGCATTGTGATGTGCCTAAGGCTACACATGCACTTCAGCAGCATGCTTGACAATATCCATAGGCTGGCAGTGATAGATTGTGGAAGACAGTAGATGTACCACTTGATTCATCTTTGTATACTGAAGTACTTCAGCCTTGACCTGCATTCTTCCCTCATGTCAGCTCCCATTGGAATTGGTATTTCCATGGTGATACATATTTCAAGATGTTGCAGTAAGCAAACACATTAAATCATTTTGAAAACTGAGGAGCATGTAAAACACAAGTCTCCAGGTGACCTTTATGTCTCTGGTCAGTAGAACATCTGTATCCCATGGCAAAAAAAATTCATAATTGTTGCTGCATTGGTATCAATAACATTCAAGGCTACATTACAACTCCTTTTTATTCAAGCAATATTTTTCCACATCCACTCCTGCACCCTACAGATAAGTATGCAGCAAGGATCTCCGGGTTTATTTCATCACAGGAGCACCTTTAAGGCAGACATTTAAGGCAGACATTTAAATCATGCAAATATGCATTCTTTCTCTCCAGTCAAATAAATTAGCATTTCCCACACAGTGCCTGCCCATCTCTTTGACATTATACCTCTTTCATATATTCATGATGGATAGTAAACCTCTGTAAAATATTAATGCCCAAACCGTATCAGAATTCTGAACCTAAATGGGATGATGGTGTCAGTGGGTACCTTCCGATGGCACAAAACTGAACGATATTCAGAATTTTTGATGCCATTTGCCGAGACCCAGTAAAGGAGCAGTTCCATATTAACTAAAGATAAGAGCTTCTGGGGTTCACCAAATTGGCTGAGTAGGAAGCAAAGTAGTTGCAACTGACATTACGTTCACATATCCAACATTTCTCACAGGGGAGGGGAAATGCCAAACGTGGCCCCAGTCCTTTGATTTGGGAAATCTGAAAGTAGCTTTCTTGTAGTCAGGGATAGTTCAAGCAAGGACCACAATCATACACAGATTTCAGAAATGTATGGCCCAATCCTGTTGGACCCTGTGTTGATATATGTTATATCCTTAGTGCATTCTGGCAATGTCAAAGCACTGGTGCACCAATGCTGGTGCAACAAGGGCCAAATGCCAGCAATGTGATGCTGATGAAGTCCTTCCCAATAACGCCCACAGTGTCCATGGAAGTACTGCCTACATGTTGTCCATGGAGCTGTGTCCTGATGCCATGTCATTACAGTGTCACTGGTGTGACGTCCAAAGAGCCAATCATTGCATTTTATGGGTCCTAACGCTGGCAGCCAGAGAAATACTGCCAGGTTCACATATTCCTCTGTCTTTTTTAAGAAGCAGTCTTCATACATTATTTAAAAATTCCTTAAGGGCTCAATCCTAATCCTAACTGTAAAGTGCATTTGGACCACACTTGGAGTCCAAGAGTGGTGCAAATGCACTTTATGGTGCATTTGTGACAATTCTGGTTATCTCCAGGTTAGGATTTCACCCTTAAGGATTTTTAGGGTGCAATCCTAACTTGCACTGGAATGGGAAGGCCGGTGGGCCTGCACTGTATCCTGCTCAAGTTATGAGCTGGCTGAAACCTCCCTGGGGCAAAAGCCCAAGGGTAGGCACCAGCCACTTCAATGGGCTTGCTATTTAGCAGGCAAAGCTCCAAGCAAGCCACACGGCCCAAATCGGGGCTGCGCAGCCTGGGGAAAGAGGCTTGGATGCCACCTAGTTATTTAATTGAATATATTTAATTTTTTCCCCCAACATGAACATCTATAAATCCATAGAATTCTGCTAGTCAGATCAAAATCAGCATGGTGTCTACTTAAAACACAAAGAACTAAAACAGTTCCAAATCTTGAGCTTACTGCACAGGTCATACTAACCTTGATTATGTAATTAAAAAGACCTGAAAAGATTTTGTGTTTGTTTAAACTATGTTGACAGATCAAATTATTACTTCTCCTTCTCTTGAAATCATCAGTGTATACTCCAGGCTGCATATTATGTTAAACTGGTCATTTTGCTTTGAATACGAGTCATGGGGGAGGGCAATGACAATCAGGTTGTGGCATGGCAGGACCAGTTTCCCTCCTGACACAACAGCTTTGTGGGCATGATTGTCATAGAGACCACGATGTGGTGGAATGCATTACATTTCTTCAAACCTGACTTCCATGCCATATTGAGAGTACAGTCGTAACCTGGAGTTGGGCTGGCACAGTTAGGCCAGCAAAGTTGCACAGCACAAGGGCCACCATGAAGAATGTTTGGACCACTCTCTGAGTCCGAGAGGCCTGCACACAGATGTGCATCGTTCTCCCTGACTCCAAGAATGGCCCAAAAATGGTTTATAGTAGCCCTTGAGCCAGCCAAACTTTGCTGGACTAACTGTGCCAGACTAACTCCAGTTTAGGATTGCACCTTTAATATTATGTCTAGTTTTACTTTAAAGCGGATGGAAATGGAGGACTGGAAAATCAACATATTCTTAATACAGAGAGTCTCTGAGTTGTAGATGTCCAACAGAGTTATGTTCTACCAGGGATACATTTCCACACCAAAGGTGTGTTTTTGCACCTGTTTCAGGGGACCTCCAAGTGTCTGCAGAAAAAAAAATTCAAGGTGTTTCTGTGTACCTGTAAATGCAAATGTAACACTTTTTTTGTGATCCTCTCTGAGGTGCTGACTATCCATTCATATGTGCATCTTACTCAGAAGCTGATCTTTCCCCCCCCCCCCCAAAACAAAAAACAAAAAAAAACCATTTTTTTTTACTGGCCTATCTGTTGCCAGAACAAGACCTGGGGTGGGGGTGGGGGATGTCCCTGACCTCTGAATGCACTGGAGGAAAAACACTTTATTCCAAGTTGAAGAAGCTGCTAAAACAGCTCTGTATCCTAGTCTTTCTCAGATAACAAAGAGGTGTAAAGCATCTAAGACAGGCAATAAACACATTTGCAGAGCTGGGAGCTAAAATCTGGCTAATCAGCATTTTTCCTAACCGACACCTTGAGTGTTGCTAGGAAAAAGTAGTAAAGAAACCTGAAGGAAGTCTCAGTGGCTTATAGCCCAATCCAAACTTTCCAGAGTTGATGCAGCTGTGCCAATGAGAAGCATGCAGCATTCTGCAGTGGGGGGGGCGGCAGTGTTGGAGGCTTCTTCAACGTAAAGGAACATTTGTTCCCTTACATCGGGACTACATTGTGGCTGCAATGGCACTGGAAAGTTGGATAGGATTGGGCCTTTTGTCTCTTAGTAACTAAAGGGAGTTTACAAGTATATCAACACCTATTGTTAGACATAGTTTGCATCGAAAAGAAAGTCCTGAGCCCTTTGTCAGTATCACTATAAACCAAGCTCAGGCAGGTCTCAGAGTTTGCTCTCCCTGTTGAGTTGCCACTGGTGCTCCTAATGGCAGAAGGTTGTGCGCATAAGATTATCTGTGTTGTTCTGCTTGTATTCTCGCGTAATCAATAAACCTTGCCCTTCTTTAACCACTGTGTGTTCATTGCCTTTGTATCCAGAAAGAACCATCACAGCTTTAGACCGCCTTATGGATGTATCCATCCTGGTAGAGATGTTCAGATGTATAGCTAGTGACATGGGCTTATGTATCCAAACCAGAGCCATAACTGGCTCAAAGTGCACCAGTGGCACCCCCAGCGCCACTGCCCCCCCCTGTGCCCCCCCCAGCCACACACCCCAGCACCCGCAATTGTTCCATTTAGGAGCATTCTGGAAGCAAGGGAGGGCCGAAAAGCTTTCCACTTATCTCCCCACACTGCACCCCACCGCAACCAGCCACTGCAGCCACTTCACCTTGCAGCACCACAAATACGTCTCTGATCCCAACCGGCAGATAGTTAGAGCTGTCTAGCTTAGACAATAATCACAATAATGACCCAATTCCATCCAACTTTCTAGCGCTGATGTAGCCTCAGTGCAGCCCCACGTTAGGGAACAAATGCTCCCTTTCTTCAAGGAGACCTCAGTGACTCCCCACCACAACCACAGGATGTAGCGCACACCCTCTTAGCATAGTTGCTTCTGGAAAGTTGGATAGGACTGGGCCCTAACACTGTCTATTCTCTGTGCATTTTAAATAATCTAATTGTTGCACAAATCATCAAAAGATATTGGGGAAAGTGTAAAAAAGGGAGCTATATTTATTACAAGTATGAATGCTATACTCTACTTCCTGCTAGTTTTCCAGAATGCGAGCATCTGTATACTTGTGGAAATGAAACATATGGCAATATTATGTGAAATGTGTATATTAAATATGGTAAGAAATAAGCACACATTGTATCCAAATGTCTATAAATGTTAAGAATGATAATATAGTAACACAAAGAAAACACAAGAATGCGCTTGAACAGCCGAGGGGGGGGGGGCAGGATTTCCTGTATATTTTAATTGTGTATAGTACTAAAACGGAGACAGATCTGTTGCTATTTACATTGTAAGCATTGCCTGGAAGGACATTTGGATTCTTTCTAAACAAAAATAAAATTAATATTTTTAACTGGCAGAGCCCAATCATTACCTCTGTTGGAGCAGGCAGGCCAGCAGGCCTGTGCTGTGTCCAACTCATGTTTGGCTGCCGTCAGAGTTCACCACAGGTCAAGGGGACATTTGTCCCCTTACTCCGGGATAAGGCCCAACCACTCCTTGGGGCTGCTTGGACCTGTGCCTGCTAAATAGCAGATGCAAATCCGAGTGACCCGGCATAGCCCAGATCAGGGCCATGTGGCCTAACAACCAGATACTGACTCCTCCCCCTCCCTGAACCACCCCGCTCTCCCTCCGCCCCTCCCACCTTCCCCTGCCCCCAAAAGCCTCCACACTGACCAAACCCAGCCAGCACGGGGTAGCTTACCTGCTCCCTTCTGCCACACATCTGGGCCAACGCTGCTGCCTGCATTGGCCCAGTGCCCCTCGCACTGAGGGGAACGTACCTTACAGCACATCTGCACCAGTGCTGGGCCAATGCAAGCAGCTTGTGTTGGCCCAGTGACACCTTCGGATAGTGCCCTGAATCATTTCATATTCATTAAAAGAAGTGATTTTGTAAAGATCAGGTCTCAGGAGGGGGAATAGGATATGGTGTGCGCCAGCACCACCAATCCTATTCCTTCTCTCGCGTCCAATCTAATGACACAAGACAGCTTGGACTTATATCAATGTTTTCTCTGGCGCAGGTCCGAATAGCCCCATAGCAGCAGGTGAGGTTTTCTCAGGGGCTAGGGATGAATTTCCCCTTATCTCGAGGACACCTTCAGCCTGCTGCTTGCCAGCTGTGGATTGCAGAGCCCCACTGCATCAGTGTTGGTTAGGATTGGGCTGCCCAGCATCCAGATTTAATTTTGCTGTTCTGCAAACATTTGCAGGAAGAATAAGATCTCTTGAATTATGATTAGCCTATAAGTTGGCTTTATTAACATCTTAGAATGGAAAGCCTGATTTGAGCACTGGTACAGGATGATCTGCAATATAAAATAATGGTTATTATTTTCAACTTGAAAAGCCATCATAAAAATTGTTTTACTGGTCAATTTTCCAGTGGATGATCCAGTGCCAGTTGGGTAGTTACACTCCTACTGGGACGAGTCCAACAGAGATTGCTCCAGATTTAATGGAATTAATTTGCAATCTGAGATATTTCCAAAACAATCCGTCTGTTTTGTGAGTCTTGGAATGGTTTACTCAGGGATTGCTTAGAACAGAAGGGCACAAGCAGCACAGGGAGCCAATTTAATTTCTTTAGTAACAAATGAAATAGCCATAATATAATTAATAATGGAATATGTGAGGGATTCAAATGTTATGGAAAAAGAGAAGGGCCCATCTTTTTTTAGTGCCAGCATATGGTAAATATGCTGTATTTATAGCTATTAGTTATTACCTAGCATGTAGAAGATTTATACAAGAAAATCTCCTCCACAGATGTCAGTACTTGCTGGGACCAGGAGGAATTTTCTGCAGGTCAGTAGTAATGAGGAACCACCCTAACTTTGAACTCTGTCCGATTCAAGGATGGAGAACTACCCCTTGCTCCATTCTTGGGTTCTCCCTGTGCCATAGGACCCTCCAAGATCACCCTTTGAACCTAAAGAACTAAGTCAATGATAAGACCAGACAGACATCGATCACCATTGGAAGATGAAACACTTTCCGGGCAGTATGAGACCTCCCCTCTTCAAACTCTCTTCCTGGAAATGAGACCCTCATATGCAGCCCAACCTCAATTCCTGCATGGCAATGCACAGCATGGCATCCCTTGGAGGATTGTTGGCAGTGAGACTTCTCCTTAGGATAAGGGGGCATTTGTCCCCTTGCCCTGTGGTAAGCTGCAGCAGCTGCTATGGGCTGACTCAGATCTGCACCAGCTCAACACTGGTGAAAGTCCACATT
Source organism: Lerista edwardsae (assembly GCA_029204185.1). Classification (NCBI taxonomy): domain Eukaryota; kingdom Metazoa; phylum Chordata; class Lepidosauria; order Squamata; family Scincidae; genus Lerista; species Lerista edwardsae. The sequence goes on from JAJKFI010000031.1 coordinate 10,317,209, forward strand.
CCTCCATGTAAGTGGAGCTGGTCTGGGAAGGTCCTTGGGTTTCAGCATGCACCACCACCACCACCACCACCACCACCACTGAGGTTGCCACCTGTGGGCCTGATCCACCCTCATCCCTGCCCAAGATGCCTCTTGGGGATGCTTTGCAAACTGTCCATTGGAGTTTGTCCACTGTTGGCTGAAGAAGCATAAACTATTTATATCAGTGGTTCCCAAACTGTGGGTCCCAAACCAGTGGGTCGCAAGCCAATTTCAGATGGGTTGCGAAGCATCTAATATAGCCATATTGAAAATATAGGAAGATAGGATGCTGGAAAGGGGGAGAGCTGTGTGGTTGTTTTGCTTTTGTCAAGGTTGTAAATAGGCTTTTATTCATTTTGCCATTGGAAAATGGCTGAGAAGTAACCCAATTTATTGCTGCATTCTCCGGAAAAAAGCAGGCTCTAACATCACAATGACAGCACTTCCGGCCATGACATCACTTCTGGTGGGTCCCGGACAGATTCCATTCTAAAACGTGGGTCCCCGTGCTAAAAGGTTTGAGAACCACTCAATATGTAATCTATATCATACTTCTGGTTTATAAATCCTGCCTGTTTCCTTCATGCATTGATGTGTTTATTGCCTCCATGACTAAAAAGAGCCTCTGTCTCTGGCAGTACAACAGGCGCAATGGATCGGTGAAACACCTGACATGATGTCCAGCATGACACAACTTGAGGACACCACCCTCCACAGCAACTTGTGCTGTCACGGATGCACTCTTAACGTAAGAGTTTGTCCTGCAATTGTCCAGTTTTCACATTGAACCAGACTAGTGCTGATTTCCTGAAACCTGTAGTAGTTGAATAAAAGGAATCTTTTGTAGTTGTTGGAAATTCTTTGTTTCTACCTTTTTTTTCATACCTCAAGACAAGGCGTTCCATTAAACATGATAGCAGCAGTCAGACAAATTTAATTAAATGCTTACTGGGCCTTCTACATAATAGGCTTAAATGTTTTGAGGCTGTTTAATGGGCTTCCACTGATTTCAGAGGCTGCAGTATGGTGATGGATTTTCATGAGCATACTTAAAACTGTTTGAAGTTCAAATGAGAGAATAGAGACCAACAAAACTGAAGTTTCAGATGCCCAAAGTTGTGATTATGCTATTGTTAGTTTTGCTTAGCCAGATCCTACAAACATGGAGACAAAAATATAAGCTTTCAGACCAACTACATGCTGTGAACTGGCTGAGGATACCCCGTTGCAAGACCATTTGAATCACCCAAGTACCTTTGAGAGTTCACAGTGTGCCCTTTATTTGCTCTGTACATTGGTATAAAAATTGCTTACACTGGTTCAGCTGATGTTCAAATGAGTGATCGTACTCCATGCACATAAAATCAGTAGGTTTTCTGAAGCTAGAGAAAGCTAAGAATGATGCCAAATCTTTCTTTTGAGAATTTCAAGTTCCATTTCAGATTTTTAAAAATATGTTATTTCTAACTCTCATCTATTTAGAACCACTTCCTTGAGCTATCCCTGACTGGATTACCTTCTGCATGCTGTGAACCGGTCTTCTGTTCTCAGCTACAGCTTGCCAGATTCTCACCTGGATGAGCCAGCTGTATTCATGTAATCCATGCTCTACAGGATCATAGTCACTTGTCCTAGGGAACAGATTGAGCATCTTAAAAGCTATATAATTTTTAGAAATTATAGTGAATAAAGATCAACTTACATGTGATTATCTCAAAAGGTACAGCCAAGAAAAACATGTTAATTTTCCTTTATTTTCTAAGGCCACGTCTGGAGTATTGTGTACAGTTCTGGTCGCCACATCTCAAGAAGGATATAGTGGAGCTGGAAAAGGTGCAGAAGAGAGCAATGAAAATGATTACGGGGCTGGGGCACCTCCCTTATGAAGAAAGACTGCAGCGTTTGGGGCTCTTCAGTCTAGAAAAAAGGCGCCTGAGGGGGGACATGATTGAGACATACAAAATTATGCATGGAAGGGATAAAGTCGATAGAGGGATGTTCTTTTCCCTCTCTTACAATACCAAACCAGGGGACATCCACTAAAATTGAATGTTGGGAGAGTTAAAACAGATAAAAGGAAATACTTTTTTACCCAGCGTGTAATTAAGCTGTGGAACTCCTTGCCACTGGAGGTGATGATGGCATCTGGCCTACGTGCCTTTAAAGGGAGATTGGAGAGATTTATTGAGGAAAAGTCCATCATGGGCTATAGGCCATGATAGGTTGTGCAATCTCTTTATGTTAGTAGTAGGTTACTTCAGAACGCCAGGTGCAAGAGAGTGGCAACAGGATGCAAGCATCTTGTTGTCTCCTGTGCTCCCTGAGGCACCTGGTGGATCACTGTGAGATACAGGAAGCTGGACTAGATGGGCCTTTGGTCTGATCCAGCAGGGCTCTTCTTATTTCTTATGTTCGTCACTGGAAATCAGGTGCATCTCCCCATCTTGACATCACATAAGAAAAGCCTTCCTGGATTTGGCCACAGGCGCATCTAGTCCAGCATCCTGTATCTCACAGTGGCCCACCAGGTGCCTCAGGGAGTACAGGAGGCAACAAGATACTTATATCTCACTGCCATCAAAATCCACACATGCAGTCATGCCCTGGTTCTATACGTAGGATAAATTTGCTGTCAGAAATAGAATTGCAGGATAAGAGTCCAAATTTTATCCTTTCATTCAGCTCTCTCTCTCTCTCTCTCTCTCTCTCTCTCTCTCTCTCTCTCTCTC
>JAJKFI010000031.1:10319968-10394229 GCA_029204185.1 Lerista edwardsae
CTCTCTCTCTCTCTCTCTCTCTCTCTCTCTCTCTCTCTCTCTCTCTCTGTGTGTGTGTGTGTGTGGGGGGGGGAGGGGGCTATCCAGTGGTGTCATTCAAATGATTTAGGAACAGGAACTCACTTTTGATTGGCACTTGTCGGGAACCCGGAACCAGCCACGGAGCCCTTTCTGGTCCGTTCCGCCTGAATGACATCACTGCCTTCGCCCCCCTAGGAATCCGGAGTCGCTCCCTTTAACCCTCTGAGTGCCGGCCAACCAAGAAGAAAAGCTCTTTGCAGAGGAATTGGGAGGGGGAGGAGGGAGAGTGAAGTGGGCGGAGTCAGCCCTAATTTTAACTACTGGAACTGAGTTCCCCCGCGTTCCCCCTGCATGACATCACTGGCAAGGAGTGGTAAGTCAAGGGGAGTTTTTGGTCTGGGAGAGGAGAGGGAAGAGGGAGAGCATTGATCTCAGCACCAGTGTGCACCAGGATTGTCCTCATGCTGTCCCTTAGGAGGAATGGAGAACAGCTTGATTGACCTCCTTGCTTCACCCCCCCTCTCTCTCACACACACACAGAGCAGGTAGAATGGCATAGGGTGGAGGGAAGGGAGACAGGGGAATAAATGGGACGGCAGGGGAGAGGGAGGAACCAGGGGTGCGTCATGGGTAGAAGGGGGTGGACCTAGCAGCAGTGATGTTTGCCAGATCCTATCCTCCTTTTTGCAACCCAATGTGCCCCCAGGCTCTCCTTGGACTTGCCCCAGCAAAATGGCTGGCACAAAGGGACCTATAGTTGACTGGCCAGGCTACTTAGGAAACGAGTTAAGAAAAATATTTTTGCTTAGATCCTCCCCCCCCCCCCAATTACGGCATGCAACATTTGTGATCTGTTGTCACAGTTACATGCAATAAGGCGGAGGCCATGGCTAACTCATTTTAGACTTTCCAGAAGGTGGACCTTGTAAGAGAGCATATCAGAGCCATATAAATTGCTTCTCACTGCTGTGTGCTCCTGTATTTTTATGCACTTTCTGCGTCATGTTGCTGTGGTTCACATGACTTTTCAATTGATTCTTTCACTCTCCTCCAATAGTGGCTATCAGAAAGCATGAGGCGCACGCTCTGTTGATAATTATCTGAATGAAAGATAGGGGAGTTCAAGTAAATTCCCAAAAAGGAGAAGGAAATAGTTAACAATTGATTTTTCCGTATGAGGATTCTTCATTAATTCTTTGAGAACGTCAATGACTTTGTCTTTACCCAAAAGAGAGCATGAAAGGGGAAAAATTAACAATGGATTCATGCAAAGAGGTGAGTCATATTTGCCCTGGGTAGAAATCTAAGCCTTTGATGATGATGGTTCATAAATATTGAACAGCAGAGTCATAATGGCCTCTCCTTCAGAATGTTCAAATTTGCAAAAGTTAGACAAGATTTTGTTTGGATTTTGGAGTCTCCTCTCTATTTTACAATTAGACTTGCATATTAATGCACAGTCAGTTAATTTACTCAAAAGCTTATCTAAACATATGCAGCATCTTCTGCGTAGCTATTCATGAAGATATATTTTACTCATAAATAGGAAATTATTGCACTTAAGAAATACATAGTGTATTTCTTATGTATGTATGTTGCCTTGTGTGTCCTACAGCAGCCCCCAGTGGCAATGATGCAATACTGAAAAACAAAAGGGATATTGACGAGTGTTTGACCTGCAGTAGCAATGGCTGGAGCCCCTAACATTCACAAAAAGACACCAAACCACCCACCATCCAGTGGTGGGATTCAGGGGGTTTGCCCAGGTTCTATAGAACCGGTTGTTAAATGGCCAGGCCCCGCCCACTCGCTTACCTCGGCTGGCTTCGGTTTTTTTTTTGCTCCGGCTATGACATCATAGAACCGGTTGTTAATTTATTTGAATCCCACCACTGCCACCATCTGCTCCTAGCTGTTACAGTGAAGTGATGGTGAATAGCAGAGACACATGTAGTTATCCTGGTTATCCTGGGCTGGGTAAGGCATTCTGTCTCCTATGCTCTATCATAGGAGAATGTGCGGGGCAGAGCAGAGGGTTGCAGGAAGTATTTTCTTTGAGCAAAAGGTGGTGGAAATTTGTGTGAAGAAGGAACATAGGATTTCTATGAAAAATACTGGCTACCTGTAAAATAAAATAAAGCAGGGCCGGCTCTAGGAGTGACAGGCCCAGTGCAGGGCATTTCTGCGTGGCCCCCAAACCACCTGTGGGGCCCCCACTCACCAAGAAAAGTGCTTGCAATCCTACACGCAGCACTAGAAATAGTTGGTGGTGACATGATGACATCGCCGGCAACTGCTTCCAGGAGGCCCATCTGGGGTTGTTAGGAGGCAGGGCCAGGTGGGAGGGCCCACGGTGAAGCTGCTTTGCTCACCCCAGTGACTTACAGTCCATAAGATCCCTGCTGCTGCTGCAGGCGATCTGCTTGCTTTGCTGGTGCGCCCCCCCCCCAAGTGTGGGGCCCAATGTGACGGCATTGGTCACATTGACTTAAGGTCGGCCCTGAAATAAAGTATGTAAAGTTTCAGAGCAAATTGGCTTTGGAAGGATTCTAGACACTGCAATGAGTGTTATGTGATCATTCAAATCACAGGTTTATGGTAGGAAGAACATGACTGTCAGAGCCTGGAGAATGTCACTATATTGTGTTCTGAACAAATGCATCAGTCTTCTTCACTGAATCACCATAAACTGTTGAAATCCACGTAAAATCATATTTGTAGGAATACTTACAATAAAGCCGCATATACGAACAATTGTGTTTTTAAACTATTGCATCATCTTTTGAATTGCAGCCTTCTGGAAGATTATGAGTGTGGGGGGGGGGCGGGAATTAGCGACTTTGTTGTGTGTCCCAAATTGTGGCCTCATTCTAATCAGGAGTGTCATTAGAGAATCCAAGTCTGCTAAAATTATCTTTTTGAGTTGATTAACTTGCCACTCCTCATACCCGATGTGAAATGAGAATCCAATTATAATCTCTGTCAGTTCATGGCTCTGATACACTATATGTCCTTAAATTACTCACAAGGGAACAATGCATAGGGATGGTGCTGAATGACAGATTTCACCAGTGTCACACATGCTGTATAATGATTATTAAATTGTATTCTCTGGTGTGTTTGCGGCACCATCTGGGATAGTTTCAGGAATTTGGAATTCCTCTTCTGTTACCTAGTCACCATGGTTTCAGACAACTAGAGTAAGACCATCTGTAAATTACAAAATGCCACCCACCAGTATTGTTTCCTTTCAGTCCTCTTGGCTATAGCATGCGTTTTATATTTGCCACTTTAGCTGAAAAATCTATATGTTTTTCTTTTTATCCTCTTTGTCCTCTTCTAAACACAACCCTGAGAAAGCTGTGAATCCATTTAGCCGTATTATATGGATAGGGTTTCTGATATGGATTTTCAGAAAGCGTTTGACACGGTCCCTCACCAAAGGCTACTGGTTAAACTTCATAGTCAGGGAATAAGAGGGCAGGTTCTCTTATGGATTAAAAACTGGTTGGGGAGCAGGAAGCAAAGAGTGGGTGTCAATGGACAATGTTCACAATGGCAAGAGGTGAAAAGTGGAGTGCCCCAAGGATCCATCTTGGCACCCATGCCTTTCAACTTGTTCATAAATGACCTGGAGACAGGGATAAGCAGCGAGGTGGCCAGGTTTGCAGATGACACAAAACTTGTCTGGGTGGTGAAAACCAGAAGGGATTGTGAAGAGCTCCAGAGGGATCTCTCCAAACTGGGGGGATGGGCAGCCAAATGGCAGATGTGTTTCAATGTATACAAGTGTGAAGTGAGGCACATTGGGGCAAAACGTCAAAACGTCAACTATAAGCTAATGGGTTCTGAGCTTTCAGTGACAGAACAGGAGACAGATCTTGGAGTGCTAGTAGACAACTCAATGAAAGCGTTGACCCAATGTGCGGCAGCGGTAAAGAAGGCCAATTCCATGCTTGGGATAATTAAAAAAGGGTTGAGAATAAAACAGCCAACATTATTATGCCACTATACAAATAGATGGTAAGGCCACATCTGGAGTACTGTGCACAGTTCTGGTCACCACACCTTAAAAAAGATATAGGGGGACTAGAGAAGGTGCAGAAGAGAGCAACCAAAATGATTACGGGGCTGGGGCACCTCCCGTATGAGGAAAGGCTACAGAGTTTGGGGCTCTTCAGCCTAGAAAAAAGGTGCCTGAGGGGGGACTTGATTGAGACATACAAAATCATGCACGGGATGGATAAAGTGGATAGAGGGAGGTTCTTTTCCCTCTCTCACAATACCAGAACCAGGGGACATCCACTAAAATTGAGTGTTGGGAGACTGAGAACAGATAAAAGGAAATATTTTTTTACCCAGCGGGTAATTAATCTGTAGAACTTCTTGCCACAAGAGGTGGTGATGGCATCTGGCCTAGATGCTTTTAAAGGGGAACTTAGTGTTTTTTGCTTAGTACGCTTTTTGCTTACTGCAGGCACAGTTGACAAAGTAGGGAGGGAAGGGCCAGCCTCCTATCCCAGCATCTCATATTCTCTTGACTATTCCTGGGAGCACTTTGAACAAATCTTTCCAGCAGGCCAAGCAGGGAGGGGGGAGGGCTAGTCTCAAACACCAACTCATCTCCTGCCCACCATTTATTTGGAGTCACTGATAAAGAATCAGACTCTTTATCAGGATTTCCAGAAGACATTTAGAACCCATTTAAACATTTCTTAGGTTATAGCAACAAGAAAGGCACTTTCTGGCTCACAGGCTTGTTTTAGAATTCTGCGTTAAATGAAAATGCACTTTATAATTTTACGTTTTTACTTCTCTTCAATATATAGGTAGACTGCCAAGGTACAGTTCTTAGGTAACAATTACTGGTAGCTCATTTGTCAGGATCTGGCGTCGAGTAAAATCAGACAAAATTATCTAACTCAAAGAATTTCATTTGCCCCAAAGTTTTACCCTTAATTTATCTGCAGGTCATAGCAAATTCCATGATTGTTGCCTTAAAACTTGCTCTTGACTTATCCATGAGATTGATTTATAAACAAGTGTATATGGTCGTTCTATGAAAGATGACGGTGTTTTTGTACAAGGGAAAGTGTCCACCTTTTTGCCATTTTCACCAATCTCTCTTCCCTCTTCTGCCTCCTGCACTGCAGTCCCTGAAAATCTGTTCCAAAGGATGCCCCAGCCCACAGGCCCATACATTCCAGAGGTATAGGGAACTGCAGAAGGAGGTGGGGGGGGGGGAATCGACCAAAATGGAATGTCTGTTCATGGAATTATTTGTTTGAATCCAACCCATTATCACCAACGTTTCTGCGAAACTGCCAATCTGCAGCATGAATGATTGGCCCAACGGTTGTAAAGTTCATTTGGCGGTAGAACTAATGAATATACATGCCAGAGAATCACCCATTTGATTCTCACAGACAGAGTCTGGTGACTCATGATATATGTGAGTGATTTAAAAATATTTATGGCTCCTCAAGAATGCAGATGTCTATGCTAAAGCTGCATTAGTTATTTCTGCGGTAATTGTGACTCGCTTCCTTGATTGATGCCTGAACACTGAGTACAGATGAGTGATCAATCTTCTGAATTAATATTGCTTTGCGAAATAAGAAGTTAATGGCAGCAACAGCTTAACGTCTCTAGAAATTGGGACCCATTGTATCCGTTTTACTAAATGTGAGCAGATTTTCCAGCAAATATTAGGGGGTGACCGAATATTAGGGGGTGACCTCCCCATCACATCCAGTCTGATGAAAAACAGTCAAAGGCAGGGTTTCTTCTGGCCTCAATGCGGCACACATTAATTCAATCTCTACTCAACGCACATGCACACACACATTTACTTACTTACTTAAGAGATTTCTATCCCACCTTTCCTCTGCCAAGGCAGATGCCAGCTTACAATTATTGGAGGGCAAAAAATACAGTACATAAAAATAGTAAAACAATACAATAAGCAATAAAAATAAAATACAAACAAAAACAGGAAAAATAGTTGGAGGAGGGCAAATTATTCACAATGCAGGTTGTGCTGCAGAGGTGCAAGAGGCAGACATGCCAACATCAAATGCTAGACGGAACAGCAAAGTCTTGAGCTCACACCAAAATGCCATGAGGGAGGAGGAATATCTTACATTCCCCGGTAGGGAGTTCTTTGTCGTGCCACTACCGAGAAGGCTCAGCCTTACACCAGCAACCCCTAACTTGGGAGAAAGGTGGCACTTGCAGGAAGGCCCCCTCAAATGACCTAAGAGGGCGGACCGGAATGTAAGGGTGAAGACAGTGCCTTAGGTAACCTGGACCTGAACCATGAAGGGCTTTAAAGGTCAAGACCAGCACCTTGAATTAGGCCTGGAACCAGCTCACAATCTGCTTTTTTCACTTATTCCATGCAGTTAGCTGCCATCTTTTTTTAAAACCATATGCTGATTTGAAGACCCTTAGATATGCGTGTATAGCTGCTAGTCCAGGCAATTTCAATGCATTCAAAATGGGACTGCATTGAAGTATTCAGTAGGTACAGAAAAATAGGTCACCTTCACAGGTTGCAAACTCCTCAGCAGGGACCAGGGCCAAGGTCCACCGAAAATCCTCTGCTCCTCTGAGGCATACGCCACAGTTGTGGCCTGTGCTTATCGAGTTCCTTGCTGCAGAGCAATGAATCAACATGTTCTGTCAGCCAATATAAGCAGTCCAAGAACCTCTACTACAACTATGTCTTATATTCTTGCAGTTCCGATTATATGCACAACTGAAATGGGTGAATCCAGCTGCAGACTGTACATCCCATTATGTGTACCACGCAAATATACTCAATTCAGCCAATGACTAAGGAATCAAACATTCCAGAAAAGTCTGGGAAACACTGAGTGAGAATATTTGGGGATTTGGAACTAGTTTTGGTCAATTTTGTTTTAATTATAGATTTTTATTCACTGTTGGATCTTGTTGCCAAAGTGATTTCCACAAGGCCTGGTGATAAGGCCTTGGATACGGCCTAACAGATGCATCCCAGACCCACCCCTTCCCTGGGCCAGCAAGCCTGCTGGCCCGCCCACCCCTGCCCAGTTCCACCCACTCCCACCCAGTTCTGCCCTCCCAAAACCGCCCCTGCACCAGCCAAGTTCGGCTGGTGCACAGGTGGCTCTCCAGCTGCCCTCCCAGGCCAGCACTATAGCTAGTGCTGGTGTGGGAGCATTAGTGCCAAAGTGGGGGTGCCACCCGGTACCCCCGTACCAGCAGTAATGACGTAGCCATGACACAACGGGGTGGTCCAGAGTGCACCCTTAATGATGAATGCGATGAAACAAACCACGTTGGAATATCTGTATTCTATAAAAGGTATGGTCAATTAACCAGAAAACCTTTCATTTACTTAAAAAATTAATTTCGTCATGGGGGAGCTACAAAATCTCCTTAGTTATTCCATTGCAGAAATAAAAGTCCAATCTAAATAAAACCAAAGAGAGAATAGCTCCATCACAGGGCAGCTGATGTCAAAAACCCCTGGGGGAGGTGAGGCAGTTTGGTGGAAGTTCAGTTGATTCTTATGTCTTCACCAGCCTTCTCTCTTATTTCCTCTCCCTTTGCTACATTTGGAAGTAGGGAGTCTTCTCCCTCCCCCCTCCCAGTGTCTTACATTCCTGTTCTGAAAGAAATAGACAATCACCTAAACAATTTGCATACAATATGAGAAACTTTATTCAAATATGATCAAGGCAGAAATCATGGACTGACTCCAAAAGCAGCTGGTGTTTCTCCAGCTGAATGTGTAGTGCTTCTCACTTAGTCATAGGAATGTCCCTTTAAGAAACAGGAGTACGTTTCCCACCATCCTCTTTTTATCAGTGTTTGACTGTGCATAGCCAGTGATAGGCTGCATTCTGAGCAGATCAGCAAGCTGGCGAAGAAACATTAAGACAGATCTTCCATGCAAGTTTGTTTCTTGATAAAGCGGGTTGTGTCGCAGAAACAATTTCCCAAGGCACATGAAACATCCATTTTTCATTTATGTATTGTTGGCCAAATAATAGTGAGCAAGTAAAATGGTGATATCTGCTTTTCATGCTCTCCTGAGAATGTAGGCTAGATCAGTATGGTTCACGCGCCTTTTTATGGACATCCATATAAACTGTGGAAAAGGTCATCTCTCACAGCAGATACATTTGCAGTTGTGCTCCCCTCCAAGGGTGCTCTTTATGTAAGAATGGTATACCAGGTGCTGATACAAAAGGGTTTTCCATTATACTTCCTCCTGGGCAAATGTGTGACACATAGCGTGATGTGTCTGTCGTGTCATTTCTCCGCTTGTGTGGGTAGTAGGATTACAATTTTTCACATCATCTTAACAATTAGAAAGTATATTCCTGCAATGAAAACTATCACAGGATTGAAGTGTCACTGTTGTGGGTCTTTGCACACTTCTGTTTTGATGTTGGTATTTATTTCTTAAGTCCTTACATTTCAATGGAAAGTCAAATGAAATGTTTTCCCTAAGAGAGGTGTTAAGTCCCGATCAGAACTTTGCAGGGTCAAAGTTTTAAAGCCCACCTAACCCCCACTGCAGTTTAGCCATGATGCCCCCCCCCACATACTATTTTTAGAAAGCAGATGAAAAAAATGCAGGCATGCCCTGGTATCTGCTGGGGTTCCATTCTGGACCCACATGTGGATACCTGAAACTGTGGATGCTAAGGATACCTTTTTAAAGCAAAGGGAACATCTGGTTCTGCTGCAACAAGGAGATTTGTTTAATGTTCCCCTCTCTTTTTAATAGGCATCCCAGTATCCATGATATCTGTGGATAACTGAAACCATGGATACTGAATCAGTGGATACCAGGGCCCAATTGTACTGGCCGACACATGGGTTAAAAGCAACATGTGTTTGCGTATTAGTAATATAATTTTGATCATTTGATCCTGCTCTTTATCCAAAATATTTTACAAAGATATTTTGGATTTATTTTTTCTTTGCAACCATGGGTGCAGAAATTGGCGAATGCATTAGATTACAGTGTTTACCTCTCTTGGATTGCAACTGACAAAAGGATTGATACTGCTGACACTTTTCTACATCACTAGAATATAGGTTCCAAAGTACAAAGATAAAGGACTCTGGAGTTTCAGCAATTGAGTGTGCAATCCTGAGCATTGCTGAATTAGGGCCGTGCGGCCTCCCAATTGGGGTTAGGAGGCGGCCTTATGGCCGCCTCCCAAGCCCGCTCAAGTCCCGCCCTCCCCTCGCCCAGAATCTCCCTCCCCCACCAATCCCCATGCCATCTCGGCACGGAGCCTCCCTCGCGCTAGCCGGCTTTGGCCAACGTGGGAGAGGCTCGGCACGGGCGCAATGGGATTGGCACTGCCTGCAGCGCTGGTCCCATTGCTCGAGCACCGATGCGGGGGGCCGATTGGCACCCCCACATCTGTGCTCACTGTGTCACGTCAATGCTATGACGTAGCTTTGACGCAACAGGCGCACTAGGATTGCACTGCCTGAAAAACATTGGACATCCCTGCCATGCACCTGAACTGAAGACAACCATTGAAATGTGAGAGGGAGATGCCTGGGCCCTTTTGAGGCACTGACTTGCTCAAATACAATCCAAATGCACCAGTCTGTAAAAACAGACTTCACTGCAAGTGTGAGAAAATGTCCTGGAGCTTGTGGTGCTTCTCTTAGTGATATGTCAAAGAAAGGGCCTCCCCTTTACAAAGATACTCTGAGCCTGAGTCCATGCATATCTACTCAGAAGTACGTCCTAAGTCAATGGGCTTACTCTCAGATGAAGGATAGGATTGCAGGTCTAGGAAAAATATCAGCCATCCTGCCAGCTCTTGTGATTTCTTGCTGCATCATTTCAAGTTCCTTGCATGTGGTGCCTCTGCATGGTTGATAATGTGCTGAAATCAGTACCATTTGATTTGCAACAGATCAAAACACTCAAAAATGAGATGGTTCTACCAAGATGCTTTCTTGTTTTATTTTAGGCTTTGCTACATTTTGGCAAAATGTGTTTTGCGTGTCGGAGCATTATGCAAACAGTTCCTGGAGAGCCCTACAAGATACATTCAGCCAGTCAGACATTATATTCATGATTAATTTATTCCCAAGGCTTTACCTCTATTATGCAGCTTGACAAGTAGGGTGATTTTTTTTTAACTGTGCATTATTTACTGATGTATGGCTCTCAAGGCCTTTACCGTTTGTCATTGACAATATACACAATTTCTATTGAGCACAATGGGGTTGTCTTCTGCGAAAGCCTACATAGATTCACATGGCTTGTCATATGACAATTTTCAAGGTTTTGAAGCAGTTTTTTTTACTGCATATCCTTTTGACTCAAGAAGCTTTCTACCTGGAAGCAACTAGTCAGCCTTTGTCTCCAGCTATATAGCAGTCCTGTGAGTTCTTCATGTGTACAACATAAAGTGGGCCATTGGCATCTGTGGGGATCTGTTCCAGGAACCCTGGCGGATGCCAAATTCTGCAGATAATGAAATTTGCAGGGGGCCCACACAGTGCCACAATTACTTGCCAGGGGGTCATGTGCAGCCTCCCAGTCTCCTGGACATCTGGAAGGCACTTCCATGAATGGTTGGTGCCAGTGGTGTCATCTAAATGATTTAAGAACAGGTACTCACTTTTGATTGGCACGTGTCAGGACCCGCCCACCGGAAGTGACATCATAAGCCAGAAGTGATGTCGTGGCAGGAAGTGACATGAAAAAAGCCCTTTTTGAGGCCTCAGATGATTTTAAACTGACCCAACAGTTGCAACAGTATTCCACAGCACCCCCAGAACATGTTAAGGAAGCCTGGCATCATGTTAAAACCCCAGAGCAACTCATTTTTCAGTGGCAAGGAAAGGCAAGGCTCCGCTCGCTGCCTGCCTGCCTGCCTGGCTCTGAGAACATGCAGGCAACTCAAACATGCAGGAAATTCAAACGTTGCAGAGGGCGGAGTCGACGAGTGGGCGGGCGAATGGGCGGGGCCAGCTGTAATCCTAGAAACCGATACTCGCGTACCCCCGCGTACCCCCTGCATGACGTCACTGGTTGGTGCCATTCAATCACATCCAGAAGGCCACATCCATGCCTGGCCTTCCCGTGTCACTTGGGAGGTGTTCTACTTCCCAAACATAGCCAGAACTCCCATCATATCTGAGAGGTCCTCTGAGTCCCTCCAACCATGGCCTTGGCATTCACTGATCCACAGGTGCCAAGTCCACAGATTAGGAGGGCCCACTGTAATGCAAATACCATAGCCACAGTAGTTGCTATCTGAATGACAATATATGCAACTGTGCTTGGGATCCAGTGCAATCAAATAGGCCATGATTTCGTGACGTCCTTAGGATTCAAATTGCTCTATGCAGCTAGATAGTGGTAGCTTCCAAATGGAACCTTCCAAAAGTCTACTGATTTTCCCCACACCTGTGCAAAAAAATTAAAGAGGTCTTACCTGTTACCAACTGACTGCCTCAAGGATCTAGGAGAGCCACTGCTGCACAGCCAGCAGTGCTTGCCATTTGTAGCCATTTGCATTTGTCTGGGATTGTAAGGGATATTTTTTCCCCTTCTCCAGGGATCAGCAGGATTCTTATGATCTGCAGCAGCCATCAGTGTTGAATGAATGAATGAATGAGTTTATTACGGTCATAGACCAGTACAAACATCAGTGTTGAGTCTAATCCATGGGTCAAAATCCGTGTATAAAAAGTTGGACATGCATGTCATCATTGGCATTGTGCAACACTGCCAAGCATTATATTGGCCAAATCTCTTGTACATTGCCAGGCAAATCTATTCCCCATGATCTGAACCGATACCTGTGCCTGTTGTTCAGCTTTTGCACATGTGGTTTACCTACATGAGGAAGAGAGATAGATTTGCCCTTTTCCCTTCTGATCCATCAGACCCTGTTCAGGTTTGCATGGACAGGTCACTATTATGGATGCCCAGGTTTCCTTTTATGTGTTCAAAGCAAATGTTAGATTTGGGCAATTATGAACTCAGTTCATTTTCAAAACTCATTTCAAATAAGAAGCCAGAATCCAATCAAACATGTTCCAAAGTTCTATTCTCAAAAGAACTAAAGAATGAAGTTTAAAAGGTATTTTGGTTCAGTGGGTTTTTTATTTTTGTTGTAATTTGATATATTTTTTTTACTATTTCTATCAGTAGTGGTTTTAGGGATGAGTTAGTAGGCATTCATTGTAGTGACTGGCTGCTGCTTATATTCCAGGCAATGAAAATTCCAAACGTTCAGGTCTGAAGTCCTAGCCAAATAATAAGGGCTTCTTCTGGTGTAGGAATGACATCAAATTTGGTACCAAGTGAGGTTAACTCCACATATGGAGCATGACAACTGAAGAAGCCATTTCTCTGGAGAACATCTGCCTATCTTCAGGAAGTAGGGGAAGAAGACTCAGGAAAGAGTCTCTGAAGAAAACATTCAAACAGCTCAGGTGAGACAAGGTGATCTTTCAAAACCTATGTAGGTCGCAAGCCATTTAGAGCAGTGGTTCTCAAACGTTTTAACACTGGGACCCACTTTTTAGAATGGCACTCATTTCAAAACCCACTGGAAGTGACATCATCAGGCAGGAAGTGCCTTAACTGTGACATAGTCAAATGACACTCCTGGAATGCAAACTGGCATTCTTGGACTGCAGCAATTGCACAACCAGGAAACAGAAAGCAAGATTAGGACAAAATATTATGTAAAAGCACTGAACTAAAACCAAAATTAAAAAAAAAAACACCTCTGTTGAAAATTCAAACTGTTAACACTCACAACTGGAATATAGCAACTGTCAGGCCTGCAGCTTCCAAGATGACTGCTCCCAGCTTTCCATGACCCACCTGACATCAGGACAAGACCCACCAAGTGGGTCTTGACCTATAGTTTGATAATGATTTAGAGCATTAATAGCAAGCACCAGGATTTTCTGTTGAGTTTGGAAATGAGTCAGCAGTCAGTGATGTTCTTCAAGACTCGGCAGGATGTGGCCTCTTATTGCCAGTCCCACTTAATAGTCTAGGAATGTAGCAAATGTCCATTCAAGCCACTTCCATTCCCCTTGAAAAGTTGAAGTGCCTTCCTCCTTTGGCTAAAATATGCATTTTCCAATTTTAAACTGGTATTTACACTGTTTTACGCACCCTCGACAAAGAACATGCCTGCCAACTTGAGACAACCAAAGAATAAGTGTTCATCAGCCCCTTCTTCACAGAGAAATAAGAACTCTTTCTCGCTCTTCATAAGACACATCCAACAGGAGACACATTTATGGGTTTATTTACTCTATATTTATGCCCGACCTCTTGAACAGATCTGGTAAAAAGCTCATTTTCACAGCTACCTGCTCGACACATTACATAGAAATATTAGCCCTGATAACTACATTGCTCTGCCATGTTAGTGAGTAATAACAAAGTGACATGACAGTGCAGAACATCCTAAACTGTAAATCTTGTCACCTGCATGGCTCTTTTTTTATAAGAACATGTAGAAAATAGATGTTTGGTCCAAGAGCTGAACAGGTTATTAATGAGAGCTGGCAGATGTCTATCTATGGACAAAGAATGAGTCACACTGACCCTACAAGACTCAAGTTAACAAGGTTCCTCCTGCACCCCACTCTCCAGTTGGCAGCTGGATAATGAAATATCAGTGTTTACCTGCAGTAGCCATTAGGACAAACTAATGAACTGGCTCTGAAGATACAAGCAGGTCATCACCTGCTTTGTCAGTCAATCATACTATTAAGGATTCAATTTCCATCACGGTAGGTCCTCACAAGTTAATTGAGAGGCTACTAGTCTCTAATTAGTGCTGGGCATACATACTGTGTGACAAAACCTTAAAGCAAATCATCGATTCATTAAGGTGTCTCTTCATATATTCCTGAGAGTCAAAGGATTGATAGATAGTAATGACAGCAGCAAGGAAAAAAAAACCAGTTTAAATGAAAATACATTTTAAAGACTGTTTCTCATTATTTTTACAGCTACAGCTGTCGATTTCCTTCCTCGGTTCGAGAAACTGCTTCCACTACCAGAGCCTACCTAGGAAAACTTTTTTGGAATGAAAGATGCTTATTATGCCAACAACCTATAAGCTTGTCCCTGATGAACTCTGTTCTGCTTGTCAATTTGGCAACGATCAATTTCTTTTCTAACATCTGATTTGATTGCTGAATATAGTTTTGTTATAGAAGCCACATTCTTCCAAAACACCTTGCAGTTGGGTTTTTCTGCCACTAATTCAATACCGTGTGCCCCCGAGCACATGGTGCAGCAGGTGTTGTGCAACATTATGTGAACGCAATGAGTGTGCGGCCCTGCACCAGGGATTCATGTAAAGCAATTCTAGACAAAGGGGGACTTTTTTGTGCGTTTTTAAATGACCAAAACAGAGAAGCAGATTTTAATCCTGAATAATTGGCAACTACTGAAAAAGTGGATTTGAAGAGAGAGCAGCTTTTTGTTAAGGGTCTGTATAGTGCCATGAACATTTGAGATCTCCCTCTTCTTCCTGTTCTTTGGTAGCAAAACATCTGTTGGATGTTCCATATTTGATTAATTCTAAACCTTCTTAGAAACAAGAATGAGCTCGTTTCCCCAGTCTTCTCATTTCATATTATCTAACTAGGAGTGCCGCAGCAATGAGAATCCATTTGCTAATTCCCTGCTTTGAGTTTCTATGAAGATAGTGGTGTGTCAAAGGCACAAGCTTCCAATGATATTAGATGAAGAACAGCCCCATCCACAGCCCAGGCAAAATGACGACAGCCGTAGTCCTATGCATGCTTACCTGGGAGTAAATCCCATTGAGCACAGTGGAATTTACTTCTAAGTAAAACTGAAAAGGTTTGTGCTATTGGATTTAATCTGGCTGTTTATAAGGGACAAGTTTGATTAAATCTGATCAGCTTGAAATTTATTTTAAGAATTTATATCCCATCTTTCCTATGCCAAAGCAAATGCCTAACGCAGCTGAATGCAAAAAGGTAGGATCAAATGCTTTACTAAAACAGATATCAGTCAGAGGCAGATCTACTGTAAAAGCGCAATCCTAACTTGGAGTTAGGCCAGCACAGTTAGGCCAGCAAAGTTTGGCCACCGTAAAGCATATTTGGACTACTCTTGAAGGATGGCGCACGTCTGTGTGCTGGCCTCTCTGATTCTGAAATGGTCCAAACCAGTGGCGTCATTCACCCGGTACGCTGGGCGGGACTTACCTTTGAGCGGCAGTCCGCCCGTTGCGTCACGCCGCGTTCCGCCGCTTTCCTGCCCGCCCTGGCGGACGCAATGGGCGGACTGCCGCTCAAAGGTAAGTCCCACCCAGCGTACCGGGTGAATGACGCCACTGGTCCAAACATACTTTATGGTGGCCCTTGTGCCAGCCAAACTTGGCTGACCTAACTGTGCTGGCCTAACTCCAGGTTAGGATTGCGCTCTAATGAAACTTAAGCTTCAGGGCCCCAAATCCTGAAGAGGGTCCTGAAGTGACTTCAGTTCACATTGCTTAAAATTTTTGTGTCTACTGTATGAGAAGTGTGTTTTTTTTAAAATAATAGTATAGTGCAATAGTCACATAACTGATTAATTTATATTCAACAAATTTGAGAGGGCCCCCATAACAGTTCAAGCTTCAGTCTGCCACTGCTATCAGTTGAGCTGGATTGCGCTGAAAGCAACTAATTCAGCCTTCTCAAGGAGATACCTTCAGCTTCCAAGTGGCTCAATTCGTATTACCGCCCTGTGAGTAATAAAAGAGTGTCTGACGGCGAGAGATATTGCTGTTGAACCTCATAGTCTTCGTCTCAGAGTACAAACCTCTGCTCCTCCTAATTATCACCTCAAATAGGAGACAACACTTCTGACCCTCAGAGCTCATTTCCAGCTCAGTTTTTCTTCAGTCCAAGCAGAAGAAGAAAAAACTCGGTGCCTTTGTCCTCCCCACCTGTGGTTCTCAAGCTGCTGCTCCATGTGCAGTGGGGTGCCGGATCATACCATTTAGCTTTATGGTGCTCAGCTGACTGTACTACGTACTACCAGCTGTGCCTACTTGATCAGTTACCTACAATGTCAGTCCAGTTCAATGTCTCTTTAAAAAAATCTTATTTGGCTAGAGCATTTGGCACAGAAATCTGAATAAGCAGAAAGAGAAAGCCTCCCTACACTGCTCCTCTTTCAAATGAACAGGTGCAGGGAATGGTAGGAACTGGCAGAGCTGTAACGTCCTATCCCAGCACCCTGGGGCAGGGACGTCTTGACTCTGCCCATTTCCCCCTCCCCCCAGGCAGGGACGTCATGGGTTCTTCCCAGAGGAGGGGTGGGCAAGCACAGCACCACCTCCTTCAGGGAGAATCCCTTGCCTTTGCCCCGCAAAGGCAGTTTCGTCCAGCATTCCTGGAGGAGGGAAGCAGCAGAGCCACCTCCTTTGGGGAGAATCTAAGGAGACTGCCTTTGCACCACAAGTGCAAAGGCAGCTTCTTCTGGTGTCTCCCTGGAGGAGGGATGTGCGCAAAGCTCTCCTGTGTGGGGAGCCCAGAGCTCTTGGCACTGCTTGCGGTGCAAAGCCAATCACCTCTGTAACTAGGATGGAGCCTGGGGCCAATCCTGCACCCCCTTTTAGCGTAGCACCTGGAGCAGCTGCCCCTCAGGCTCTGCCTTAGTTACGGCTCTGGGAAACAATGCCTGTATCCCCTGCTGTTTAGAGAGCTGGCATTTACAGAATTCTAAACAGTGGAAACAAAGGGCAACATACAATTTTCCAGTGCTCTTCCTAGGACCTGAGGGCAGGGGAAGAGATACATATATGACTGCCACTCTTCATCTTAACTTCACAACAACCCTGTTAGGTAGCTCAGGCTGAGATATAGTAACTGGCCTTAGAACATTCTATGAGTTTCATGGCTGACTGGGGACTCTAACCACTATACCATACTCACTCTTTTTCCTGTGGCATTCATTTAAAATAATGAACTAAGGGCGCAAACCTTACCTACTTTCCTGACATAGCTGTGCCAGTCGGGCATGTGCTGCATCCTGCAGTAGAGTAGTAGTCATGGAGTCCTCCTCAAGGTAAGGGAATGTTTATTCTCTCACCTCGGAGCTGCATTGCCCTTACTCTGCTGCTGGGCAACCACTGAAAAAGTGGATTTGAAGATGAGAGCAGCTTTTTGTTAAGGGTCTGTATAGCGCCATGAACATTTGCGATCTCCCTCTTCTTCTATTCCTGTTCTTTGTACCCTAAGACTGCAATCCTAGCCACACTTATGGGGGGACAAGTCCCACTGTGTATAATGGGGCTTACTTCAGAATCACAGTGCATAGGATTGGGCTGTAAGCCACATACCTGAACTTTCACGTACTTTCAGGCCTCCAGAGGAAAGTAGTTCTACAAGGCCAACAGCTGCAATGACTTCATTAGTAGAGGTTTGGGGTGTTGCCTTTCAGACCTAATGAGAAGCAGCAGCCCCAGTCATTACCCCCACTGCAAAGGCTGCCATCTGAGTCATCCTAGCAGCATCTCACTCGCTGATGAAGGGAAAGAAGAAAACTCTTCCATTCAAGAATCCGTTAGTGAGCTTCAGAGCCAGGCTGGCTGCGGAAATGAGTCATTCACATTTCTGTTGAACGATCCAATAACTCAACTCCAAACCTCATTCAGAGTATCACAGGAGACACACTTATGGGTTTCAGTCCAGTGCTTGTATCTTGAGGAATTTGTGACAGCTGCTCAGGTTTGACAAACCTTCAGCACCTGGAGGAGATAGAAAAGTGGGTGGTGGTGTGGCAATGAGGAGGGAAAGTTTGTCGCCCCTTCTTTGTACTTAGGATGACTGCAACGGGCCACCTTTCTGCTCTGCACAGCATGTTTCACATGAACAGAAGCAAGGGATGCTAGGACCTGATTCACTGCAAATAGAAGCAGCAGGGAAGCTTCCTGTCGTGTTCATTGTAAGGAAAAAGAAGCGGGCAGGCTCCAAATTGCCTTTCCCTTCCTGTTTTGTGCTTTGTAAGCATCCTTACCTTGAGGAGCCTCCATGACTGCCTCCCCCCACTGCAGGATGCAACACATGCCCCATTGGCACTGCTGCATCAGCATTGGGAAGATGGATAGGATTGGGCCCTTAGACTAGCACATGACCAGAACGCGTAGCTGCTGGTGTAGCTGCAGCTCAGGTTTTGAAGCAACTGTTCTGACAGGCACATGCCACTTCTTTCTGTGTCACCTGCCTATCTCCAATGAGCCGCTCTCTTTTGAAGCCTTTGTGATGTCTCTTGTTCTCTTACGACACAAGTCATTCCCGCCCTCTCTTGGTTGCCATCCATCTGCCAATATGGTATGATCTGTTCCTCCTTCCTTGGATAATTTGATGACCCTCCGATCATTTTTTCTTGCCAGAATCCTGCCAGGTGCAGCTCAACATGGATTTGAAAAGCTGCATCTGCCAAAAATTCCTCTTCTATACAATGGTTAAAGGCAGTGGTGGGATTCAAATAAATTAACAACTGGTTCTAGGACATCATAAAAAGGTAAAGGTTTCCCCACGACCAAATGGTCTAGTCGTGACCGACTGTAGGGGGCAGTGCTCATCTCTGTTTCAAAGCCTGTGGAGCCGGCGTTTTTGTCCAAGGACAAGCTTCCGTGGTCATGTGGCTGGCATGACTCTAAGCCGTAGCGCACGGAACGCCATTCCCTTCCCACCGAAGTGGTCCCTATTTATCTACTTGCATTTAGGTGCTTTCGAACTGCTAGGTTGGCAGGAGCTGGGACAAGCAACGGGAGCTCACTCCGTCGCGCAGTCTTGAACTCCCAACCTTGCGGTCAAAAGCCCAGCAATAGCGGATTAACTCGCTGCACCACCACGTCCATAGCCAGAGCAAACCCCCCCCCCCGAAGCCAGCCGAGGTAAGCGAGTGGGTGAGGCCCGGCCATTTAACAACCGGTTCTATAGAACCTGGGCAAACCCCCTGAATCCCACCACTGGTTAAAGGTATAGATACCCTGTCCTTCGTTGTATCTGGTAACCCTGTCTTTGCTTTAAGTTGGAAACTGTCCAATTACCTTCAGCCAAGTCAGAATATCTCAGCTTGCTTTAGCCCTGTTCTTTGGTCCACACACATCCATATATACACAAGCGTATTGTACTATATTCAGGTAACATCTATTTAAAATTTTAAAATAACTCATAATCCAAATATATAACTAATAACCCCAAATCACCCCCAAATAACTCATAATGTCATCCTGGTACCAGAGGTGTCTTTTAAGGGGGTGGGGATGGGTTATTTCAAAGGTTGGCAGCCTCTTAACACCAACAAGCATATCAGGTTTTGAGATTCCTCCTACCTGGGGTGTGCATTCTATCTGGTTGGGGGAAAGGTTCATTCATTTTTTGTGAAGATTTTTAGGAATTCTTCACTCTTGTCAAGTTAATAGAAAACATTTGAATCTTTTGGTATTTTTAAAAGGTGTTGGTGGTACCCAGTGCATCTAGTGGTACATTATATTTTCACACTGTATTATTTTCCGTTCACAGTGTTTTTGAGTGTTTCAAAAAAGCAATAGAAATGAACAAGTTTCAGAATACACAGTTGTTAGTCACTTACGACTGCATTCCTTCATGTGCTCTCCAGGAGTTCAAGGACCAGTGATGAGTGTTGGTGGGGAAGGGGACTGGTAGGGGAATGGCGATTGCAGCACCGCGGACCCCTAGGGACATACCTGGGGGGGGGGGGTTGTGAAGCTTCCAGGAGGGCCCTGGAACCTCACCGTCTCCTCCGTGAGTCTCTCCTCCACAGCAGTGAGGGGATTTGCAATTGGAACTCACTTCCTGTTTTCAAAAAACCAGGCTTCCCAGAGGCCTCAGAAGCACAGGAAGCACAGTTCCCCTCGCCTCTGGAGGAATCAGGTTGAGCCAGATCCACAGATAAAAAATCCACGGATAATAAAGGCGCAACTGTATATTTACTCACCATGACCATTAATGATTTAATCCAGTAGATTCTCAGTTTATACTTGGGAAATAATTATAAAGCTTGAAAATCAAGTATTAATTGTGATGTTAAAAGAAGCCCAGGGGGCATATTTCCACAAGCTGCACATTACATGTCAAAGAGCCACATGTGGCATGTGGGCTGCAGTTTGCTCCCCCCCCCAGTATTTTACCCTATGAACAAAAGCCTATGAACAGAGAGCATTAAAAAGTATTTAAGAGTTGGTCAGCAGACCCTTGCCCCTGTTGTTGTTTGCTTGTCTGTCTTGCTGCCAGGGCATTTGTTCATTTGACCCGCTGGTGCTGGTGAAACAGCCCCAATCCAGCCACTACCCAAGAACTGCTGTGCCAAGGTGGCATGCAGAGCTGGTAACCACCCACTGCCCTTTTTCTTTCCCACTTTCTTCCATTTCTTGCCTTAAGTGCAACTGAAAGCTACTATGCCAGTACTGGCTATGCGACCATCCTTTATGGCTATCTTGCAAAGCAACCCCTTCTTCTGGGAAAGCGGTTCCGGCTCTTGCCCAGCTTCCCTCCTCAAGTCAGCCAGAGCCACTGCCTAGCCTCTAGGCTTGCTTCAGAGCCACTCCTGCCTTTTTAACCCCATTTTCAACCTAGGAAATTTCTTGGCCTTGGCATTCCAGCCCTGGGATCCCTGCAATGCAGCCCACCTAAGTAACAGAGAAGGGATAAATAATCTTGATAAATAATCTTGGCACAGCCCCACCATCAACCCACAAAGCCCCCTTTTCAATCTTGTCTCAAGTGCAGTCAATTTGATGACGCACTTAGTGCCTCTATCATTTCCTTTCTCTGTGGGAGTGTTGGGTTAAGCCTTTTATTTTTGATCCCCTGAACCTGCATTTGAAAATTATTCCCACAAGGAAACTTTCATTGTTGCACCTTCCCCTTCCTTGTGCTGCCCCACACACTGAACCTTGAGCCCAGGGTCCTACCACACAAAATAGATTTTTTTTCCAGTGTGCACTTGTTAACGTATGTTTTAAAAGCACACCGAGTAACAAATACCACGTGATGACGGTGCTTTGGATGTTCTGTCCCGCAAATGACTATTGAACAGGATAGCTTAAACTTTACTAAGTTTAAGTAAAAGGGACTTTGTGACCAAATAGAGTAAGTTAGAGAAGTGCAAAGGCAGAAGGCACCCAAAGGCAGAGGACAACAAAGAATTGTTGCACTCAGAGCCACGTAGTGTAATGTCATCCCCATGTGGCATTTTTTGACAAGTTTCATTTATACCTGTCCTGTCATCCTGAGCACTCCAAACACATCAATTTCTGAATCAATTTCAGACACAATCATCTGTGTCTGAAAAGGATGCTCTTTTCAAAGTACACCATGTCAATGTCCAGGACATATTGGATCAACTCATGTTAATTTTTCCAAGGAGTCCACAAGCTCCATGTTTTTCTTTACTTCTCTCACATGTACATCTTCTGCCTTTTCTTCATACCACAACCATTTTTTCCCTTTTTTCCATGTGCCAGCTTGACACCTCTTAGAAGGATGCAGTTCAGTTAACACAGATGTGCGTAGCTCTATTTTGAAGATTTGATTCACTAAGTAGTTCCACTACTGACACTTGTGCTAAATCGTGTCTCTTGTGTGAAGGATTATTATACAAATGATCCAGATGTCTTCATTCAGGGAAGCACTTCTGCTATAAGCATATTTCCTGAGCACTCCTCTATTGCTGCCAAGAAAATCTGATCCCAGAAAGCAGAACAATTGAGATTTTGAACTCCACTTGGGAATGTTTGCATGAGTTCTGTCCAAACCCAGCAGTGTAGTAACATATTCTGAACATAAGAACATAGGAACATAAGAAGAGCCCTGCTGGATCAGGCCAAGGCCCATCTAGTCCAGCTTCCTGCATCCCACAGCGGCCCCACCAGGTGCCCCAGGGAGGCATGAGACAACAAGATGCTTGCATCCTGTTGCCACTCCCTTGCACCCAGTACTCTGAAGTAGCCTACTACTAATGTAAGGAGGTTACAACCCATCATTGCATATAGCCCACGATGGACTTTTCTTCCAGATATCCGTCCAATCCCGTCTTAAAGGCATCTAGACCAGATGCCATCACCACCTCCTGTGGCAAAGAATTCCACAGATTAACTACCCGCTGGGTAAAAAGGTATTTCCTTTTATCTGTTTTAACTCTCCCAACACTCAGCTTTAGCGAATGCCCCCTGGTTCTGGTGTTTTGAGAGAGGGAAAAGAATATCCCTCTATCGACTCTATCCCTTCCGTGCATTATTTTGTATGTCTCAATCAGGCGCCTTTTTTCTAGGCTGAAGAGCCCCAAACACTGCAGTCTTTCTTCATAAGGGAGGTGCCCCAGCCCCGTAATCATTTTCATCACTCTCTTCTGCACCTTTTCCAACTCCACTATGTCTTTTTTGAGGTGCGGCAACCAGAACTGTACACAATATTCCAGGTGTGGCCTTACCATCAATTTGTACAATGGCATGGTAATATTGGCTGTTTTATTCTTAACCCCTTTTTTAATTACCCCAAGCATGGAATTGGCCTTCTTAATTGCTGCCGCACACTGGGTCGATACCTTCATTGAATTGTCCACCAGCACCCCAAGATCTCTCTCCTGAACTGTCACAGACAGCTCAGAACCCATTAGCCTATAGGTGAAGTTTTGGTTTTTTGCCCCAACGGGCATCACTTTACACTTGTCTATGTTGAAACGCATCTGCCATTTTGCCGCCCATTCCCCCAACTTGGAGAGATCCTTCTGGAGCTCTTCACAATCCCCTCTGGTCTTCACCACCCGGAAAAGTTTTGTGTCATTCACAAACGTGGCCACCTCACTGCTTATCCCTGTCTCCAGGTCATTTATGAACAA
This sequence comes from Lerista edwardsae, assembly GCA_029204185.1. Lineage (NCBI taxonomy): Eukaryota > Metazoa > Chordata > Lepidosauria > Squamata > Scincidae > Lerista > Lerista edwardsae. The sequence goes on from JAJKFI010000031.1 coordinate 10,342,899, forward strand.
GTTGAAAAGCACTGGCCCCAAGACAGATCCCTGGGGCACTCCGCTTTTCACCTCTCTCCATTGTGAAAATTGCCCGTTGACCCCCACTCTCTGTTTCCCAGCCCTCAACCAATTCTGAATCCATAAGAGAACCTCCCCTCTTATTCCCTGACTGTGACGTTTCCTCAGCAGCCTTTGGTGGGGGACTGTGTCAAACGCCTTCTGAAAATCCAGATATATGATATCCACAGGTTCACCCACATCCACGTGCCTATTGACCTTTTCAAAGAATTCCAAAATGTTCGTGAGGCAAGACTTACCTTACAGAAGCCATGCTGACTTGCCTTCAGCAACACTTGTTCCTCTGCATGTTTTAGGATTTCATCTTTGATGAGGCTTTCCACCATCTTACCCAGAACAGACGTTAGGCTGACCGACCTATAGTTTCCAGGGTCCCCCCTTCTCCCTTTCTTAAAGATTGGTGTGACATTGGCTATCCTCCAATCCTCTGGCACCGTGGCTGTTGGAAGGGACAAGTTGCATACTCTAGTTAAGAGGTCTGTAGCTATTAGTGATCTGCAATCTGTCCACATCCCCCTTCCTCCTCCTCCTCCTACGCCTCCCCCTTCATCTCATTGTTTACCTCATACTTTTAAGTGATCCCCAATCAGGATTGAAACGCTAAGAGGCAGTGGTGGCCATTTTGCCTGGGCTTGTGCACTCCATCATGTGACACTCCAGCATGGAATCCAGAGCGTACCGCCCTCCTGCCACCTACACCACTGTGGGCACCAATTGGACAGTGGCTTGTGACATCACTGATACTAACAAGAAATATAGCCTGTTGTACTGACTAGTTCTGAAGCAGGGGAGGAGGAAGGATTTCCATATGATGGGAAAGTGATTTGCTCCATGACAGATTATAAAGTGACCTCATTACCTGTTTTTAGCCCCAGAAGCTGCACCACAACTCCACCGTATACCATACAAAAACATTTCAAACAGAGTGGACAATATTAGCTCTGTTCAGTGAAACAGAGATGCATATCCATGAAGTAGATGCATAACATTTGGAGGTCCTCCTCTTTTATTTGATAGTTTGTGAAATCGTTGTAACTAGATCTATCCTGTGTATTTTTGGTGTCATTTTTCCTTCTTTTTTAATTTAAAGGTTCTAACCCTTGATGCAGCCAAGACATGGTTCCAGTCTTGCAGGCAGCTTTCTGCCCAGCTGTTTAATGAGAAAGAGATGCAAAAGCTGTTCACGATCTGCGGCATGTGCAGACACTGTTGCTGGGACTGGAGGCAGCCGACATGTAGCCGGTTCTTGAGATTGCTCTGAACAGGGGAAGTAAAGGAGACAGGGAAATAAAGTAATCAGCAGCAGCAGTGTGCCTGCCCATCATCCACCTACCGTTGTGTCAACCTGTCCATCAGTCAGCCCTTTCAGTTGCCAGCAGCCTACTCACAAGCCTGGAAAACGTTTATTTTGATCTGCCAGGAACATGTAGCAAAGTTAGTGAATAGGTGACAGTCCAGAAATGGGATTTGCTATTCTTCCTTCCCTTCCCCCTATCTGAGGTAGGCCAACATGAGGAAGTGTTTCCCGGCTGGTGCAGAGGAGTGACGACCTGGGAGTGAGTGAGTGAGTGGGGGGGAGGGCATTTCTGGGCAGGCGGTGGGTGGGGGGATGAGCCCAGGATTAGGCCATACGGGCGAATCCTAGAACCGTTCCCCAGGCCACGCAGCCCCGACTCGGGCCATGCAGCCTCCTCAGTTCTGCGCCTGGTATTTGGCAGGCGTAGATCTGAGGAGCACATTGGGGAGGCTGCCGTGCAAGGGCACAAACAGGTGGGATGCTCCAGCCTTCCATATACTGCGCTGGATACAGCACAGGCCTGCCTGCTCCAGCGCAGTATAGGATTGCGCTGCCCATCAGCCCAACCAGGAGTAGCAGGCACAAAGGGAATAGTTATAAAGCAGGGATATGTGAAAAGATGATGGCGAGCCTAGGCACAGTTCTTACATGGCAAGAGCGATTCGGTAGAAAAGCGTAAGCAGAACATCTGGTGCCACTTTCTAGAGTACAGCTGTAATGTTATAAACATTTACTTGTGGGTAATCCCCATGGAAAGTGGGACTTTCTTCTGAATAGATGTGCATAGGATTGCTTGCACTGTTATGATTATCCAGACTAGTGCAACTGTCATTGACATATCAATGAGATGGCCACATCTCTGAATAAACGGCAAGTAATCATGCATAGACACTGAATGTTTCACGGTGTGTAATTAATTGCTCACTTCTACCACCTTGTGGAGACTCCTATTCATCAATGCAGCTTGTGAGTGTAGCAAAGTCAAATCTCCTGTTATAACTTCACAAAGCTCAGCAAGGGATTTGATCCCAGCTCATTATTCTTAGACTTCTCTGGATAAGAAGTTCCATAAACTACAGCCAGAGGCAGATCTAAGGGAGGGCAAAGCTCTAAGTTTTGCAAGAAGCCTTACCTTGCAGTGGAAATCACTCCTCTCCTGCAACGTTTTAGCCAATCCTCACAGGGAATAGCAACATCTTGGCGTTGCTTACTGGCTACAGCAGCAAGGGAGAGGAGGGATTTACATGACAGGGTAAGGCTTCTTGCAACACTTAGAGCTTTGCCCTCCCCGTAGATCCGCCTCTGACTACAGCTGAGCTAAAATAAAAGTCCTTATAGGAGAACTTGCAGCTTCAATTTGGATGGGGGAAGGTGCTTCAGATATAGAGGCTTTTGGTGGTGGGATGGTGGCATTCACCCAAATGCTTTCAGAGGCATGAAGAGGTTTCTTCTTAATGAAACCTTCAGCATAAGGTTCAGTCAGTAACCTTAGTAACCTTAGTCAGTAAAAGATTTCCCTGAGGTCAAGCAATTTATTTTATGTCTTCCCTATCATCGTCTTATTTTCCCCCAATCAATGTTCTACCCAGCTAACCAGGTGGTATTGGCATGCACCAATTGATTGGGCCTCCAAAAGCACCTGACAGAAGTCATTGGCAGGTCTAGAGATGCCCACATTCAAATGGACAAGCCAAGGCCATCACCAAACAAACATCTCTTAAAGTCGAGCTCAAGGATCTGTGTCCTGGCTTGACTCCCTCAGAGAAAGGACCTACGTCCAGTCAAGTTCTCACCATCTCCATGAGGATCAGAGAGCTGTAATTGACCCTTCAAGCTGATACTGGAATAAGTAGAGCTTGTGGACAGTGAGATTAGCAGCTCAAGCCTATCCTGGGCTGTCCTAGAGCATGAAATGTCTTGTCCACAATGGGCCTATTTGAATCTGCACCAACTCTTGCACTGGCATAAATCCAAGTGAATTCAAGGGGGTGTGTTGAACCCAGGCTGGAAGTATAGGATATTGGCACTACCACTGCCATTGATATCCAACCCAACCCACCCTTGTCACAACCACAGCTGGTCCTGATCCCCCCCACCCAATCCTCCCCCCAGAACACCCACTCCACCAACTTACTTGCTCCAGCAGAGGTGCCATGGCTTCCTCATGAGGAAGCTGCTTGAACCATTCACTAATGAGGATACGCTGTATCTTCAAAACTAGAAGCAATAGGGCAAAACTGATGCCACTTTTGGAATCAGCACCCTAAATTCATATCAAACCGCCATAAATTTAAGGTAAAAACAGTTTTTCCAACTCTCAATTTTACAGGCCTGTGTTATCTATTTTGCAGCATTACATGTGCACCACCAGCTGCAGGAACTGATGAATTATGTGCCTTAAGGAATATTTTCTTTGCCCTTCTGCAAGTAGGGGATGGAGCCACACACACTCACCATGTAAGAAATGTGTGGTTCAGTTTCCCAAGTACAGGGTGATCAGATACAATGGAGGACAGAGCGGCTATACCTTTAACAATTGTATACTGCACAAGAGGCAATGTTTGTAGGTGCAGTTTTTTAAACCCTTCTGTGTTGAACTGCACCTCTTCTCTACCATGATTAAAGCACTCTGTTCTCCATTGTATCAGATCACCCTGTACAAGTACAGTATAGCTGGGAAAGATTCCTGTCTGAATTCCTGCAATGTCACTTGCACTAACTGTGAAGGCAATAGTCAGCTAGATGGACCAGTGATCTTGTAAGAATTCTAACCATGGGAACTTTGTCATATGTATGCATGTGGCTTAATAAGAACATAAGGAAAGCCTTGCTGGATCAGGCCAAGGGCCCATCTAGTCCAGCTTCCTGCATCTCACAGTGGCCCACCAGATGTCTTAGGGAGCACACAAGACAGCCAGATACTTGTATCTCATTGCCACTCCCCTGAATCTGGCATTCTGAGGTAGCCTATTACCATCACACCACCCCCAAGGAGACCCGAGACTGGTTAGGATTGAACTATTAAACACAAGTGACCATTTTTTAAAAACATGAAACCTACTGAACACACCAGCCATCCCCTGCCCGTCTGAGCTTGCTAGATTCACATCCTCTTTAAATTTCCATTAAAATTTCTTTTACAAGCCAAAAAAGAAATAAATAAAAGGGTACATGTTGCAAAGAAACATTTGTCAATCTAGCATTGGCTCTCAAAGTATGAGACACATTTCATAGCATAGTGGGTCCAATTTTGTTCTCCATTATCTTTATTCTTTTATATGGCATGATATAATAAGACTTTAGGGAATGGAGAAATTGGGAAGTGACACCTTGTAAAGACATCATTAAAAATAATAGGGCCATATCATCACAAGAACTTGAAACAGGAATGAAACATAAGCCTGGTGGCATTATCAATATTTTCAAGCTAGGCTATTTCTTGGTGAAGAGATCAATCAGTCAGGACAATATTGGATTTTTCAGGCACTTTCATTCTATCAGAATCAAATGGATTGTTGGGGAAAAAAGATATAGGTATACTGTTATCATAAGTCCAAAGAGAAGAACTTATATGACCAAATGGATCTCTGGCTGGCAGAGATTTGACGTGTTGATTAAGCACATCCAATCACCCAGGGAAGTCCCATGTGAATGTGCCACAAAAGTGCATTGCTGGCATGGGATTGCAACCAGCATGACAGTTCTTACATAAGCTGTATTTAGAACAACACAGGTTTCATTAGGCTGACACCACCACTGACCTTTCTGCTCAATTTAATTGGAGCTTAATTAACGTTGTAATCCAGGCAGAATTCTCTTCCTTGCAAAAATATTTATGTAGCTGGTGGAAGGAGCACCATCATTGTGTGTATGTATGTATGTCCATGACCATTCTTAGGAGACTGGGGAATCCCATGGACGAAAATGAATTATCTACACAGCATCACTGCTCTAAGAACATAAGAAGAGCCCTGCAGGCCAAAGGCCCATCTAATCCCACTTCCTGTATCTCACAGTGGCCCACCAGGTGCCTCAGGGAGCACACGAGACAACAAGATGCCTGCATCCTGTTGCCATTCCCTCTACATCTGATCTGCCATGATGACCCAGCTGTGAATTCTTTGGCAAAAAATAATACCCAGATCTGAATGACATGTTACATTGACAACATGACAGCGCAGGCAAGGTCTTTCTTTTACAGCCATGTGTTACAGTCATGTATAGTTCAGATCAGTTCAGATCAAGGTTGTGGCATGCAGGTAGACAGTATTCAGCTCTTTGCTTCCACACTGTGTTCCTGCCAAAACTGCCCCCCCCCGGCACCTAGTTAATCCTTAAAGTGTCATTTGTTACAATGGCACTAGCCACTTAAGTGGGGTGGTGCACAGTAGCATAACAGCATGGAACTAAAGAGTTAAACACTTTCCACCACCCTGCCATGGCCTTGATCCAAGCCCCGATTGAACATGGCTGTTACATGAAAGTACAAGATCCAAAAAGAATCATCTGTAGGAAATGTAATGTGCAGTTTGGGTAATGTTTTCTAGATCATGGGTAGCAACCAAAGCAGACCTTGATGGGGCTCTGTACTGTATACAGGAAGACAATGTTCAGTTTGGTGGGTCAGAGATTGTATGGTGTTGTTCAAAAATAGGTTTGGTCCATCCCGTGTTTGTATTCAATGTTTCTGACTCTCCCGCTCCACCATTTGCTTTCATTCTCACTGTGGTTCAGATTACATAGGAAGCTACTTAATTCAAATTAATTACTAGTCCATCCAACTAAGTAGGACTAGACTGAGAGTGCAATCTTAACCTGGAGTTAGGCTGGCACTGTTAGGCCAGCAAAGTTTGGCCAGCACAAGGAACAAAGTATGTTTGGACCACTCTCACAGCACAATCCTAGCATGCCCCTTCCATTGACGCGGCGTCATCGCATCAACATAAGGGGCGGAGCACCACTGCATGGGCGCCAAGCATCACCCCTACGTCGGCGCTCCATCTCTGAAGCCGATGGAGAGCCTCCCATGCACCAACTGAAGATGGTCGGCGCAAGGGATTCTCCTTCCTGTATTGGGACGGGAATTGGTGGGTGGGGGGTGGGGGGACTTGGCCGGGACGTGGGTGGGCTTGGGAGGTGGCCATATGGCCACTTCCTAAGCCTGTCAGCAAGGCTGCCTGGCCCCAATTCGGGCCGGGCAATCTCCTTGGATCTGCACCCACTCTTTAGCGGGCGCAGATCCAAGGAGCACATAGGGGAAACTGGAGCCTTCCCTATGGTAAGGGAGCGCACACTCCCTTGCCGCGGGGAGGCTCCAGCCCATCGTAAGCAGCGCTGGATATTGCGCCTGCCCATTGGCCTCGCCAGTCTGGCGCTGCTTAGGATTGGCCCTCAGAGTCAGAGAGGCCAGCATACCAACGTGCACAATCTTCCCTAACTCCAAGAGTGATCCAAACATGCTTTACAGTGGCCCTTGTGCTGGCCAACTTTGCTGGCCTAACTGTGCTGGTCTAACTCCAGGTTAGGATTGCGCCCTGAATCTGGGGCCTTTTGACAAGCAAAGCACAGCACTGGGCTAGGCCTCCAAGACTGTTGGGCTTCAACAGCACAGTCCTACTTTTTTTGCTTATGAAATGTAATTATAATAAAAAACACTAAGGTAAAGTTCGTTCTTGCTTATTCTATGGGTATAATTAAGTAATCTAATGCTGATTTGAATGAGCTTGATTAGCACAGGCATTTCACCATTGAGAATGCATCCAGGTAAAGTAAGATTGCAAACTGCTTTCAAAAGAAGTATGTGGTTTCTGATGTCATAGTAGTTCTTGCTTTCGAGCCAGTTCCCCCCCAAAGCAAGAAACAATCAATCAATCAATCAATCAATCAATCAATCAATCAATCAGGTACTTATATACCGCTTTTCAACATGAAGTTCACAAAGCGGTTTACAGGCAAATAGTAATAATAATAAAGTTAAATGGCTCCCTGTCCCAAAAGGGCTCACATTCTAAAAAAAGGCAGACCGCCAGCAACAGCCACTAGAAAGACTGTGTAGGGGTGAAGAGCACCACTTGAAAAAGTGCCTCTTGTCCAGTTAGCAGGGGTTGTGCTGCTATTTGGAGGGGTTGTGCCACAATTGTGGACTTGTGATTGCTGATCTTGCACCATCATAGGTCTCAATGCAGTATCGCAAAAGGTGTGCCACTGTTATACACTGAGGAATGCTGGCACAAGTGGCCAGAGGCCCTGTGTGCATGCCAACAGCTCACTCAGGCCATGCCAGAGCAGGAAGGGGGTTATGGCGGTAGGTCATGGGCAGCTTGGGGAAGGATCAGGGCGAGGAGCGGGGCAAGAGGAGGTAGACCTTGGCAGAAGTCATATACCAGGATCCTATCCTTTTCCATCCCAACATGCCCCCCTGGGACTTCGCAGGTTTACATCAGCTAAATAGCTGATGTAGATCCAATAAGACATGTTGCCAGCCAGGGGCCTTATAGGGAGAGATAAGCAATATTTTTACTTACCTCTCCTAGGACAGTTGGTCACACACACCCCACTATACGGTGCAGTACCTGCTCCATTGATGCTGCTGCATCACATAGGCTGGTGGGGGATAGGATTGGGACATTTGTTGAATACATGCACACAGGCAAAGACACAGAAACACTTTTTTTTTTTGGTAAACCTTAGATAAGCAGGATTTTTATTTTATTTTTGAACGATGGGCCCTGCTCCCAGCCTCATTTCAATTCCAGATCCATCCAAAGCAGTTTGGCTCCAAAATACTAATAATAGCAGGTCAACTAAAAAAAAAAAAGAATGGAAAAAAAGAATTGCAGATATTTGAATCTGTGTAATTGCTACCAATAACAGAAAAAAAATATATAATAAGGACCATTGCTACAGATTCTTATAGCAAATGCCAAGATAGAAACAATAGAAGAGTTAGCTGGCTGCCTTGTTTTGTCCAGCAGACGATACCTTGCTAGACATAATTAGATTGCAAAAATGATTCATTACCAATTGGATATGCAGTGCCAATTTATCATTTCAGAACTGACCTGTTTAGGACAAACACAGACCTGACCCAGTTTTTGAGAATCATGAATTGTAACATATTGGCGTACGTCTATAGCAACAAATAGAATAACAGATTCATAATTCTGGCAATTCATAATTCCACTGGAAAAAAAATTAAAACATTGATTGGACTAGATATTGCAGTATCTCTCACAATAATGGTGAAAAACGTGTCTATGAAAAAAGCAAACCATAAATGCCAAAACCTAGCTGTGGAGAATGCTGGCCAGGACTATTAGAAGGAAAAGACTTGTGAATTTGGAATTATATTCTCTATCATAAGGCTACTGGGAGTAATCCCAACTACAGCAAACAGGCCTGAGCTATGCCTGTAGCATTTCTGTGCATTTAATATTAGATTCTCTGTACAAGATGTGGCTGTAGCAATTTCACCCTCCCTTTTGAATCATCCGTAGGAAAAGCAAAAAGCAAAAGCAAAAAGTAGCTATAGAAGAAATATTTACATTTGCACAAAAAGGCATGCCTGGATATCCCCTGGGGTTCTATTCTGGATTCCACTGTAGATACCTGAAACCGTGGATACTGGGGACGCCTTTTTAGGGGAACATCAATGCTTTTGCTGCAACTAGGTAAAAAAAAAGATTTGTTCAATGTTCTTCTTTCTTTTTAATAGCTATCCCAGTATCCATGATATACGTGGATAACTGAAAACATGGATACCAAATCAGTGGATACCGGGGCACGCCTGTACTATAAATTGTTGTCTCTGTAGCCGTCTTCACATTAGATGGATATTTTGCATTATGCCACTACTCCAAATTCATTTCTGTTCTGTTTTCCTATTGGGTGTATTGATGAAAATTAGATAATGCAGGACGGGCTTGATCTCATTGGACAAGGGTATAATTGATATATTCAATTATGCTGCTCTCCTGAATAAAACATTTGTTGGGTCCCCATATGTTTCCTGAAAAACAGGGAGAATTTTAAATCAGTCCCTTGTTTAGAAAAAAAAAAACATCTCACAGGACAGTTTTCCCACAGTAGCAAAGGAAGGCGAATGTCCCATTTGGTGGGACACAGTGCAGCAATCCTAATAGCCTTGGAGCCCATTTTAATTGTTGTTTTTAATGAAGTATGTTCTTGTAGATAATTTGTTTTGATGTTTCAATTCCACTATGTTCATTTATTCATTTGAAAATTAAGCAAACCTGTCAGGCAATAGATATTGCTGTATTTTCAGTGTTACCAGCTGAACTAAAAGTATCAATTTCCTAGGTCATTTAATATAACCAGAAATAATGCAGGTCCAACACATGATCCTTTTTGTGCCCAGTATAGTAAGTTTTTTCTAAACTTGCAAATAAGTCAATTGGGTGGTATAGATTAAACTGTGATACAAGTATTTGGCCTTGTGCCATGGAGCCAGCTGATCCAGTTAGGATTGTCTTGTTCAAGGTCTTGGTCTAATGTGGCAGGCTATGATGTCATCACTGAACATCAGCATTGAATTGAAACTGAGCAGGCCTGGCCTGGCCTGGCCAATTGCTGGGCAGGGGAATGGGGTTTTACGAGCACGAGGGTTTAAAAGCAGAGCGGCAAGGGTAGACAAGTGAGAGGAAGGGGGATGATGGAGCAGATGAAGAAACAAGTGGCCAAGAAACAAGTGGAACAACAGCCAAGAAAGCAAGAGAAAGCAGGGAGATGGGGGGAAGATAGGGGGAAAGTATACAGGCTGGAGCAAGGTTCAGATGAGTGATAAGGGGGAAAAACTGGGTAAGGCTTGCAAAAGACGGACAGAGCCAAAGACTGAACTAGAGGATGGTTTTCCCTGCCTTATCTACTCCAGGAGCTTCCCCAGGCCACAGACCCATCTAGGGTCACCAACCCTCATGAGATCTCAGCTGGGTCTATCTATCCACTCCCTCCAGGGTCAGGATCTTGGAATGGAGAAATTAAATTTAAGACTCTATTCCCTCAGTGAATGTAACTAGGGGGAAGCACCTGGCAAACCAAGTAAGGACTATTGACATATGATCAGATATGGCTACCTTTGTTGAATAAACTGCCTTTATTTACCGTATTTCCCCAAGTATAAGATGCACCTTTTTCCCAAAAAAACAGGGGCTAAAAATTGAGTGCGTCTTATTCAAGGGGTGCGCCAGGCAGCACTGCGTTCTCCGAGCTCCCACTTGCCTTAAAGAGCAGCCAGCCCCCAAAAATGTATTTTTCAAATCTCTGGCCCCAAAATTAAGGTGCGTCTTATATTTTGGTGAGCCTTATACTTGGGGAAATACAGTAAGTGCAAACCAATGTGAGCATGGTCCCCACCGAATAACTCAAACATACCATACTCCATCCCATTTGACATAGCTCTCTCCCCTTGGGATGAGGCAGAAGGGGTGGGGGGGAAACAAAACTGCTCTCCAGAACTTTGTAAAAGAAATATCTCCTCTGAATTGCTGTTTTGTCATATGACCAAAAAACTACAGCTGTGATTCCAAAAGATGTGAGTTTCCTGCATGGTAGCACCCGTGCATGACCAATCCCTAGCAGCCATATCCCAGCTCCACTCCCCCTCCCAGGCTAGCATGCCTCCAGACCAGCGGTGGAATCTAACTGATCCAGGAACCGGATCAGTGACCGGGACTCACCTTTGATTGGCAGCCCGTCCTGTCAGTTCTGCTGCCTTCCTGCCCCACCGCCGCTCGTTCGGGCACCCGGCGCACCCCCACCCCACCCCCCCCGCGAGCAAGCACCCCCTCCGAGGCCAAGGGCGCATCACAGCACCGCATCCATCACGGAGGCAGCGACGAATGGTGGCGGGTGGGCGGAGCTATCCCTGATCAGGTTCAGGAACGGCCGTTCCGGTGCGTTCCCCCTGGATGACACCACTGCTCCAGACCCATCCAATCCCCAGGGAGGGAGGGAGGGAGGGAGGCCCAGAAACACCCTCCTCCCCTCCCTCGCACCAACCGGAATTGCTCCTGCGCCAGCCAAACTTGGTTGGCACAGAAATGGTGCAAAGCCAGGTACAGCCAGCATCAGCCCTGCAAACGCAGTGCTGGTGCTGGGACCTGGGACAGTGCTCTTGCCCCAGCGCAGCGTGCACAAGGCCGACACAAGTGGCTTGCATCGGCCCAAGGGGCTTCTTGGATTTCACCCTTAATTACATGCTGACATCATGAAGGGAAAAAAGAAGCCCATTAAACTACAGTCAGTATTGGTGCCTATTGGGAACTAATGTTCCCTTGCTCCAAGGAGGCCTCCGGAGGCAAAACCTCCCCTGCGGGATGCTGTGGATATCATGTTGGCGCTACTTCATCATGCTCAGGGAGTTATGGGGGGTTGAACTCTTTCTTGTCTTGTCTTGTCTTGTCTTGTCTTGTCTTGTCTTGTCTTGTCAGCTACTGTGGGTTGCCCCAAGTAATAAAGGTAGGATTAAAATGTTTTAAAATATCTAAATAAACACAAATATTCTCTATTGGCAAGTTGGTAGAATACAATAAATATTGTTCTAATATCTTAAGAAATTGGTTTTGAAGCAGAGTTTTTCCCTTTAGCATTAAGAAGGAAAGACCAGCTAAACACACAACTGCTTTGAGCACACTTACAGCAATTCCTCAAATAATATATGCAGCGAGATTTGAAGCCATGCAGCTCATTTTAATATTTAAAATTAATTTGGCTATGAATCAGTATGTATATTGGAAAGTTATTATTTGTTAGTAACTCTAGTGCTCCTAACAAGACTCGCATCCTGTGTGGATAGCAGCTGGCAAGCAAGCTAATTTCAGGCTTGTCCAATTTCTAATGTGTACATCAGAAAGTGGCTTAGAGAGAGTTTTCCTAATGGAATTCATTAGATATGCACCTGATATGATTACCAATGAGATGTTTGACATCAAGTTTGATAAAGGAACCATTTCTCCTTTGTACGATTTGCCTGTGCCAATTAAAATAAATCTTTTTTGCCTGCCAGCTTGAGTGTAAAGTTGGAATCCTTGAACCAATAGGGATGCCCTTTGAAAATGGAGGCAAGAATTACTGGGGAAGTCAGGCTTGTTCATTCCTGCTGCACTGTAAAGAATATTTAGAGCCCAATCCTATGCATGTCTACTCAGAAACAAGTCCCATTATAGTCAATGGGGCTTACTCCCAGGAAAGTGTGGCTAGGATCATAGCCATTTTGTTTTCACTGAGATTCAACACTGATATATAACTAACCAGCATTGATTGCACTGAGATACATTTTTAGAATACGCAGCAACAATGGGAATGACTGGACATCTTCGTCCAGCTGAGAGACCAGTTGAAGGCAATAAGCAGCACCCAGTCCACTTTTGTAAAGAAGCTTGCGCTTGCTAGTTATTATATTCAGCATTTTACTCTTCTTGAACATATTTTATGCAGAAAGGTGAGATACAGTATACATTAAACCAACAGCCCAACCCTTACTGAACCTCCTTCCATGATGCAGCCAGCCACTCCAATGGAGCACCTGATACATCCTGCAGGGGAGGGAGGAGCAGTCCCGGAGGCATCATCAAGGTAAGGGCACATTTCAAACTTCCTCTGCTCTATTGGGTCTATTGGATCCACTCTTACCCTTCTGCCTAACACCTACTCCTGTCCCCGCCAAGAAACTCCCTCTTCTTCGCCCTCCCCCATTCCTCCCATTGCCCTCCTTTTCACTGGCTTACCTGTGGTCCTTCATGTAGCCAGCTGCAGCCTCAGGCCTTCAACACTGCCGCCATTTGCAGCTGTGGTTCTAAAATGACCCAAGGGTGGCACACTGGGTGTACGCAGTGGTGGGATTCAAATAAATTTACAACCGGTTCTATGATGTCATAGCTGGAGCCAAAAAAAACCTCAAAGCCAGCCAAGATAAGCGAGTGGGCGGGGCCCGGCCATTTAACAACCGGTTCTATAGAACCTGGGCGAACCCCCTGAATCCCACCACTGGGTGCATGCCACACCACCCAGTGGACATTTACAGCAGCAAAACTGTTTCTGTAGAACAGCCATTTTCAACCTTTTACATCTCATGGCACACTGGCAAGGCACTAAAATGGCCAAGGCACACCATCAGTATTTTGACAATTGACAAGGCACACTGTGCTGCCTTGGGGGGGGGTCACATTCCCCAATGACCCAACTAATAAATGACCCTCTCCCAAATTCCCACGGCACACCTGTAGACCATTTGCAGCACACCAATGTGCCATGGCACAGTGGTTGAAAATGGCTGCTGTAGAACTATCACATGTTTTCTTTCTATTCTGTCAATTTAAGTTTTTCTCCATTGTAATCTAAGCACTTTTGTGAGTTTCCTTCTGACTTACATCAGAACTGAACAGAATCAAGGTCAGTCTCCTCCCTGGGTTCTCTACTGTAGTGTACTTGAATAAACAATAGATAAATTTCCATGTTTTCTCCCTGCAATGTATTATTTTCCTTAGTAAACATTCAGAAGTGCTGAGATCCTGCTGATATCTAGAGAGAGAAAAAAAGACTTTCCTTCAATGGCAATATAGAGAGAGAGCAAGCTTTCTTTACGCATTTGACTTCCGGCCTTAAAATCAAAAATGCATAGCCTGCCACTGCAGCCAAATGTTCTTTTGTGACTCACTTGTTTCTAAACTCAGAAATGAGGCAAGTCAAATCCTAAATTATATTCTTCTGGAATATATTTTTAAAGTTCCAGCATTGGACATACTGTACTGCTATCATTTTGCCTTCTCTGTGTCTAATAAATGGCTGTGTGGTGGTTCATTAGCACTGATGTCATGCATCAAACCTTTCATCTTTCCTGCCAACAGTCACAGCTCCAGAATTATGAATGAAACACTATTTCATGAAAGGGGGGGGGGTTTCCAGTGCTTTCTCTAGGGCTACTACAGACTGAGGTAGGGAAGCTTTTTGCAGTGGGGGAAGGTGGGGAGGGGTGGAACTGGTCAGAGGGAGGGCATAACAAAGGGGAGGATTGGTCTGGGAGGGGGCAGGGGTGGCAGCAGAGGCTGCCACTATATCCTAAACCCCTACTGGGCCATGGACACTGAGGGCACAATCCTACCCAGCGCCAGAATGGCAAGGCCGGCTGGCCAGCGCCATATCCAATGCTGGATTGGGGAGGCTGGAGCCTCCCCATGGCAAGGGAATGTTCGCTGGCGCTTCCCCTATGCACGGATCTGCGCCTGCTAAATAGCGGGTGCAGATCTGAGGAGACCGTGTGGCCCTAATTGGGGCCGCACAGCCTCTCAAACTGGCTTAGGATGCGGTCGTATGGCCACTTCCCAGGCCTGTCCACGTCCCGCCTTCCCCCCACCCAGTGGTGTCATTCAAATGATTTAGGAACAGGAACTCACTTTTGATTGGCACTTGTCGGGAACTCGGAACCAGCCACGGAGCCCATTAGGATCCGGAACGCCCGTTCTGGTCCGTTCCCCCTGAATGACATCACTGCCTTCACCCCCCTAGGAATCTGGAGTCACTCCCTTTAACCCTCTGAGTGCCGGCCAACCAAGAAGAAAAGCTCTTTGCAGAGGAATTGGGAGGGGGGGAGGGAGAGTGAAGTGGGCAGAGTCAGCCCTAATTTTAACTAGTGGAACTGAGTTCCCCCGCGTTCCCCCTGCATGACATCACTGCCCCCACCCACATTCTCCCTCCCTTGCCCAATCCCCGTGCCTGCCTCGGCACAGAGCCTCCCCTGCGCCAGCCACCATCAGCTTACTCGTAGCGTTGGCCTGACAGCTCGAGCGCCGATGCGGGGGTGGCGATCAGTGCCCCCGTGTCGGCGCTCCGCCCCTTGCGTCGATGCTATGACGTAGGATTGCACTGTGACACTGGTCTCCTCAGTTCAGCACCCATTAAATAGCAGACACATATCTGAGCAAACCCATTGGGACCACCTGGGCTCAGCACAGTGTAAGGGAACCACTGTTCCCTTAGCCCGAGGAGACCTTGGGCAGCTCCTCTGTCTCCATAGGATTAGCAGCAGCCATTTTGATGCCATCATCGGGGAATCCGATGGACTTCCTGACTGCAAAAAGTACCAACCTCACATTTCTTTTTACTAGAGTGTTTTGTTTTGTTTTTTGCTGCCACTTATTGCTACTTTGAGACTTACTATACTTCATTTAGAGATCTAGCTCATATTATCCCACAGTTTTGTAGTGGGATGCAATAATAATGCAATTAAAAAAATAAGATTAAAAATATCCCGGGTATATTAAAGTCCTTGCCTATGCATGTTTATTCAGAAATAAATCCTGCAGTGTTCAATAGGACTTACTCTCAGGTACATTTGCATAGGATTGAAGTAACCTGCGCATCTCTCAGCCTTTGGGAAAGATGATGGGCTAGATATTCATAAATCCCTGGGCATATCCTGCTGAGCCCAATATTTCTCCTCAGCCAAGGTCCTTTTGAAAGACGTTTCAAAGGCAGTACCATCAGCACTCCTGCTGATGACCTCACTGCTCCAGCTGCAGGAACACTCCTGAAACTCTGCGTTCCTTTGATTACATCCTTTTGTTTAGAGACCCAAAACCTTATCTAAAATACATCTGCCTACCAAAAAAAAAAAAAAGCACTGTATTGCTTCAGTTCCCTGCCCCTTTTGGCCCAATCGTTTTTCTTCTTTAAAAAAAGAAAACAAAATCTTAAAATCTTTTAGTCTTCTTTAAAAGACCTCCTTTCTGCTGGCTATGTACTCCAGCCAATCAAAGATTAGATAATTAGCATTATGTCATTGCACCGTATAGCCAATCAAATTTAGTTACTTGACCATATAGTAAAATTAGAATGAAGTTAAAATTTAGGAGAATGTTTTCACCTATGCAGCACCTTCAAATTATTATCAGAATGGCAGGGGACATATTCTGCATGGGATATTGTTTGTGTGAAATGCATACGCTCCCTTTGGCTCTGCAATCCTTATTTGTAATGTAATAGGACTGCAGATATTTTTCCATACCGCCAGGGCCGGCTCTAGCAGCAGCGGGGACCAATGTGGGGCATTCCTGTAGGGCCCCCAATCCTCCCTGCGGGCAGCGATGGGATTAACAAACGACCTGGGGGGAACGCTGGGTGGGACATACTTGTAATTGGAAGCCCATGATTGGCAGCCCGTCTGTTCCGCCCTGCCGCCATCCCCGCCGGCCGCGCTGGGCTGGGCCCGCTGCCCCTGGTTGGCATGCCCCACCACTGCATGCCGAGGCACCCAGGGGGGGCCCCCAGGCAAGCAGGCACCCCCTCCAAGGCCTGGGCGGCCCGCGTGGTGGCGGGGCAGGCGGCGGGGCGGAACTGACGGGCAGCCAATTGCGCGGGAGTTCCGCGTATGTCCCACCCAGCATTCCCCCAGGTCGTTTGTTAATCCCATCTCTGCCTGTGGGGCCCCCCCACTCACCAAAGCATGACATGTGGAAGTAGTTGGTGTGATACCATACCATCACCGCCAACTGCTTCCAGGTGGCCCAATTTTGGGCTGTTCAGATGCAGAGGCAGGTGGGAGAGACCAAGGGAAAGCTGCTCTGCTTGCCCCACTGACTTACAGCCCGTAGAGATCCCAGCTGCAGACATAAGCAATATGCTCACCCTGCTAGTGCAGGGCCCCCTGAAGCGTGGAGTCCAAAGTGATGACATTGGCCACATATTGGCTTAAAGCCAGCCCTGCATACTCATTATTATCCATACTGCATAAGCCAGTGTGGGCACATATCACATTCAACACAGATCACCTTTTTTCATGGAAACCTCAATTGCACTATTTTTGAATGGTTCATGAGAACTGGCTCAAGGGAAAGCTCAGAAGGAGGACAGAATTACTGAACTCAAAAACAACTTTGTGAAGATCAGTCACTGATGAAATACGATTTCATCAAATAGTATTATTTGATATGAGGTCTTTCATTTCCTATGAAATCCTGGACTGTAGAGAGTTTTGGTCCTTTGACAAGAAAAAAATAATATGTTTTGTCAAATGACTTCAGAAGTAAAGGGTTAGAAACATAACTGATTTTGGGTCAACACATGATAGTAGAAAAATACAGAAAGGAAGCATAAAGCAGTAGAATTATAATCCAAGCCTAGGCATATATACTCAGAAGTAAATCCTTTAAATCATTTCAGTAGGACTTATTCCTGGGTAAGTGTTACTGGATTGCAATAAGCAATAGTAAATGAGAAATCAACAAAAATTAGAGACAAGTTGATATCTTTAGCTAGAAGTTGAGGATAACTTCCCAAAAAAAGTTAAGATGTATTAAAACTGTTCCACACACAGCAAACTGACTTGTTAAAAGGTTGGTAGCCCACTCCTATACAGTCCAGGATTTATGGTGGCAGATCTCACAATGTCATAGTAAGTTCTGGATTGTCACTTTCAACAGTCAAAGAGGCTCAAAGAGGGGTGTTGTAGCAGCCATGTTATGTATCCTGAACATATACCTGGCATTTAATGCAAATACAGGGAAGAATCAGTGGGTAGAAAAGAGTGCTTAACCAGCAATTGATTTACAGAGACTTGACCCCTTTACATTTTGTTTTGGTCACTTAACTGTTATACTGCTATGGCTTTGGGAGAGAAATGATATAAATAAGGGCGCAATTCTAACCCGGACTTACGCCAGCACAAGTCACTTGTGCCAGCCCAGGACTGTTGCAAATGTGTTGTAAAGTGCATTTGCACCACTCTTGGAGTCAGGGAGGCTGGCACACATCCATGAGCCGGCCTCCCTGACTCTGAGAGTGATCCAAACATGCTTTATGGTGTGTTTGCAAGTGCCTTGTGCTGGCCTAACTCCAGGTTAGGATTGTGCCCTAAGTAGAGGGCACTTTCAGATAGAGTCCACCTGTTTTCCCATAATTCAAGCACCATGCTAAACCTTCCCCACATTCTAAGATTTTCCTCTGCAAAAACCAAACATGGGTTGTATTTTGTAGTAGCACTTCTTCCCATTTAAGGGGAGGTGGGTGTCTGGGGTAAAATTTGCAGGGGAAACCATCATACACACGCACACGAATGTCTGATTGCTTCTACTCAGGACATGCTTATTTGGGGTTATCTGATGATGTCAATCCATCTAGAGCTGCCATTTGTTTCTGCCCAAGAAAGACTAGCAGAGGTTTTCTTAACCTTCTAGAACTTGAAAAAAAGCTTTTTCAATCCTTGGGATAGTCAATCCCAAGGCATCAGCTGCTCATAAATTGCTGGAACCTGGACAGTCACTGCAATATCCTTTGAGCCTCCTAATTATTTGCACTGTTTATGACAAGTGTGCTCCATTGGGTACAATTATGGATGTTTATTGAATAATTGCTGTCCTTGTCAAATATTTGATTGAACATTTGCCCATTCCCAGTTATATTTTTACTGAGTAATTGTCTGCAGCGGATAATATCTTCACCCAGTAATTGCCTACTCTGAATAATACTTTCATTTAATCTTTTCTCATTTAATTCAATATTTTGTAGAGAACTGTCGTTTGTTGTGACTTAGTGTAAGTTTTTTTCCAGATTGGTTGCTATTGCATTTGTTTAAATCTGTCTTAACTGGTAAGTCTGTAGCTCCTGCTAACTGGGCAAGCTGGCTGTTATAAACTGGTTCTCCCCTTATATTGAGCAAGGGGAGACCAACAGTCCCTATTGACCCCAGTGACCATTTGTATGGCTGTGAGTTTCCCTACAGTGCCAATACCAGGTTTTGGGGCCCCTGGGGTACAGCCCTGCACCTGACTTCCCATGGTGCTTCCCTGATGGAACATTGGGGCAGTACTGTGGTCACTGGTGCTGAAGGTTTCACAGCCGGCCTGACCAAGTAGGCTCTGTGATGGGCTGGAATCTTCAACCGGTGCCCAATTTGCTCAACCCCTGATTCCAATCATCCAGTGTGGTCCAGTCAAGTGATATGCCTACTATATATATTTTTTGAAGCTGTCGTACAGCTCAAGCCTATGCATGTCTACTCACAAGTCAGTCACATTGTGTTAAGTGAGACAGGCAACCTAATCCTGGTTCTCATAGGAGCAGTGGTGCCAAAAGGGTGCCAAATTTGGTACCAAAATTGTCCGCTTCCCCCAAGTAAAGCCCCTGCCCCTGCAATGGGGCTATTTTGCTGGTAGAGACTGGAGCATGTCGGGTGTCAGAGCCCAACACAGGGTCCAGGATGCAGCAGCAAGTGCACAAGCCAGTCCCACCCCCACCCCCCCGGGGCCACTTCTCCCCTCCCCCCACTCAGTTCTGATCCTTCCCTGCAACCCCTCCCACCCCAAAGGGGCTTACTGGTGGCCAGCACCACTCGAGTGTCAGCCATTTGTACTGCCCGCATTGAGACCAGGTGCTAACTAGCGCCGGCCCAGTGTGAGCATTGCTTGTTTATGCGGTGTCACAAACATGCTTTGTGGCCCGTTCGTGACACTTTTAGTTGGCAGTATGCACATACTGCTGATGATATGGGCCTTAGGATTGGGCCCTTTCTCCCAGATAAGTGTGTATACAGTTGCAGCCCTGATATACCGATATTTAAATGGTTATACTATATTAAATGCTAACATTTCATATTATTTTCATTCATTTTAAATTTTGTGGTGCCGAGTTGTTAAGAAAAAAAGGAATTTTCCTCAAGGGACTGTTGACCATCTTTAGTCAGTGGTGGGGGGGGGTTGTTTCTTTCACAGACACATCCCTCAGGATAATTCTAATCATCTATAACTCTTTCAAGAGTGTCATTTCTTGTCTTCCCCCCTAGTGCAATGGCCAATCTGTTAGCATTGCAATAATGACAACCATTTCTGTTAACATTAACTAAATTTGGAATACAGCTCCATTTTTCCCCTATTTTGATGGGTGACTTAGAAAATCTTTTACGGCATTTTAATTTCTCCAGTGTTCGATGCATAGGCCTCTGTCATAGGAAAGAAAAATATTGATCTTTACTTTAAAATTAATCAAAACAGGAAGGAAGAAATGGTCCGACCTGTACAAATCTTTGTTCAGTTTTCTGAAAAACAGCTGTGAGATTTAGTTTGACATCCTGGCAAGAGCCTTGAGCAGGGGATGATGACAGATGGGTTGGGGAAACGGCGGGTGTGAACATTGCTCAGATGCATTGTTCAGTTTATTTGGATTTATTTTTCATTATGGGCCAGACTGAGAAAACTTTACTGATCTTGTATGCCACAATCAAATGCATAAACTCTGTTAAGATTGAATATTTATGCATTCTGCCAGCTTGGGGGTGGAGGTGGGAATTGCCTCAGGCCTCAGACAAGGAGGGAGCCGAGTTGACACTGACAAACCCAACACCAAGGGAGAAAAGGCAGTCCTCATGTGAACATTTGGCTTCCCTGCCCCTTCTGAGTTTTAAACAAGGCCATCTTTTTTTATTCCACTCAGAGTGCAATCTTATACCTCCGTTGTGCCGGCGCTACACTCTTGCGCAGAGGTGTCATCTACAAACAAGGAACGGGGACGCTGGGTGGCGTGGGACTTGGGCGGGACTTCCACGTGATTGGCAGCCTGCCCGTTTCGTTCCACGGCTGCCCTGGCCTCGGGGGGGGGCTGCCCCCAATTTGCGTGCCCCACCGCTGCTCACCCAGGCTCCGGCGCGCCCCCCCCCCGGCGCCCCCGGCGAGTAGGCACCCCCCCCAGGCCAGGGCAGCTGTGGAACAGGACGGGCGGACAGCCAATCACGTGGAAGTCCCACGTAAGTCCCGCCCAGCATTCCCGTTCCTTATTTGTAGATGACACCACTGCTCTTGCGCCTGCCGAACGCTGTCACAAACGTCTGTGTCAGCGCTATGGCACAGGACCAAGCAAGCAGCAGTTCTGATGCTCAGGTCCCGCCGCAAGCATCAGCAGCACCAGCCTTGCGCCAATTGAGCGTCGGCAGCACGGTTGGCACAGGGTTCCCACGAGGGCATGCCAGGGGCATAACTGGGCAGTGCAGTGGGCAGCGATGGGGGCAGTGATGCAGAATGGCCATAGTGCCAAGTCCTAAAGCTCGTCCCTGGCCAGGGCGGCCCAGATTTGGCCCTCCTGTCCACGTTCCTCTGCACCTGCAAAACAGCAGGCGCAGATCCAAGCAGGCTCATAGGGGTGATCAGGGCTTATGGGGGTACAAGGGAAAACTGCCCCTTTGTCCTGCACGTTGCTGCTCCTGCCTCCTAGTGGGCTTTAGGATACAGCCCTGTTATGTCGGCCTTACTTAGGATTGGGCTGTCAATCAGAACAACTCATTTAAACTGTATAAATTTAAATGCTGAAATCTACTCCTTTGAAAAACAATAACT
This sequence comes from Lerista edwardsae, assembly GCA_029204185.1. Classification (NCBI taxonomy): domain Eukaryota; kingdom Metazoa; phylum Chordata; class Lepidosauria; order Squamata; family Scincidae; genus Lerista; species Lerista edwardsae. The sequence goes on from JAJKFI010000031.1 coordinate 10,364,589, forward strand.
CATTACAAAGTTAGTTAACCTATTGTATAATCATTAGCTCCGTTCTAAGACTGGCTCTGTCAACATATATAAAGGCCTGAGGAGGAGGAGGAGGGCTGAGGGCAAAATCCCCAGGGCCCGGGCTTCAGGGGGCCAGGCCATTGCAAAATAAACTACAGTTTACAAATTTATATAAAACTAATTTATTCAAGGTTGCATTTCCACTACAGCTTTAATCCACAATTTACTTTTATCCCCCAATATATTCTGGAGACTGTTATTTGTTAAGGGTAGCTCTAACAGCTCTCAAATATCATAACAAACTACAGTCCCCTCAGAACACATTGGCGAATAGAAGTGCATTGGAAGTAGATTAAAGCAGTAGTGGAAATGCAGCCCAGGTCTTCTCCATAAGCACCAACATGCATTAGCACAATTCAAACATGGGAAGGTGACATTTACATCTTCAGACCACAACTACTGGGCAAATGAAGACTTTGCTGAAATGAAAGAAAAGAGATGCAGTAGCACTACTCAAAGTAAGAAAATGAGCCCATTCTGATAAATGTTTTCATTTAGTTTCAGTCTTGCTCATGCTAAGTTAAAACTATCAATTAAAAAATTTGTTTAATAACTTGAGTCGGGTCTGGTTTGTAGGAAAATTTAGGAAGGGGGGGGCAATAAGGCATCTTGTCCCAGGTCCAGTGCTGGCTCTCAGATTTCGGAATATGGACTTGATTTGTGAATATGGACTGGGGATGTGCGCAGCCTGAAGCGTGAGTGAGAAAAGGAGGTACCAGCCAGGACCACCTGAGGCTGGGAGTGGGTGGCAGGGAGGTGTGGGGGGGGCACCCCTCCCAGAATACCACCTACTCCAGCCTGCCACCTGAGACTGCTGTTTCATCCAATCTTATGAGCATATTCAGCTGCCACAGAGCCTGCAAGTGATCCAGGAAGAGGTTAAAAGACCCTGAGATTATTCTCTGCTTTTTTGTGGGCAGTTATTTCCCCAAACCACCTCTGTATTCTATTTCTGAACTTTTTCTTCTACTTTACTTATTCTTTTAAGATGGGAAATTAGAAAAAAATATATAGCAATAATAATAACATCCATCTGGCACACACAGACAGAAGAAGAGATGAGAGTTGAACTAATGCAGGCCTGACTAGCAGGTCAGTCTTTAAGCCACTTGGTTTCCAACTTCATTCCATTACCTATCAGCCAGCGGTGTCATCCTGGTGGAACGGCCCGGTACACCGTTCTGCTAGTTCCGCGGATGGGCCCGGGCCGCGCCACCTCTCCCGAGGATGGGCGAGCTGCTCCTGGGCCTGCCCTCCCTCCCGCGCATCTGAATCGCTCTGAAATGGAGCGATTCGAGGCACAGGGAGGCGTGGCTGGCCTCCGCCATAGGGGCGGAGGGCTGCCAATCATCCAGGCATTCCAGTTCCTGGCGTGCCCGGATGACGTCTCTGCTATCAGCCCATTTCAAGCTGATATTATAGCATTATGAAACTGCAAATTCAGTTCCAAATCTTCAATAATATTGTGAAAGTGGGAGTGGGGAAGGAGGTCTGTTGCTTTGTAATGTATCCCATTCCTTTTAGGTGGGTGCAGGTAGGGGTGGGGAGGGCGCTGAGCCCTCCCAGTGATGATCAGGGGGGGGAAAGCTGATGTTGTAGTCATGAGTGATTGACAAAAGAGAGAGAGCTGCTGCCTGTTTTCCAATCTAGACAGCAGCTGCTGATGTCAGAGCCATGCTTGCTGCTCCTTGAGAAGAGACAAGTGTCCCCAAATGGCATCAACTAGTGCACCAACGTGGAAGCTGAACTAGTGCACTTCCGTGGAAGCTCATGGAATCATCCATGAGGATTTCTCTTATGTACTCTTCATAGCACTCTCTCCCTAACTTGCCAACATCCGTTTCAAGCTGCAGTACACAAAAATGTTCCTGATATTCTACTCTTCTATGTGAGAAGTTAAGCAATGCACTCATAAGTGCTGAGGTCTTACTAATGACGTTTCTGTTGACCCATCCTCAAATAGCATCAGCCTTTTGTGGCACAGCTGCCTCATGTTTAGCTCCTTATCTACCCTAAGAAAAAAACGAAAAGAAGCCCTGCTGCCTGTGCATTTGAATCTTCTTCCCTACATGTAAAACCCTTTGTCCTTGATGCCTTTTCATGTATTGATATCCCCCAGATCATGACTGTCTTGAGATCATTTTTAATGTTTAGTATCTCCTCCAGTCTTCAGCCTTGCTCAATTCTACATCATTCATTAATTGGACAAGATTTTCCTTCCATATTAACTGTTGATAAAGGTATTGAACCAAACTGCATTGATATGGAAAACAATGACTGTGGGATGCTGCCGAATCTGCTTTCATGACATTTATTGCCATCATTTATTACTACCATTTATCCTGCTAACTGGGCTAATAAGGTAAGGACCTTTTTAAGCGGTTGCCCTCTTATATTTTGCAATTGTCCCTATTCATTTCAGCAGAGCATTTTTCCAGGGTCTGTTTGCTGCTGTCTTCCTTGTGTCTTTCCTTAGGTTGTGAGTCTTTTTGGGACGGGGAAACATTTTCTTTTTCCTTGACTATGAAAGCTGCTTTTGAGAACATTTTTTTTTTCATGAAACACAATATTCACCATCATAATCAAGTTCATGATATTTCTGAACAAATTACAGATTTTAGTCTTGTGCAAGTGTGTGCGTCTTCCTTATGAGAATGTTTTATGGGCCAGGCTGAGGTGCAATTAAAATGTGGTACTCTATATTATAAAAAGGGACATGGTGGCACAGTGGGTTAAACTATTGAGCTGTGAGCTTGTTGACTGGAAGGTTGGCAGTTCAAGGCCACGCAACGGAGACCATGAGTAGTGAGTGCTGTCCGTGATGAAGTGCAGCGTCTGTGACAAAGTGCCTGGTGAGATATGCGAGTTTAGCATCTGGGTGAGTTAAGCAGCAGGGCGAGGAAGCCAGGGCCCCAGACTCTTTAAGAACATTAGAACTTAAAAACAAACATAGCCGTGCAGTCAGTCAGCCAGCAGGTAGGTGGGGGCTATCCAGTGTTTTACACAGAGTGCCACATGTATGATTATATGCCTCTGGGGCATAGATCATGGGTGTATCCTCAGTGCAAGGAGTTCCAGGAACTCAGGGAACAGGTCTGCTCTCTAAAGGCCTTGGTTGCAGACCTGGAGAAGGAGAGGCAGGCAGAGAGTCACCACAATGAGACTTCTGGGGACTTGCAGGCTTTGTCCCATCCTCAGAGATGCAGCTCCTCAGCTGCCAGGGAAAGAAGTCTCAGGGCTGGAGGATGCCAACCTGGTATGGAGGGAAGCAGTCCCCCGATGGGGACCCCTTCTTCCAGTGACGAGCCTGCATCCAGTCGCACTAAGGATGCTCCTTGGCGGGAGGGGGGTCATGGTCTTCTTGTAGTGGGTGACTCTATAGTTAGGAAAATAGAGGGGGTATGTGATGGATGTGAGAACCTCATGGTGACTTGCCTGCCTGGTGCGAAGGTTGAGGACATCACATCTCGTCTAGATAGGGTGATAGAGAATGCTGGGGAGGAGGTAGCGGTTGTGGTGCATGTTGTAGCTGGGAGGTCCTGGAAGCCAAATTTGGGTTGCTAGGCAGGAAGCCGAAGGCCAGGACCTCTAAGGAGCATTCTCAGAAGTGCTACCACGTGTAGGGCCAGGTAAGCAGGCGGAGCTCAGGGGTCTCAATGCATGGATGAGATGGTGGTGTTGGGAAGAGGGCTTTAGATTTGTTAGGCACTGGGGAACGTTCTGGGACAAGCCAGGCCTGTTCAAGGGGGATGGGCTTCACTTGAACCAGAATGGAACCAGGCTGCTGGCGCATAACATTAAAAAGGTGGTAGAGCAGCTTTTAAACTGACCCCTGGGGAAAAGCCGACAGGAGCCGAGCGGCATCCGGTTTGGAACTCCTCTTCCCCATGGGAGGAGGAGGGTGGAGGAGTACCACAGAGTATTGTCGGAGTAGGAAATAGGCCTGCAAGTGGGAGTGACAGTTGCTTCAGAAGGCGGGATAAATGGCTCAAATAAGAGTCCCTCCTTAGGGAACCACCTGTATAGGTGTTATTATGCAAATGCCCGAAGTCTCTGAGCAAAGATGGGGAAACTGGATGTTTGGTGGCTAGGGAAAACATTGATATAGTGGGCATAACGGAAACCTGGTGGAATGCAGAGAACCTATGGAATACCGCAATCTCAGGCTATAAACCTTATAGGCAGAACAGGGAAGGACATGTTGGTGGTGGGGTAGCCATCTATGTCAAAGAAAGGATAGAATCCAGCAGAGTAGAAATTGAAGGTGGGCCTGACTCCACCATAGAGTCACTTTGGGTTAAACTACCTGGACAAAAGAGCGATGTAATAGCTATTGTGTGTGCTATCGTCCTCCAGATCAAAAACTTGAAGGTGACCTTGAAATGAGGAAACAAATCAGGGCAGTGACCAAGAAAGACAGGGTTGTAATCATGGGGGAATTCAATTATCCTCATATTGACTGGACCAACTGGTGCTCTGGTCAAGAAAGAGAGACCGGATTCCTTGTCGTGTTAAATGACTGTGCCTTAGAGCAACTAGTCATGGAGCCCACCAGAGGACAGGTGCCTCTGGATTTAATATTGAGTGGTACTTGGGACCTAATTAGGGATGTCAATGTTAATGAGCCATTGGGGAACTGTGACCATGCTACGACTGGTTTCATTTTGCATGTCCAGGAAAGAGTTCAGAGCAAATCTGACACAAAAATCCTCAACTTTCGAAGGGCAGATTTCCCTCAGTTGAGGAGGCTAATTAGAAAGAAATTGAAAGGGAAGGTAAAAAGAGTCCAGTCTCTCCAGGCTGCATGGAGGCTATTTAAAATAATAGTAGTAGAGGCCCACACAGAAAGAAGGACTCAAGTAGGTCCAGGAGGGTACCTGCATGGCTGACGAATAAAGTGAGAGAGGCTATAAAGAGCAAGGAAGCTTCCTTCCAGAAATGGAAGTCTTGCCCAAATGAAGAGAATAAAAAAGAACATCAACTTTGGCAGAAGACATGTAAGAGGGTGACATGGGAGGCCAAGAAAGACTTTGAGGAACGCATGGCCAGCAACATAAAGGGGAACAATAAGAGCTTCTTCAAATATGTTAGAAGTAGGAAACCTGCCAGAGAGGAGGTCGGCCCACTGGACAGTGAGAGTGGGAGAGAGGAAATAAAAGAGGACTTGAAGATTGCAGAGAAATTTAGTGAATTCTTTGCATCCGTCTTCACGGCCAAAGACCTTGGGTAGATACCTCTGCCCAAACGGCCTCTCCTAACTAAAGAAGATGTTTTAGATCAAATTGATAAATTAAATATAAATAAGTCACCAGGCCCAGACAGCATCTACCCAAGAGTTATCAAGGAACTAATATAAAGAATTATGCTGCCAACCTTTTAACTAGAGTATGCAACTTGTCCCTTCAAACAGCCACAGTGCCAGAGGATTGGAGGATAGCCAATGTCACACCAATCTTTAAAAAAGGGAGGAGGGGGTACCCTGGAAACTACAGGCCAGTCAGCCTAACGTCTGTTCTGGGTAAGATGGTGGAAAGCCTCATCAAAGATAAAATCCTAAAACATGTAGAGGAACAAGTGTTGCTGAAGGAAAGTCAGCATGGCTTCTGTAAGGTAAGTCTTGCCTCACAAACCTTTTAGAATTCTTTGAAAAGGTCAGTAGGCAGGTGGATGTGGGAGAACCTGTGGATATCATATATCTGGATTTTCAGAAAGCATTTGACGCAATCCCCCACCAAATGCTGCTGAGGAAACTTCACAGTCAGGGAATAAGAGGGGAGGTTCTCTTATGGATTCAGAATTGGTTGAGGGCCAGGAAACAGAGAGTGGGGGTCTACGGGCAATTTTCACAATGGAGAGAAGTGAAAAGCGGAGTGCCCCAAGGATCTGTCTTGGGGCCCGTGCTTTTCAACTTGTTTATAAATGACCTGGAAACAGGAATAAGCAGTGAGGTGGCCAAGTTTGCGGATGACACAACACTTTTCCGGGTGGTGAAAAACAGAAGGGATTGTGAAGAGCTCCAGAAGGACCTCTCCAAGTTGGGGGAATGGGCAGCAAAATGGTAGATGTGTTTCAATGTAGACAAGTGTAAAGTGATGCCCACTGGGGCAAAAAATCAAAACTTCACATACAGGCTAATGGGTTCTGAGTTGTCTGTGACAGCTCAGGAGAGAGATCTTGGGGTGCTGGTGGACAACTCGATGAAGGTGTCGACCCAGTGTGCGGCAGCAATTAAGAAGGCCAATTCCATGCTTGGGGTAATTAAAAAGGGGTTGAGAATAAAACAGCCAATATTATCATGCCATTGTACAAATCGATGGTAAGGCCACACCTGGAATATTGTGTACAGCTCTGGTCGCCGCACCTCAAAAAAGACATAGTGGAGTTGGAAAAGGTGCAGAAGAGAGCGACGAAAATGATTATGGGGCTGGGGCACCTCTCTTATGAAGAAAGACTTTTGAGGCTCTTCCATCTGGAAAAATGGCACCTGAGAGGGGACATGATTGAAACATACAAAATCATGCACGGGAGGGATAGAGTCGATAAAGGGATGTTCTTTTCCCTTTCTCAAAACACCAGAACCAGGGGGCATCCACTGAAATTGAGTGTTGGGAGAGTTAAAACAAATAAAAGGAAATACTTTTTTACCCAGCGGGTAATCAAGCTATGGAACTCCTTGCCACAGGAGGTGGTGATGGCATCTGGCCTAGATGCCTTTAAAAGGGGACTGGACAGATTTCTGGAGGAAAAGTCCATCATGAGCTATATGCCATGATGGGTGGTGCAACCTCCTTACATTAATAGTAGGCTACTCCAGAATGCCACGTGCAAGGTAGTGACAACAGGATGCTAGCATCTTGTTGTCTACTGAGCTCCCTTAGGCACCTGGTGGGCCACTGTGAAATACAGGAAGCTGAACTAGATGGACCTTTGGCCTGATCCAGCAGGGTTCTTCTTATGTTCTTATGTTCTTATGAGTGAGCTCCTGTTACTTGTCCCAGCTCCTGCCAACCTAGCAATTCAAAAGCACATAAAAATGTGAGCAGATCACTTCGGTGGGAAGGTAATGGCGTTCCATGCACCTCAGCGTATACTCAGGCCAGCCACACAACCACAGAAGCTTGTCTTGGACAAACGCTGGCTCTTTGGCATAGAAATGGAGATGAGCACTGCCCCCTACAATTGATCATGACTTGACTTTTCGGTCGTGAAGAAACCTTTACCTTTTACTGTATATTATAGTATGACTGCATGCATTCACTTGAAGCACCTAGAGCCCAGTCTTATTTGGGTCTTGTGCTCTGATGTGACCCACACTACATCAGCACAAGAAGGCGGGTCATTTGGCATGGCAGCCACAGCAATTTTGCATGGTCAAGGCTACCAACACAAATGGCTGGCAGTCCCATGTATGTGCCAACAAAGTGCTGAAGCCCACCAAAGCAGGCAGGTTGGGGGAGGATCTGGGCAGGGATCAGGTCTGGCCAGTGGTGTGTTGGGGGCAGGCCAGGGGCAGATATTGGTGGCAGTAGCACCACTAAATCCCTATGCCCTGGCATGGAACCAAGTAGGCCCATTAGGGACTATCGTGAAGGACATTAGGTAAGTATGCAAGTTCTTTATTATTTATTATTATTTATTTCATTTATACCCCGCCTTTCTGTCCCATGGGCACACAAGGTGGCTTACAACAATTAAAATACAATATAGACAATTAAAAAGCAGTAATTAAAAACAATTTTAAAATAATTAAAAAACTAAAACAAGCCCCGTGGATCCTAATATAAAAGAAAAGAAAGCCAGCCAGCCTGTCAACAGTTAAAAGCTTTTTGAAATAAAAAGGTCTTCAGCCCCCACCGAAATATTATCAAAGAGGGAGCAGTTCTCAATTCTAAGGGGAGGGTGTTCCAAAATTGGGGGGCCACCACCGAGAAGGCCCTATTCCTGGCCGCTGTCCCTCTCACCTCACCTGGTGGCAGCACAGTCAAAAGGGCCCTCCCAGATGATCTAAGAGTTGTTGTTTAGTCGCTAAGTCGTGTTCAACTCTTCACGACCCCATGGACCACAGCATACCAGGCCCCCCTGTCCTCCACTAGCTTCCTGAGTTCGTCCAATTTCATGTTCATCGCGTCGATGACACTGTCTAACCATCTCATCCTCTGCCGCCCCCTTCTCCTTTTGCCTTCAATCTTTCCCAGCATGAGGGTTTTTTCTAAAGAGTCCTCTCTTCCATGAGGTGGCCAAAGTATTTGAGCTTCAGCTTTAGGATTTGTCCTTCCAGGGAGCAATCAGGCTTGACTTCCTGGAAGATTGACCGATTGGATCTCCTTGCAGTCCAGGGGACTCTCAAGAGTCTTCTCCAACACCATAATTCGAAAGCATCTATTCTTCGGCGCTCTGCCTTTCTTATGGTCCAGCTCTCACATCTAAGAGTACGGATCTAAGAGATCTAAGAGTATGGGCAGGATTATATGGGAGGAGGCGGTCCCTCAAATACTCTGGACCTGAGCCGTAAAGGGCTTTAAAAGTCAAAACTAGCACCTTGAATTGGGCCCGGAACAGAACCGGCAGCCAGTGTAGTCGCCGAAGCAACGGCTCGATAGAGTCAAACCGATGTGCCCCAGCAACCACCCAAGCAGCCACATTCTGTACTAGTTGTAATTTCCGGACCGTCTTCAAAGGCAGCCCCATGTAGAGCGCATTGCAATAATCTAATCTAGATGTCACTAGGGCGTGGGTTACTGTGGCCAGGTCCACACAGCTCAGGTACGGTCGCAGCTGGCGAATCAGCCGAAGCTGAGCAAAGGCTCCCCTGGCCACCGCAGCCACCTGGGACTCCAGGTTCAGCTGTGAATCCAGGAGAACCCCCAAGCTGTGGACCTTACAACTCAGCAGCTCCCTGGTCCCCAGTCAGCCTATAGCACAGAGATGGCGACCCTGTGACAGGAATGTCAAAGTGACATACCACAATGTTTTGGGTGACACAAGGTTCACCAACACCTGACAACTGAGTTTGTTTTACTAGTATTTCATTTTTGTAATGATCTGATGTTTCTTTATATAATGCATAGCCCCACACAAGATTGGACTGTATTTTTTTAAAATAAATGCATATGTCAATAATTGTTTCTCTTTCATTTGTGGGGGAGTGACACGCCAGCAGAGTCAAGCTGGGCATTTTTGACATGGGACCAAAAGGTTCACCATCACTGTATAGCACGTAGTAGAAGCTGCATCAGTGCACATATGGAATACAGACTACTTCTTCTGGCACTTTGGATCCAGCCATTATTTTTTTATAATTATTGAACACCATTGTACAAGATTAAGAGCGCAATCCTATACCTGCATTGCACCGGCACTATGGTCTTGTGCCGGTCCAGCGCTGTGCATCTGTGCATCAAACATGCCATCAAGTGCATCTGTACTAGCTAGTTGGGCACTGGATCAATGCAAGCAGCAGCAGCAGCGCATGGGCGCCACTGCACCCGTAAAGGGTGTGTTTGGACCACTCTCAGAGTCAGGGAGGCCAACATACAGACGTGCACCATCCTCCCTGACTCTGAGAATGGTCCAAATGTGATTTACAGTGGCCCTTGTGCCGGCTAATCTTTGCTGCCCTAACTATGCTGGCAGAAATCCAGGTTAGGATTGCACCCTAATTGCGCCTCATTCAATGACAGGATAACTTTCCTGGAGCAATTAAGAAAGGTGGCATGGAAGAAGTCTCTGGGCTACAAGAGGGCCACTGAAAGCGGAAAGAGAAACAGCAAGAACAAGCAAAATGTCATTTTGCTAAGGAGAACACTAGGTGAGCAGTCTGAAAGGATGCTGATGTAAAGAGCCGTGAACCCAGATAGAGAAACTGGAGATAGAACAGGGACACCTTTATCCAAATGAGAAAAACATGAATCTCAGAGCAACATTAATTACTGATTTGAAAAATAAGGAAGGTCACATCATATGCTGACGTCTGACGGTAACCGAATGGGTCGATTCATTTAACAGCACTTGTTCCCGACAGGGAACAAAACCTCTTTTACTTTTATAATTAAGTATTCTTCTTTTTTACAAAAAGCAGCCAATTAATGGCACATATGTTGCAGCCTGCCTGTAAAATCTAAATGGCAAATGTTCTCTGGGTAAACCCTTTCTTCGAAAGGACTGCAGACTTTTGTTTCTAGCATTATAAATGGCTTCAGTGTCAGGATTAATTTCCAGGCATTCCTCCCAAGTTGGAAAATAGTCACAATTCAGGTATGAAAAACCTAAACAAAGATAATTAAAAAGAATCTCCCTTCCCAAGAGAAAAAGAAATAGAACGATGGGCTATTCTGAAGGGAAACAAAAGGATGCATTAGAATAGCTTTTTAGAACATAGCTTCTATGAAGAGACTAATAATTAAATTTTATTTTAGAATAACAAACCACTCCAGGCTTTGCTAAACGATAGAATTTTTTGAGCATAGGTGTTGTTGTTTTTAAGAATATCTAGTCAGATCACAGTCTTGGAAATTGCACAGAGAGAGAGAGAGAGAGAGAGAGAGAGAGAGAGAGAGAGAGAGAGAGAGAGAGAGAGAGCATTGCTGAAGCAGATGAATGATCCATGGTCCAGAATTCTGTTTCTCACAACAGCCCACAGGATGCCTGTGGGAAGCCTACAAATAGGGTAAACAGGAATAGTCTTCTTTTGGTGTTACCTCCCAGACACCTTTTCTTCTTTTTTTTCTGCTTAGTTCTGTTGGCACTGAAGCATACACATTTCAAGAATGTAATAGACGGAAGCTGTCATTGACCTTGCTTAGCACAAGTTGGCAATAGTTAATTTAATTATTGGTTGGTCCAATAAAGGAGATAATTGTTACCTGTTTTCAGTTTCCCAAACGCTTTTGGGATAAATTATGGACTATCACAGAATTCTCATGCCCTTTCAGTATTGCAATGGCAGTCCCAGTACTGTCATAATTTGATATTCTGAGGAACCCTTAGACTTGCCTGCACAAAAAGGTACAGATCAAGAATTGCTAGCTCTGTCACGGGCCTTCTGCCCCCTGTTGCAGCTGTAGAATTGATGTTCTGGGGACTATTTTCACCAAGAAGACTGATGTAGATGTGTGTCATGACATTGGGGATAGGAGTGTTTTACAGACCCTCTTTTATTTCCCATAGAGAATCTTGCACAGCCCAGTCCTACCTAAATTCCCCCTGCTGATGTAGCCACACCACTAGAAGGGCAGTACCATTAGTAGTGGCATAGCTAATGAAATTGTAGCACGGTGTCGAGGACAAAATAATGCCCCAGAAGTGATATCACAACAGGAAGCGACCTCACTTCCGAAAGTGACAGCATTCCTGGGTTGTTTTTTTAAAGTGAAAAATGGGAGGAACTCGCATCCTCCCCGCAGCAGTGTGCCCTTTCCTGCCGCTCCCAAGTCATTCACCCCCCAACAGTGGCATAGCTAGGTCATTTGACACTCAGGGACCATACATTTTTAACATCCCCCATATGACAAAATTAGTCATTCATTCATTCATTTTTCACTTTTTATATACTATCGTTTTTCCAAGTTGCTCAGGGCGGTGTGCATGGTTGCTCCCTTTCTTTTGTCCACTTCACCTATTCTCTAAACCAGCATTTTTTACATGACAGTTTTATTTTTGTTTTCTGTTTGTTTTTTTGGCCATAATGTTTTATAAAGCTATTACACCCCAGTTTGTTTCATTGCATTCTGCATTAAATTACTTTTCCAATGATATATGACATGATGGTATTATTCGTACATAGCAAGGTTTACACAATTTTGGCCACTAGTGTCAAGCTCAGCTGGTTGCCCCCCTAAAACTTGTTGCCCGGTGCAATTGCACCCCCCTGCACTTCTTTAGCTATGCCCCTGCCAGAGATCTCCTCTGGGTAAGAGAACATTTGTGTAAACCGTCACTGTCCGGCTGGGTCTACTCAGACCTGGACCAGCTTTTTTGCTGGCATGTCCAAGTGGACCCAGGAAGTCAGATCAAGGCTGGGAAGAAGGATAGTGATGCCATTGCTGCCCCTTTCCAGCCTTGATTTGCCCTCCTCCCCATTCTGATCTCTGGTGGTGGGAAAGAGTGGTGGATCTGATGGCACTGATGGCACCTACCATATCTTATAGTCTCCTTTTTAAACCTCCCTTCTCTTACCTCTCCTCAGACGTACACCACCGAAATAGGTGGCGTATGTCTAAGGAGACCCATTGCAGATCAGGTAGCCTACCAGGAGATGTGCAACATGTTTTCACTTACCTCCTGCAGGTTGTCCAATTGCCCCTGCACCATAGGATGTAGCACACACCTTTTGGCATGGCTGCTTTGGAACTGGTGGCAGGGAATAGAAGTGGGCTGTTAGTTTTCTGTGTTCAGGGATTTTTAATTTTGGTTGTATCCACCGAAAGTGAACCTGGACCAAGCACCACTGAAATCTATGGAGGCAAGATAGTCATGATTAACTAGGTAGCAATGGCACTTGGTGGGCATTCAGTACTTTGGATATAATTCCTTGAATGGAGGAGCACTCAATCATGTGAGCCCCCCATCTGCAGTCTGAAATATATTTTTTTAAACATAAAAATACAGTAAATTACTTATCAGGCACCTTTCAAATTATATGGATTTTTCATGGTTATGTGGACAATTGGACATGCAGTTTTAAAAGAGTGTAAACCACATTGTCATTCCCACATGACATGCACAAGGAAAGCACATGTCTCACCAACACATCCTGTCTTCTTGCTTTTGTTTCTTTTTATAAACGTGTAATGTGCATAAATAACACTAAATAAGATAGCAAATTATTTTAAGTAAAATGGTATGTACATTAATTTACAAGTCCTGCTGCGTGTTTTTCTGTATATCCGTGGTAGGTCAAAAATAGCATGAGTAGCATGTGATGCTTCGATTGTGAGAAAATTTGTCAGTGTGGTCCTGATTGTGTATTAATGCAACTTTCTTTAACCTGTTGGATTCTAGAACGTGACTTGAAAATTGGATATCCCAGGATATGTTCAGGAATGGATTTGAATGTAGCGGTCAGTTGTAGGAATCCTGTTGGCAGATGGACTTTTGCAATTCACAAGAGCTCTTTATTTATCTTTTACGTTTTGTATTGTAACCTCCGCCCAAAGAGTTCTAGGTGGCGTCCATGACTCTTTTCCCTACTTTGATCCTCATAAAAATCCTGTGAGGTAGACTGAGCTGAAAGAAAATGACTGAGCCAAGATCTCCCAGGAAACACCATAGCTGAGCAAGGATTTGAACTTAGGTCTTTGTCAATATCCAGCATGCTAACCACTATATCACACTGGCTCTGTTATGCCTCCAACAGGCAGGAATGGGGAAAGGGCACAGGTACACACCAGCTTGCTTTTATCTTAACATGAGTTATAATTCTAAGAGCTATGTGGAAGAGACCTAAATGTGCACCACCTTCTTCAGCAAAGTTCCCTCCCTCCTCCTCCCTGTACTGAGTATGTGTTGATTTTATTGGCACCAAGCCTGGCTTATCCAGACTGAAGGGAGGTGCTTACCTCTGTCTATCTATTTGCCTCCGCTGCTCTTCTTCCACTCCTTGAACTGAAAAAGGAAGGGGGAGAACAGAGAGGAAGAGGAAATGTGAAGGTGCTGAACTAGAACATTTAATTGGAAAGTGACAGGAGACTGGTACACCATTGGTTGAGGAGGCATATTTAGTATGCTGCCTCAGGTGTTAGGAGGTCTTGGCCAACCCTGGTTGGCAGATGCAAGGAAATCAGGTGGCAGCTGCTTGTGGTTAGGGAGAAGTCTGCAGTAACCTATTGCTCCATCTGTTATTGCAGGAGAGGAGAAAGAGATGTTGGGACTGACTTACAGCTGAGTACAGTCTCCTAATTGTAGTGTTAGGGATGGGATTCTTTCATTCTGAACGGGCCAGTAACACTGTGTGAGGCACTCTTGGTAGGGAAAACATGGCAAGGGGCAGCCACCAGCTAGAACACTGTTGCTGCTGGCCAACCGAGAAAGAAAGGAAAATCCAGCATCTGCCACCCAGATATCTTACCCAGATAGAAGGAACCCACCAGATTGTGTTTGAGCTGCTGCTCAGTGTATCCTTAGGCACCTTGCCAAGGATATGCTCGAACCTAGAGCCAGCCCCTTTGAAGTATGCAGTTACTCCTTTCACCAGCTGCCTATATGTCGTATTTTCTATCTCACACTAGCACATTAGGTTCTATCTGCTTGCCTTACAGTGAGCTCCAGCAGCAACGGATGTAGGGAGAATGTAATAAAGTGAAGGGAGGTTAAATATAATATCCATTTGTGAATCAGTTTGAAATTGCAGGCCAAGGCTGTATTAATCACAGCCATAATTACATAGCAATTCCCTCTTTTCTCACAGCAAATGAATTATACCACCACTCAAAATTAAGGCTACATCGAGAGTGATTTACCAGTTGTGATTTTGATCACTCTGCAGTTACAGCAGAATTTCCTCTTCCTTCAACTCTTCCATAATTTGAATTGGTCTTTTCAAAAGACAGTGTAACGTTTTAGAGGACTGTACAGTACAGCAAATGTTCTTGCTCGGGAAAACACAAGAGTTGCAGGGCAGCATTGTTTGCATTCAAAGTGGTATGAGAATACCAAAGTACAGGAAGGCACATGCAAAACTGGGCACATGGAAGACAGAGTTTGAGCCAGTGGCATAGCTAAAGCATCAGCCACCCTGGGGCAAAGAAGATTCTGTAGCCCCCACCCACTTCCGGCCAAATCAATTAATTAAAATGAAAATTGACCTCCCCAGTCCCACTGCTAGCTATGCCACTGGTTCAAGCTTACTTTGAACATGCTGGAAAATTTTAGCAGATGGTGCTACAAACATGCAACTTTGCACAGCTTTCTGAATAACACGGACCATATGCTCTGATTGGTGCTAGAATCGGCTTCCAGTTTAGAAAGGAATGAACCACGGTAGAGTCTGCATCAGACAGTGCTTCAAGGGATCAGGTACCACATCCTGCCTTCATTCCCCCGTTCTCAGGGCTTATCCAGACGTTTTAGGTTATTTGGAACTTGCAGCCCAATCCGTTTGGGGGCTGTGTTGCCAGAATATGTGTTCTGGAGGCATAGCACACTTTGTGGCTATAGGTAGAATTAGTTGAAAATGGTTTTATTTTTTCACAGATTTCATGATTTGAAAAACAATGAAAAAAAGAAAGGGATGTTATGTGTTTTTAGTCTAAGTTCGCATTCCAAGTTCTCATTTTTATTAATTTTAAAGGCTTTAAAAGTGCGCTGGGTGGATAATGTAGATGATAAAGTATCAGCAGATGCAGCCACAGTATTATTTCTAACTGGAAAAATTATCTATTTTAATATCTTCCACACCATCTTTTTATGCCATTGTTAACAAAGACAAATATCTCACGCCATAGCACAGCGATGGTTGCCTGCCCACTGGCACAAACTGTGAGTGCTGGCACCCAGGTGACAGAGAGCCCCAGAGCCAGTAAGTTGGTGCAAGACAGGGGTGAGCAGAATGGAGTGGGGACTGGTGTGCGGATGGAATGTATTGAGGGCAGGAACGGGGCCATTATCAGCAGGAGCTGATTCACTTTATATCCGACCCCACTGTCCAGTCTCCATCCACATACCCACATACCCACTTGGATTTGTGCCAGCAAAATGGTTGGTGCAGCCTGAGTAGATCCATTGGGGCAGCGGAGGCTTATCCCAGGGCAAGGGAACAAATGTTCCCTTACCGAGTTGAGACCTCCAGGACTGCCCCCTGCAGTGGGCCCAGCTGCATTAGACGGGGTATTTTGATAGGATCGGACTGTTGGTCACACTTTTTAATAATAGAAGAATATTCAGTGTTGATACGTTACTGTCTGAGGGCCCAATGCTATGTGGGCCAGCTTCGGCAGTAAGTCCTTACCTCCAGTGCTGGAGTAACAAAAGGGCTTACAGCCAGTGCCGCCCCAGCTGAGAAATTGGGGACTGACCCTTGTTAATGCGACCTGATTAAGTTATCGCTTCTTGGCCTTTTGGCTCAGATCAAGTGTAGTGTGTGACCTTATTAAGTTAAAGCTAATAAACAATGGGTTGCCAGGGGGACCTTTATGCTTAGCTATTTCTCCTGGTGGTGGCAATAAAACTATTAAGGGGCTATTTAGCCTGTTAGAGCGTGAGCCTCTCAGTAAGGTGTGAATTCTGTTGGGTCCACAGTTTTGTCACTTTCTTAAGGAATGCTGCTCCTTTGTCGCAGCCTAGCCAGCCTATTGCAGGCTGCGTAAAGGTGAGAGTAGCTGGAGACCTGGTGCAAGGTTCTGACTGGGGTTTATTGCTTCCTATGGCTGCCACAGTGTCTGTAGAATGCAGCGGTAGCCATTTTGCTATCACTATGCCTATGGGGCCAGGAACCGGGATTGGGCTGCCCCAGTGCCAAGCATTTCATGTGTCTTTAACCTTGATGTTTTTCTTACAGCAACCTGGTATTATTATTATTATTATTATTATTATTATTATTATTATTATTTCTGCTTTGCAATGGCACATCTGCGGCCACCTAATGAAAATTTCTGTCAGGGGTGAGATTCAACTGGGGAAATCATGGATTGGGTATGTTCTGAGAATGGTTACAAATACACAGTTAGAAATTATGTAGAGAATCACCTGCTAAGGAACTTGAGAACCTTTGGAAGCTGCAACTTGAGTTTAATAAGCATGTGAATTATCAGAAAATGCTGTTGCACAACATATTTAAATGTTGTCTTTTTTAGCTGGAATTATTTGGGGTGTTTTCCAAGGAAGTAATCCTTGAAACTCTATAGATGGGCATGTGAACATAGCTGTTTTCAAGTAAGAATAAGCCCCAGTAAGAACATTATATTGGGCTAGCCTAAAGAAATATCCTTCTTCATAAATACTAAATGCTCTTTAGGTGCTGGAACACACACTGCATTTAATAGCTCTGTCACACCAATACATTAAGAATGATCAATTGTCCAGATAGGCAGTCTAGCAATTACAGGCCCTGCTTGCCAGACATAATGTCTTGGCTTGTCCTAGACAGATAGACGGGTATAGCAGTTCCCACACAGAACTACATATTGCATTACTCTGAAAAGTAATTAAGACCACATCAGAAACCTCAACAGGAAAGGCCGTTGAAATCCCTTGGAATATTAATTTTGTCAACAATATTGCCAGTTACACTGAATTGCTACCAGGATGGTACATTTTAATAAATCTGCAAATCTACTGCAGAAGTAGTCTGTTAATTGTATTTTCATGACATCTTCATTCAGAGACAGGGTTACCGCATAGGCAGCTTGAACTGTGAAGATCTTTCATTGAAAGAGTTCACAATTTTTTAACCAGTGACCTGCCTAATGTCTCTGGTAAATGGTCAGATCTGGGAAGTCTTGTCCTTCCATATGGAAAGGGCAGGCTTCAGACTGTAACTACTATAAACGTATAACACTGAGCAGAAAACAGCATTTTAAAAAAAACATGAAGAACAGGAAGCAAAGCAGCAGACCAGGGACAAACCAGAGATCTAGGAGAAAATATTTTTTAAAAAAAAATAGGATCAGGTCTAAGAACCACATTAGAAAACCTAAAATGGGGTAGTCCTTCCATGAAATGAATCCCATTAACTCTAGCTGATTTAAAGCCCCAATTGTACTGGGGCCTTGCGCTGCTGGAACTAGTGGTTCGGGAACTGCAAGGCACTTTACATGGTGCAAAAGCTGGGCTGCTATCAGGCACTGCCAGGCCACTGCCACAAACAGTAAAAGGTTCAGCGTGTGGCAGTGGCTCTGGGAGGCTCTGCTAAGTTGGCAGGAGGGTAGGGAGGGGAAGGTTTGGGGGCATTCTGGGGCAGAGAGGGGGAGGGCAGAGGGCAGGGAGTAGGCCAAAGGGAGAGAATCTTGAGTGCAAATGCACACCAGAACCTATCCCCCATTTTTCACCCATCCCCTTTCTCTCCTTGGACCTATGCCCATTATATAGCTGGTGTGGGTATTAGAAGACCCATAGGCCACCAGGAAGGTTATGTAAGTAAAACATATTACCTCTGGTAAAACTCCTGATCTCCGCCCCCCCCAAATCGGATGCATCACATGCTCCAGCGTGACTATACCATGGCTGCATTGGCATACCAGTGGTGCAAAATAGGCTTGGTTATTTAGGTACAGGACTACAATTTTTGTGTTGTGTACAGTATTGTGTGCCATAAGGCCGAATCCAAGGCCTCATCTCGAGGCCGTGCAGCCCCGATTCAGGCCATGCGGTCTCCTTGGATCTGCAGCTGCTATTTAGCACGTGCAGATCCAAGGAGCACAACGGGGAAGCTGGAGCCTCCCCTCTGGTAAGGGCGCAAATGTGCCCTTGCCGCTGGGAGGCTCCAGCCTCTCCGACTCAGCGTTGGATATGGTGCTGGCCGGCCAGCTGGCCTTGCCATTCTGGCGCAGTGCAGGATTGAGCCCTCAGGCACATCTCTGAGGTACAGATGGACAGTGGAGTACTTGCTATAAGCCATTTCTTTTCAGCCCAAAATTTGCCTTTGAACCCAGGTTGGCAAACACCTGAATCATACCATCGAACAAGACAGAGATAAATGAGAATAATATAGCATTCTGCCCCGCTCCTTTCATTTATCATTGTATTAAAAACCCCTGGTTTTAAAAGAAACTCTCTTCTGATGAGCGCTTGAAACTTTATATATGCTCAGAGCAAAAAGAAAACCATTTTACTTCACCAACCTTCTTCAATCACTAACGACAATGGGAATTATTGCTGTGCATTCCCAGATTACTTGGTCTGATAATAAACATTGTTAGCTCTTCTTACTAGGTTACATTTTCCCTTCAGCTAATCAGGAAATATTCTTAGGCATTAGGAGTCTAAAATACAGGTCTGGATTGAAAGGCACAAAGGAACGTGTATGAAATGGTGTCGTCCTATCAGCATAGGATGACACCTATCGGCACAAAATGGTGTCAACATTGTCCTATCACAGCAATTGATGGGGGTCTGTTAAAGGGCTCAATTCTTGTTCTACTAATACAACATTTGCTCTCTGTTGTGCTTTTAATTTGTAATCTGCCAGCTTCATTTAAAAAGAAACATTATTTCTTTTTATTAGGTTTAATATTATGTCCACTTTTGATCTTTTGACATTTAAAATAACTGTTCTGGGCTTTCTGTGTAAAAACTTGTTATTCCATAAGTTATAGCCTATGTGCTGTTGCTGCAGGAACTTATCTTCCTTGCTTTCATTTGCTAAGGTTTACTGGAGCCTGTCATATTGCAAAACTAAACATCATAACTAATTAGGATATAGATATCAGGATACATAAAGGTAACACTTCTAAAGTTTTATTTGTTATTATTGATTATCCAGAGTTGAGTAGAAAGATCTCACCTGATTTTGCCCTATATCCTAAGCGCACTTTCTTACAGCCCTACCCAAACAGATTTCAGACTTTGTGTGACAATCCCAGAAACTCTGATCCAGCAAAACAGCGTAATATCCCATTGCCATTGGTACACAATGGATGTGGTATAAAGGGAAGTAGCTATGTTGCTGCTTACCCATTTTTAAAAAAACCTTATCTGAAGGGAGCACTACATTTTCCAAAGCCCAAAATCTTGCACTTTCAGAAAATTGTTCAACAAGCAAGGAACAAGTGTGCATTTAGTTCACCAACACGTCTGATAGGGCAGAAAAAGCTCTAAAAGTAAAAGGTGACACAAGGTAATTGGACCCACCTCATTAATGGGGACCTGGCAAGAATCCAAAAATTCATCATCATTAACAACCGACGCCTTTTTTTGATAAGAAAACAATGTTATGCAATGTCCTCATTATTAACCAAGCACAAGGCACAATTCCAAGTGACCAATATTCATTGTTATTCCTTGGAGCCATCGCAAAAATACTGTATGAGAACAATTCCTTCAAAACATCTCCAGGCACCATTATTCATAAAGCTGATCAGTGGGGAAGAACTCATCGTGACACACACATACCCAGTCACACCCCATAAGCCTATAATGAAAAGGAAACGAAACATTAAGGCCCCGATCCTATGCTGGTAACACTGGCCAGAGCAGGTCGACCGGGAGTGAGGGCAGTTCCCATGTGGATCGTGATGGGGATGGGGCCAGGTTGTGGGCAGAAGGGATGGCTTTTGGCAGCAGCTACGCATGCCAGAATTTTTTTATTTTATTTATTTATTAAATTTATACCCCGCCTTATTTGCCTAAAGGCACTCAGAACCCACACCCTCTTTCTTGGCCTTCAGCCATATGCCAGTCAAAGCACAGTACAGGCTGTGATGGCAGCACTGCATATTCTGGGCTGTCGGGGGCTAGGGCTGGGCTGCGGTTATCTTTATTAGAGTGTGTTCCACTCCTTTCTACTCTAGTTCTCTAGTTCAGTGTGTCTAGTTCAGTGTTTCCCAAACTGTGGGTTGGGACACACCAGTGGGTTGTGAGCCAATGTGTAGTGGGTTGTGAAAAGTTTCTGAAATGTATTTAAAAAAAACAAAAACAAAAACATTGCGAGCATCCTTGCCCAGTTTGCCGAAGAAAATTGAAGCAGCAGGCAATTG
This sequence comes from Lerista edwardsae, assembly GCA_029204185.1. Lineage (NCBI taxonomy): Eukaryota > Metazoa > Chordata > Lepidosauria > Squamata > Scincidae > Lerista > Lerista edwardsae. Next base: position 10,385,276 of record JAJKFI010000031.1, read on the forward strand.
AAGCAGTGGATGGAGAGACCACTCTTGTGCTGGAAGGTTAACCTGTGGTATGAAGTAACCTTTATACCCCCAAATTAAAGTGTCACATTTTCCAATTTTCCTTAATAATTGGCATACCACAGACCACGTGTGAAGCAATTTCAGCCTTTTGTCTGGCCTGGAAGTCCCTAGCCGTACATCTTGTTCTCCACTTCAGCCTTCTGGAAACCCTGGAATGACTGTAAAGGTTTCAGGGAATAGTCCGTGCACTCCAATATTATAATAACAGTATAAACATATTTCTCTCTAGGTCTCTTTTTTTTGTCTAGTAAAGCTATGTGGGTCATGATAGATTGTTTAAAAATGTGGGCTCTGGTGCTAAGAAGTTTAGGAAGAACTGTTTTATAGTCTATGGTCTATATGTTTTATAGTCTGTTTTTCTTCTAGCCTGACCTGGCAAGTGTAAAAATTCTCAACACAAGAATTATCATCAGTTTACTGTGCAAACCAAGACCCATACAGAACTTTCCTATCACCTCACATTGCCTCTTTTCAATAGTCTGCACACACCTTCAGCCCACACCTTCACTGCTGAATCATGAAGGGCCTATCTATGTATGCGGACTCTGAACCAGGCCATGACCAGAACAGCATGCAGATGCCTTGCAAGGTAAATTAAGATAGTAGAAACTCCAACTAGTCAATTCTAGAAAAGCAACAACCCATTGCTGTATTTCACAACAAATCTGAGAAGAGTTACTCTTAGGCCAGTGGTTCTCAAACTTTTTAGCATCGGGACCCACTTTATAGAATGACAATCTGTCTGGGACCCACCAGAAGTGATGTCATGGCAAGAAGTGCCATCATTGTGATGCCAGAACCTGCTGCTTTCCTGAGAATGCAGTAATAAGTTTGGTTATTTGTCAGCCTTTTTCCAATAGCAAAGTGAAACAGAAAGAGGAAAAAAAGCCTATTTATATCCTTGACACGAGCAAAGCAACCACCCAGACCTCCCCCTTTCCATCTTCCCATATTTTCAATAAGGCTGCTCTAGGTGCTTCATGACCACCTGAAATTGGATCGCGACCCACTGGTGGGTCCCAACCCACAGTTTGGAAACTACTGTCTTAGTGGCCAAGCTACTATTTCAAGGTAGTTGCCTACCTCACTCCTCCTGTGCTTCTGGAACCCAAATGTTAAGTTACCCCCATTCAATGCAAAATCTCATCAACAGTAGTTATGTGACCTTCTGCAGGTCCTAAAAGACAGACTTTTTAGTCACGTGAGTATCTTCACTTTTCTGTGGGGATTGTTCTCTTTTCTGAACAGATTTCTGAGCAAGTAATAAAGTCTGAAGCTACAATCCTATCATCCTCAAATATGATTCTATATAAAAAATCTCATACAATGTCTGTCTTCAACATTACCTCATATCTGTCTGGCACAGGGATGGTTCACATGGCTTACAGACTGTCTGAACCTTGAGCTTTTTCACCCAAAACCTACATACAGGCATGTCCCGGTATCCACTGGGGTTCCATTCCAGATCCCATCATGTAAACCTGAAACCATGGATACTGGGGACGCCTTTTTGAAGATAGGGGGTACGTCAGTGGTTTAGTTTAAGAGATTTGTTTAATGTTACCCTGTCTTTTTAATAGGCATCCCAGTATTCATGGTATCTGTGGATAACTGAAACTGTGGATACTAAATCAGTGGATACCAGGACACGCCTGTATTCTTTCTTCATGTGCTGCATTATTGAGAGTATATTTGGGCTGCCCCAAGAGATTTGCTTTTCTTTGTTCTACAAGAGTATTATCCCTACTTTTAGAAATGTCAGGGGATACTTGTCCAGTTGTGGATATTAACAGAATGCAGACAAGGAACACTTGCATATTTAGTCCTATGTTGTCATCTGTTAGTGAAGGAACTAAAGCTGAATGGGCAAATTGAAGGATTGTATTAAAATCATAAATAATATAAACCAGTGGTTTTTTAGCACCTGGCCCCACTTTTTAGAATGACAACCTGTCTGGGTATCCATCAGAAGTGATGTCATGGCTGGAGGTGCCGTCATGTGACTCCAGAGCCTGCTACTTTCCTGAGCATGCAGCAATAATTTGCGTTACTTCTTAGCCATTTCCAATAACAAAGTGAATCAGAAAGAAAAAAAGCCTATTACAACCTTCATACAAGCAAAACAACCCCGCAGCTCTCCCTCTTTCCAGCATCCCATCTTCCCATATTTTCAATATGGCTGCCCTAGGTGTTTTGTGACCAACTTGAAATTGGCTCCTAATCCACAGTTTGGGAACCACTTATATAAACCTTCCTGATATCCTCCTTTCAGGATTGATGTTCTACTGAAGCCCTCTCAACTTCTGGAAAGGGGAATGCAACCCAGCAGTTAAGAATTCCACTTCCACTTACAGACTTTACAACACAGGCTCCCTGGTTTTGTGGTGAGCTTAGGGCAAAGACATGGGAGAAAAGACAACCGGAGCAACAATGACAGAAGACTCATGACAAGCCTGACCTATAGATTCAGAGCCTGTCTCCCTTCCAGGGGCAACTACTCTGCTTAGCAAGAAACCTGCTTTACCCATTGAGCAGACAAAGCTGTCTATCTAGTTAAAGGGGTGGCAAGGCAGGTGACTCCCACGCCAATCAGGTAACTTGATGACACCACCAAACCAAGGCTTTTTAAGCCCAAGCACACAGGAAGCTCAATGTTTTCTGCTTGGTTCTGCCATGGATCTGGACTAGTTCCGATTCAGCCCTCAGTGTTTCACAACTTCTGATATGCAAACAAACCCTCAAGAGATCTTCTTATCATTATTATTTTTAATTTTATTTTTATTAGAACAACAGAAACAAAGAACTACAAAACAAAAACTAAATAGTAAAAACCAAATTCAGAATGTATAAAGCAAGCATGGTGACACAGCTAAATTGCTTACAACCTTTACAATATGTTGATAACTGCTCAAATTAAAAGTTGTGTCCCTTAGCCAGCCTCTTATTCTTTTCATTAGTGCTTCTTTAAAAAAAAATCTTCTTATCATTTACTTTAATCCCCAGCAAAATGTTTTACATCTAAATCATCAATTTTACGTCTAAATCAAAATGCTTTACGCCCATTCATCAAGTCCATAATCAAACCTCAAGATCTTCGGATAAGCAAAGTGTACACAGTACAGGGAGGGGGAACTTTGTGCACTTTGTGCCACTTTGTGCAGACAATAAAGACAAAATGCACCATCTTACATTGCTTGAATCAGGGCTGCTAAAGACTGAAACACAAGCCCCAAGGGATTAGTTTGATACAGGCTTAACAAGCTAGTATTGAGTGTGAACCAAGGTTGTGTCTACCTGAACAATTGCTTCCAAAACTGAATTTTGACAATGGCCCAAATACTGGTAAAAAAGCTCCCTGGCCCATCTAGAATTTCTGGAGACCATCGTGTTATGGCAAAGACGCAGGGGTGATTAAAATTTAGAAGCACCTTTCATTCTTGCAAATAACAAGCTTTTGAAAGTCCTAGACTGATCAGTCTTTCGGAGTGGTTCCAGGCTTTATTCTTCCTTTCACTCTACAGGGTTGCTGCATGCAAAATAGGAATTCACATCTCCCAGGCATACAGATAAGCAAGCTTGAACTGCAAAGACAACCACTGCACTTCCCTGCTGGAGCAAATGCAGAAGTTCTATATCACATGTGATGGAAATGCAAGGGGCAGGAAAGGAAATGCTTCCTGTTCCCTTTGCATCCTCAAAAACTGGAATTGATTCCCATAAACATTAAGCAACCAGGCCTGCTTTATTCTACAAATGTTGATGTATCCTAGTTAATCCTAGGCTATCCTTAACTTATCCAAGCCTACAAGTCTTGTTTCATGAATGGTCCAAGAGCTCATTCCTGGAACCTGGTTTCACTATGATTCTGCATCCTGAACCATGCCAGTAATAACAAGTATTGCCTTTATTCCCCATTGAGTAACCACTGTTCAAACACAGACACCTGGAATTAGGTGAAATGGTTTCCAAGACTGAACTCAGTTTTAACATGTATTATTGTCTTTTTTTCAGACACATTATGTATGTATGTATGTATGTATGTATGTATGTATGTATGTATGTATGTATGTATGTATGTAAAGTGGCATAAAGCAGTGGTTCTCAAACTTCGTAGCACTGGGACTCACTTTGTAGAATGTCTGTAAAACCCAACAGGAGTGATATCATGGCTGGAAGTACCATCATTGTGACGCCAGAACCTCCTGCTTTCCTGAGAATGCAGCTATAAGTTGGGTTATTTCTCAGTCATTTTCCAAGAGCAAAGTGCATCAGAAAGAAAAAAGCCTATTGACAACTTTGACACAAGCAAAACAACCACAAAACCCTCCCTGTTTCCAGTGTCCCATCTTCCTATATTTTCAGTATGGCTGCTCTAGGTACTTCATGACCCATCTGAAATTGGCTTGCAACCCACTGGTGAGTCCCGACCCACAGCATGGGAACCAGTGGCACAAAGCACATTCTTAGTGTTACCCCAGCTTTTCTTCTGATTTTATTCAGATTTTATTTCTTCTGATTTTATTCAGATTTTATGCACATCCTGTATCACTAACAAATTGTTGCTGGACTTTTTACAAGCTTGCGTATTGATTTTCCTCCATGACTCAGCCACCGAGTCCATCGTTCATTGTCATAAATCATTTCTAAAAGTAAGAATAGCCAAGATGGTGGCTATTGTAAGAAAACTCAGTTTAATGGATATGCCAGTGATTCAGGAGGACGCTTGGTCTATAGGGAAGGATTTTGTTCAATTGTTTTTATGCAGAATGACCACAGGCTTCATTTCATTTCCTGAAATCAGCTTCTCCTGCCATCTTGTTTTTCTGGGCTTTTCCTATGTTTACTTTAGGGCAACATTTCTCAATCAGCAGTACCACCAGCTTACCACCAGTGGCACATGTGCTGCTGTCCAGTGGTACACGAAGATGCTCCTCCTCAGAAAGCTCCCCGCTGCTGCCTGAGCTGATTTTGGCTGGAGGATCAGCTTCTGTCAGACTCCCACTCACCAGCTGATCGTTGGCAGTACTTCCAGCAAAGCTGGTAAGCTGCTGGCCGGTAAGAGCATGAATTTTTCCTGCCTTCCCCCTTCCCCGGGAGCTTCTAGGTAGCCAGACCAGAAGAGGTAGGGCCATGTGTTGACTTCACCAGTATTGGTGGTCCTTAAGATGAGACAGTCCATAGTCCATCAGGGGACAAAGGTTGAGGAACACTGCTTTACGGTCTACCACAGACCATGAGTGCTACCTTAAGTCAGCTTCCAGAGCTGAAATTAAAATAGATTGGACTGGTGATAATTAAGTAGTAACTAAACTCTGAAATGTGCTAGAAGATCATTAGCACTATTGGTCTTTGTGACAACACTTCCTAGTAGGAAAAACACATGTTTCAAATCAGGTGACTTTACTCATGTCTGCTATTTTGGTTGCGGGCTGGACATCATCATGTCTAAATGCAGGCTTACAGAATGCAATCTATGCCGTCTGATTTAATATATTATTTAAAAGATGATGCCTCTAATACACTAGAAAGTACTGTGGCTTATGTTTTAGAATTATTGATTAGATATATGTGAAGACTAGGGTAGCGAGAGAGCAGAATATCTTTGACTAGAGTTTGGTTCAAGACTTTGGACCAGACAAGGCCTTGACCCAAACTCTGCCTTTAGCAGGAGAGTAACAATCTTCTTCCCTGCCATGTGAAAACATGCAGCCATACCAACAGAGTGCATGCTGCATACAATGGTGAGGAGCTTCCTTCTGCATAGGCAGAGGCAGATCTAAGGGAGGGCAAAGCTCTAAGTTTTGCAAGAAGCCTTACCTTGCAGTGGAAATCACTCCTCTCCTGCACCATTTTAGCCAATCCTCACAGGGAAAAGCAACATCTTGGCATTGCTTACTGGCTACAGCAGCAAGGGAGAGGAGGGATTTACATGACAGGGTAAGGCTTCTTGCAACACTTAGAGCTTTGCCCTCCCTGTAGATCCACCTCTGTGTGTAGGGTGTCTGACAAACTCTGGATCTCTTTGGACCCATACTAGCTAATTTACTGGCCCATGTTCAAGATGAGGCGAGTTGAAAAATGGGAGGATAGGATCCATGTGTGCATTGGCTGCCGAGATCCACCCCCTCCAGCCCACTCCTCACCCCTGCCCTCCCCTCTCCCCGCCCCAGAACACCCCCACCAGAATACCTCCCCTCTTTGCCCCGCTGCCAACTTACCAGCACTGGTACACCCTCTGGGAGGTGCTGGCATGTGCACTAAACCTCTAGCCATTTGCATCAGTGGTCTAGAAGCACACAATGGCATTCCAGCTTAGCACCTGCTGCAAAGGACTGCCAGAGCATGAGTTCAGGAAGCACAAGGCCCAGATCAGATCGGACCAAAAAGCTCACTGTGTCCTGAAGCAGACAGGGATGGGGAGAGACAGAAAGAATACTTTTGAATAAACATTTATATAATTTTTCTGTATTCCTGCCATTCTATACTATACTGTACTTCATTCATTCATTCATTCATTCACTCATTCTTCACATTTTTATACCTACCTACCTCCCAGGAGCACAGGGTGCTGTGCATGGTGTGCATGGTTCCTCCCCTCCTTTTGTCCTCACAACAACCCTGTGGGGTAGGTGAGAGGTGCTAACTGGCCCAAGGTCACCCAGGAAGCTTCAAGGCTGAGTGGGGATTTGAACCTAATGGTTGTGAAACTGGCCTTATGTGCACCAATCATTTAGGTTGTTTTATACCTCCACTTTCCAATTCTGAAATGTCCTCTTACCAGAGGTTCACCAACACCTGAAGTTGAGTGCTCATATGGAATGAGCCTACAGAGACAATGGCATCATCCAGATCTATGCATTTCTTCTTTTCTGTGCAAATGCCATAATGTTCCATAACGTTCCATCCCGCCCTTGGCTCTTGTGCTTTGTCCTCGGGTCTCCCCTCCAGATTCATTTTGGCTCCTAAATCCTGACCACAAGTATTTGGAGTGATAACATAACACAGACTGAGAAATGAAAGAATCTGTTAAAATGTCTGAGTAAACTATGGACAGAATTCTGGCTTGCTTCTGACCGTAAGAGACACAGAATATTAATTTGCAGGAAAGGAGCTGAATTGTGAAAGCTGAGGGCATGTTGTCAACTTCAAGAAAAGCAATCTTCTTGGTAACTGTGATACTTGAATATGAACTGTATGATGGCTCAGTCTAGATTTGGTCCCCAAGGCTTCCTAAGACATCTGTCAAACCCTGAGATATGTATGAGCGACATTCTATCTAGAAGGAATTGCTTTCCATCATGAGACTGTCAGAGAAGATTATTGTTGTTCCTTGATTAAACAAAGCCTTTATGGGACTATGTGTGGCCCCTAGTTTTGCGTGTGTGTGTGTGTGTGTGTGTGTGTGTGTGTGTGTGTGTGTGTGTGCATGCGTGCATGCGTGCGCTATGTGACACGTTTGCTTATTTTCATTATTCTTGTAAAAAGATGGTAAACTTTCTTGCATCCACTAACATGAATTGGATTTGACTGCTATTCTCGAAGGGATCTGATCTCTGTCCTCGTTTAGCCAGCAGAGAAAAGAAGAGTATAAGTGTCAACTTGTGTGATTGTTCTGACACGGACATTACTCTTTTCCCCACTCTGTCACAGTGCCAAACGATGCTATAGGGAGCCCATGATAGGAAGATGATGACTCCAAATAAAAAGCCCATGCTTTTGGAGCTTGAGCTAAAAAAAACAACTGTTGGCAAAATTGGTAAACACATACATTAAGAAAATAACAGCCAAAATGTGCTTGATGTTAAATGTATCACTGGTTCTGTTGGGGGTGCTCCTGGATTTGCAGCTGCTCCTGGATCACCAAGTAGTGACTGTGGCCAGGAGGGCCTTTGTCTTGCTTTAAATGGTGTGAAGGGGGCTGCATCTCGCTGTGGGGAGGCAGTCAGGCAGTCCCGGAGGTCTCCTCATGGTGAGGGAACATTTGTTCTCTTGCTTCGCGGCTGCATCGCAGCTGCATCAGCTCTGGGAAATTGGACAGGACTGGGCCCTTGATCACACAGGAGTTCTCTTCCCCCCCCCCAACATTTTAGAACAACAGTCAAACCCATTAGAGACAGACATTAGATATAGATAAATTATTCCTTTGAAATGCAACACTACTCAAGAAAAGAATACTTGTTACAAAGCAGTGAATTAGCACCTGACTCTATAAATATCACTATTTTCAGCTCCTGTGATTTTTATTAGTCGTCTCTCTAAATAATTAGATGTTGTACAACCCGGCTATTGAATCAATAGGAAAACTGAGAACCAAGCCATGTTCCATAAACTACTACACCCAAAAGGTAAATTTAAAAAACAACTCTAAAAGACCATAGTTTTATTGTACGGATTACACATTCTGAATCCAAACTCTTCATGTGCAGTCATAATCGTTCCTATATTCAGACTCCATGTGAGGAATTAGCCAGTTTCCTGTTCAGTCATACATTATTTCTGGAGCAAAGCTATCTTAGATATGCCCAGTCCTAAACATTTACATAATTGCATAGCAAAACTCAGCAGTTAGTCATACTACTAACTGCTAACCTGCTAACTGGGCAAGTGGCACTTTTTCAAGTGGTGTTCCTCTTATATTATATTTAGCAAGGGCAAAGTAATTGTCCCTCTTCACCTCTTTGCAGTCTTTCTAGTGCAGTCTTTCTAGTGGCTGTTGCTGGTGGTCTGCATTTTGTTTAGATTGTGAGCCCTTTGGGACAGAGAGCCATTTAATTTTATTATTATTCCTATTTGCCTGTAAACGCTTTGTGAACTTTGTGTTGAAAAGCGGTATATAAGTATTGATTGATTGATTGATTGATTGATTGATTGATTGATTGATTGATTGATTGATT
>JAJKFI010000031.1:10394239-10414584 GCA_029204185.1 Lerista edwardsae
ATTGATTGATTGATTGATTGATTGATTGATTGATTGATTGATTGATTTCACCCACAAGGGGAAAAATAATTGGAAACACCTAGCAAAAATATAATTAGACTAATCCCCAGACCAAAGGTAATTGAAATTGTACTTTTGTGATGGAAAACATTCTATTACTGTGAACACGATGACAACTCTGTTGATTTTCTTTTAAGTCACCTGTACTTGGCAAAATTGCAACTTCAAAATAATGGATGAGGTGTCTCTCTTGGAAACAAGTCTTTCATTTTTCAACAAAAATATCCTCCCACCAACCTCACCTACATCAAACAATCAATAGGAATGACATCACAAGCTATGCACACAAAAAGTACAGGAGCCTGAAGTTTTAAAAAAGACAGGAAGATTTCTCCAGAAATAGAGAAGAGCAGAACAAGTAGTGCTTTTCAGGCTATCGGGCTTGAAAAATTGTTTTCAGATATGCATATACTGTACATGATTTTCTTTTCCCTTTGATTTCATTCTGAAATTTATGTGGGCTCATTAAAGGCCCACTCACAAACTACCCCACTGCCCTGTGATACACCAGTACCAAAATGTCCCCCACTGTATCCTTTGGGGACAAGGAAGCTACCGAGGGTCTCCTCGGACTATGGGAACGTCGGTTCCCTTATCCCATGTAGAGCCCTGGAAGCCCCAATAGGTCTACTGACCTGAGCTAGTGCAGAACTGAGAAGACCCGCGTTGGCCTCCATGGCTCAGTAGAGAATTCAGAGGCAGCACCTGCCACCGTCTCTGCCCCCTCCAAAGCCCAATCCCTAACCCTAACCCATAACCACCCACCTACCCCTAAACCTCACGTGAAGACCTTACTCACGTTTGCTGACTAGAACGGAGCATCAAAAATCTGTTGACAGCGATACAGCATGGGCAGCCCAATCCTATTCCTCGTTCTGCCAGCAGGGCTGCCTTACGGCAGTTATAAAAATACCTCTGACAGTGCATGGTGGTTCACACTGCCAGAGCACCAGTGGGAAGGCTAGAGCGTCCCCAGACACATCGAACCTGGCTTGCCAGGTTCAGGGGGCTGGGAGGGTGGAATAGGGAGCCAAAGGTGTGGGGTGGGCAGATTGGGGCCATGAAGGGGTCAGTGGTAGATGTTGAATTCTAGCTGCCTTCCTGGACCTGATACCTTGGTGTGGGTCCACACAGTCCTGTACCAGCAAATTTGCTAGCGCACATCTGAAAAGACTCCTCCACACCGTGGAGGCTTACCCCCAGGTAAGAGAACAAATGTTCTCTTACCTCTGCATCTGCCCTTTACCCCACAAGATGCAGCAGTAGCCATTGTGCTATCATTTCCTTGTCAAGAGGGAGAAACCATAGGGTTGGGCTGCAAAAGGCACATTATGCAGGAAAGCCCAGGTAGGAAGCTTTACATGAGATTTATGTTCAAAAGTCAAAGGTAAGTTTATTTAAAGGAAATACATTTTGAAAGAAAAGATGGGTCTGGATCCTGCAGCTAACTGTCTAGCTACATCTCCTCAGAGAAAAGGAAGAGAGACAGCAGGAAGAAAGCAAGACCTGAGAATTTCGCTCTGGATAATCAACAAGCATTACCGAAGGATAGAAAAAACAGGGAGCGAACACCTTGTCCCTCTCCCACTATCTGCTTAGCCTTACTGCCCCCTGCTGGTACAGATGCAATAGTACTGCCTTGCTGCAAATGCCAACAAAATGGAGCATTTCAGGCCCTATTGACAGCTGAAAGGACACCTGGTCTGAAAAAACTGCAGTTCATGACGATTATAAACTTCAGGAGAGGAAAAAAGATTACAGACTGAACCCCGAGGGCTGGCCCAAGATCTCCTGACAGCTGAGGCAGCATGCCAAATGCTACCCCCTTATTTGATGATGTGCCAGCCACTCTCCAATATTCTACTTCATTTCCTCTTCCTCTGTGTCTCCTTCTTCCTTTTACAATCTAAGAAATGCAAGGAGAAGGACCAGGTGAGGCAAATAGGCAGAGATGGGTGCACAGAAATTTTTTTTTAAAAAAACCACCACATCTTACACTATATTTAACCACCATTATTCCCAAAATTTGCAAGGATAAATAAAGTGTTGGTATTAATTAAACAAGGTGACGTGATGGCGCAGCGAGTTAATCCACTGTTGCTGGGCTTTCAACCGCAAAGTTGGGAGTTTGAGACTGCGTGACGGAGTGAGCTCCCGTTGCTTGTCCCAGCTCCTGCCAACCTAGCAGTTCGAAAGCATCTAAAAAATGCAAGTAGATAAATAGGGACCACTTCGGTGGGAAGGTAATGGCGTTCCGTGCGCTACGGCGTAGAGTCATGCTGGCCACATGATCAGACAAAAACGCCGGCTCTACAGGCTTTGAAATGGAGATGAGCACCGCCCCCTACAGTTGGTCACGACTAGACCATTCGGTCGTGGGGAAACCTTTACCTTTACCTTTATTAATTAAACAAGTACATTCTTCCAAAAACATCTCAATCAAATGCGTGTAAAACAAGAGGTCTCTGTACAGGCATGCCCGCATGCATGTTCTGTTCTGGACCCCATTGTGGATATCTGAAACCATGGATATTGAGGACGCCTTTTTAAAGATAGGGGACATCAGTGGTTTTGCTGCAATTTAAAAGAGAGAAAGGTCTGTTAAATGTTCCCCTATCTTCTGAATAAAAGGTATAGTAAAGGTTTCCCCACGACCGAATGGTCTAGTCGTGACCAACTGTAGGGGGCAGTGCTCATCTCTGTTTCAAAGCCTGTAGAGCCGGCGTTTTTGTCCGAGGACAAGCTTCCAGCATGACTCTAAGGAACGCCGTTACCTTCCCACCGAAGTGGTCCCTATTTATCTACTTGCATTTTAGGTGCTTTCGAACTGCTAGGTTGGCAGGAGCTGGGACAAGCAACGGGAGCTCACTCCGTCACGCAGTCTCGAACTCCCAACCTTGCGGTCGAAAGCCCAGCAACAGCGGATTAACTCGCTGCGCCACCACGTCCCACCATCTTCTGAATAGGAGTCCCATTATCCATGGATAACGGAATCCATTATCTTTTGAATAGGAGTCCCATTATCTAGAAACCCCTATCTTCTGAATAGGAGTCCCATTATCCATGGATAACGGAAACCATGGATACCGAATCAGTGGATACCGGGGCACACCTGTACTTCCAAATGTTGGCAGCGCCTGCAAAATCTTTGGATGGCAAATGTTGCTGCCAACTATCAAATACCTACTCTATATAGACAATATGTTCCACTTCTGTTTGCTGAAGAGAATTTTGACAATACTTTTTGGAAGCAGGTTTGTTTCCACTGTAATTTTCTGTGCTGTGGGAGGGGTTAGGGAAGCAGACCTGGGGGAGGGAGTTAAAACACAGACATGAATAGTCATAATACGTATTTACCGCCTATATTCTGAGGTGGTTCTGCTGCTCTGTCAAGATGGCATTCCCAGATGACAGCAGTGCCTGAGTGAAAAATGTCTAATAGGAAACCACGCAGTTGACAATAGAAATATCCTGAAGGGAACGGGGCCCATTGAAGGAGAAAAAAAATGGAAGGTCGTTTTCAAGGTTTCTTATGGAACAGAAAATGGACAGGCTATTGCAGTTCTATGCCGCTTTTAAAATGCAACTTCACAGGGCAGGTATCATAAGGCAATAAAAAACAATAAATGTTTAAAACAGGAACTACAAAACTTTAAAAAGAAAGGCAAGAAACAATGAAATATGTGAACTCAAGGTCTGCAGTAACATTTGTGCACATTGGCTTGTAGATACAAGTAAGCTGCAGGCAAATATGATGTCAATTCATCTGTTTCTGCTTGATGACTACCTTTAACCTGCAGATATGTGGCCCCAGTACATACAGTCAGCCTGGGGTGATCCTAAACAACTGTGGTGGAGAAACCGTGCAAGACCTGCCTCTCCACCAGGTGGCCAGCCTCTGATGTGAACTGAGCTTACCAAGGAGTCACACCTTCAAAAAGGGAACAAATCATATGAACATTTGCACCATCAGATGTGTTCATTCTCAGGCCTGCCTGGTTCACACAGGGGTCTGCATGGCTGAAAGAGACTTGTGCCACAAATGACTTGCGGACTTCGTGTGCCACCCCAGGCTGAATGCAACCAAAGTGTATTTGGACCTTGAGCTACATTATCTTCCTGTTCCTGAAAGGAATAAATAATCACACGTTGTGTTTTCAGGTACACAGTACTTGTGCTGGAGTAATTTCAAGAAAACACTTTCACTGTTGTTGTGAATTTCCTAGTAATCTCACCGCCTACAAAATACCCACATGCACACACCAGACTAGAGAAAGATTCTAATTCGATAACACACAACAAAGTACAGGCATGCTCCCGTAGCCACTGGGTTCTGGACCCCACTGTGGATACCTGAAACTATGGATACTGGGGACACCTTTTTAAAGATGGGGGGACATCAGTGGTTTTGCCGCAACAAGGTAAAAAATAGAGATGTGTTTAATGTTCCCCTGTATTTTTAATGGGCATCCATGGTACTTTTTCCATGGTACCTGTGGATAACTGAAACGGTGGATAGTGACTCAGTGGATACTGGGGCACACACGTATAACACATAAGTGGAGGGAAGGCAAAGTGAATATTTAATAACTGAATAAATACTGTCTACCTTGCACGCTGTGCTCATAGGGGCTGGAACATGATTTTAAAACCCTTGAAAAGTCATTCCAGGCTGCATGGAGCCCTGTATGGGTCAGTGTTGCTTTGGGCACCCAGCTGCTCATCTGAAACCAGTCTGATCTCAAAGTCAGCCTAGTGTCCTAGTGTCCAATCAAGTTGGCTGCTCCCCTGGGGCAAGGGTGCAAATGTGTGCTGCCCAGTGCACCTAAGGGGCTCTGGATATGGTACTGGCCCACCAGCCTTGCTGTTCCATTGCGCTCAGAGTGTTTATCAGCTATCCCATTATGGCTCTTTTCAAACACTTCAGGCTGCCTATGGCGATCAAGGCCTCCACAGAGGAAACTGTTCTGCAGACCATGGCCTGGGAGTTGGAAGTGCAGCTTGCCAAACAAACTGACCTGCTCAAAAGTAGTCTGATGTCACACAAAACAAAACAGAGAGAGAGAGATTGTAACATTAAAGTATGGCACACTGGTGTTTTTTGAAAGTGTGCTCTCTTTATGAATGCAAATGTTGGCAAACCTTTGATCACACATAGATTAAAATTTGGTGACTCATCTAAGCACCAGACAGGGCTTGTCTAAGACCCAGTGAGTTTGTGGCAAAGGCAAGATTTGAACTGGGGATTTTGAGATTCATAGAACATGTAAACCCATCATACTGGTAAGGCCAGAATCAAGTCTCTAGGGAGGCAATTGGCCATTGTTGACTGACAGGCCAAACAACCTTGTCTTTTTCTTTTGCCCACCAATGGAGCTTCGTAATGCTCCTCTCCCTGAGAGGATGAATTTGCTATAACAGTATGATAATATTCGGTGAACAAGCACAAGAGATTAAGCAAGATATCAGCCCACTCCATGAGGTCAGGCTGTGCTCAGACACTCAAGCGATGTAATATTAATGTCTATCTAATTGGAGAATTTATCAGCAGTGCCTTGCCAGTAAACAACCCGCCATCTGGATGCAAGAGGTTTATGTGATCACTGTGAATTGTCAAAACAGTGGCATTTTACTGACCTTAAGAAATTTAATTTAAAAATACTGTAGTCCTTACCACATGATACGAGGCACACTGAGTATAAGTGAGATTCCTTAACAGGCTATACCATGTTATTATTTTACACAGCTTCTAAATCCAATTTCTTTCTTTTTTTCTAAACACTGATGTCACCCAGGTAAGTATCAGGTCTGAAACTAGAGACTCAGACATGAGAGAGAGCCAATGGGATTGGACAATCAGAAGAAAACCATGGTTAATTAGTCAGTGACTTAGCCAAGATCACACAGAAATCTATAATGGATGGATTTAATGCAACTAGGAGCCCAATCCTATCCTTCCACCTCTGCTGGTGCAGCTGCACCAAAAAGGCGTGAACTATATCCATTGGAGGTTCCGATCAGGAGGCGTCAGAGGGGAAAAGGAATTTAAATTCCCTTCCCCTTCTGCTCCACGATGGTTCCCCTCAGACCTGCATTGACTCTTTAGCTGATGCAACTCTGAGGAAAGGGGCCAGGGAAACTGCAAAAAACAAGGATAGGGTCAGGCATGTGCCATCGCTGCTGAATCCACTCCCTTCCTCAGCCTCCCTGCACTCCATTCCTCTCCCCTCCCCACCCTGTTTCCTCCCCTTCCCTCCCTCCCCTGCCACCTGCAATCCCCTGACATCCTGGGAGCACTGCTGCCTCTTGCGGCTATTCCCCCCCCCAAATGGCCACCCACAGAGCATTGTACACTCCATTGGCAGCCATTTTACAACACTCCGTTTTACAACAGCAGTACGCTGTTCCTCTGTCATAAATGGCTGTGCACGACAAAGACCAATCTGGAATAAGACTGAGCTGTTAGTCTTTAAAGGCATTTTCCCTTTTCTCTTATTTTCTTTTTTCTTGAAGTGACCGAGCCCCATTTGTCCACATGGAGAAGCCTCCACTACTTCACCCTCACCTCTCTTGTCTCTCCTCTCCAAACCACTGAGCTATGCCACTGGCCATGTCGGGGGGGGGCGCGCCCCAAGTGCGCATGTCATCATGCTTAAAAACACACCCAGTACCAGCTACATATTGACAATGCAGCTTTTAAAAAGAAACACGTGCATGGCTGCATTCCTCTAATGCGGCCATGTTGTGTTTCTTTCAAAAATAGCTTTCAGGTAGGAAAACAACCAGAGCTTAGGAAACTGCACCTCCCGAGCTTTTGGAAAATAAGCCAGAATTGCAACAGAAATGTAAGTGCGATACTTACTCCCCCATCAGGTGTCCCTGACCCTCCTTTTCCCAAAGTTAGACTAATTTTTCGCAATTTGACCCTCCTTTTCCCAAGTTTAGTCTATTTCTAGGTGAAGGGATAGGGAGAACTGGCAGGGAAAGGGATGACTGTTTCACCCACTTGGTCTTTTTGAGCATTCCTCTTGAGTGTGCAACAAAAGTCAATATTATCAAGCATTCAACAGGAACATTTTAAAAGTTCAAGTGGGGGGGGGGGAGAGAGAGAAAGGACAGCTTACCAATCAGTACCCATAACTGGTTCTTCTTTGCAAAGACTTCTAAAAGAATAAAGTGAAGAACTAGCAGATCAAATTTTAGGGTTCACAGAAAATTTCCAAACCAACCAGGCTCTGGGGTCTAGATGTTATGCACCCAATATTTTGAATGAAATTCAAATGTGAAATTGTTGATCTTCTAGCAAAAATCTGCAACATCACACTGGAATCATCAGCCTTAACAGAAGACTGGTAGCCAATTCAGGAGTGAAGCTGGCACAGTTAGGCCAGCAGATTGGCTGGCACAAGGGCCACCATAAAGCGCATTTGGACCACTCTTTAAGTCAGGGAGGATGGCACACATCTGTGTCCTGGTGTCTCTGACTTCAAGAGTGGTCGAATCATACTTTACTGTGTCCCTTGTGCCAGCCAAATTTGCTGGCCTAACTGTGCCGGCCTAACTCCAGGTTAGGATTGCACCCTCATTGACACAAAATGTGGTGATGGCCACTGGCATAGATGGCTTTCAAGCAGAATTAGCCAAACTACTACAGTATTGATCTAGCAAGGGCTAAATGGATGTCTACTGGCTAAATCTAGGGCAGGAGGTGCGGACTGATGGTTGAGCTGCTGGTACTGCCTGAAGCTATGCAGAAAATCTATGGTTTGCTTTTGGATGGGAGACAGATGCCAGGTTGTGACAAGCTGCAGTACCTGTGGTGGCAGAACAGAGTCGCTGTGGAGCTCATTAGCTCACTACAAGTGAGAGCTGCGGTGGAGTATGTGAGGAGGCCAGCCGGCAAAGAATGGAAGGATCTATCCAGGCTTGACTTGCAATTGCCTGCTGAGGCTTGATGACATGCAGCCAAAGGAGAGAACCATACTGGGAAGGCGACATCTGGGCCTGAGGACTGGCGGATCACAAGAATTCTGTCAATTTGAACCATTTGCCATCAAGTTGTTCTTGTCTGCTTCCCAGAAACATTTGTTATATTCTTAGAATGCTTGACTCTATGGACCCTTGATCTGATACGTCACAGTCTTGTTATGCTGCTGTCATTGAAAAAATTCACAATGTCACACACATTAGCAACCCCTGCTAACTGGGCAAGAGGCACTTTTTCAAGTGGTGTCCTCTTATATTTAGCAGGTGGAGAGCAATTGTCCCTCTTCACCCCAGCACAGTGTCTTTCTCGTGGCTGTTGCTGGTGGTGTTCTCCATTCTTTTAGATTTTGAGCCCTTTTTGGGACAGGGAGCCATTTAACTTTAATGTTATTATTTGCCTGTAAACCGCTTTGTGAACTTTGTGTTAAAAAGCAGTATATAGTGATTGATTGATTGATTGATTGATTGATTGATTGATTGATTGATTGATTGATTGATTGATTGATTGATTGATTGATTTGCATGTAATTTGGAGTTTGCACCTCAGTTAGCAGTGCATCATCTCAAGTGAAAAATTACCTGTTTTCCCTGTAAAAGGTCTTTCTAGCCGTGCTCAACTCATCCTGGGGCTCATACCCTAGTAGAGTAAATGTTTTCTATTCATACTGGCTCTATATACCACTGTGTATATCGCTCACTTACTGAATACATTCCACCTCTACAGACAGAGTGTCCTTTATCATTTTGTCTCCACGGGCTTTTGGTCTCCAGGCAATGTCTGATGGGTCTAAGGCACCCTCAACGATCTTATCACAGTAGCAATTAAATAACTAAAGCTTTGTCTGAGCTGCAGATAGAGTGAACCATAAAAAATGGAAAAGGGCATTTTATGAAACAAAAGCAATAAACCAGACCATTCTTAGGAGGAAGGAAAGTACTTAGCGCAAAGCACCACAACTTCCAGCCATGTCTCTCTGGAGGGCGATGTTCTGAAGGAAGTCTCTGGTTGTGATATAAAGTATTTATGTCCATCTAACTGGCATAATTTTGTGAGCTTCCATACAACAGAAAATAGTTTACAACAATGGCATCTACTTACACAGCCCTGCTGATAGCTTATAAAACAGAAAATGAAAATGGTAGTGAAATAATGGCATTGCAACATGTCAGTAGTGAATATCCATATACAGAACTTCAGGGGAGTGTGAATAAGAATAGGGTGGGCACTCCTTGGACTGCTACAATATGTAGAATGGGGCTAAGGAGAGAATGACAGGATCAGGCCAAATGCAATTAAATTAGAAACAGTAAACCAGTGCAATCCAAAGAGGGAAGTATCAATAACAGTTAGTGGAAAACTGAGATGCCAAGAAGGGACAAGAGGACAAAATAAAAAAAACAGCCCAATAGAAAGTGAATTGTATACAGAGGGAGAGGGAAACAATGCACACTGATGTTATCTTCTGTGCAATATACACCAATGGCCAGAATTACCCACTGGTGAAAGGAAGATGTGGAATCCTGGAAGACAAAATGCAAACTCATGGTACCCTTACATCTACTGGTTTGGCAGCTCAATCCTATCCCCCACCATTGGCAATGATGCAGCTGCACCAACAGGGCATGCATTGCATCCTGGAAGGGGGGACAATCAGGAGGCCTGGGAGAAGTAAAGAAGAATATTTTCCCTTGTGTAGGCCTCATGGTGGCCTCTGGGTCTCACTGGACCTACACCAAGGAGAGAAAAGGGGCAGGGCAGGTTTCCAAAAGAGGAGAGAGAAACCTGGTACATGCTGGTGTTGCTGGGATCTCTTTCCTTCCCCTCTCCTTGCCCCGATATTCACCCTGCCCTCCCCCTCTCTGCCCATGACACACCCCAGCTGCCAACTTACCACAAGCGGAAGAGTCTCCAGAAGCTGCTGCCACACTTGCCACACTCCTTCTCACTATTTGCAGCAGTGGCTCGGAATCATGTGACAGTGACCCAGCATTTGCAACAGCATAAAGGACCTTACCTTGCCAGATCTGCAGTTTCAACAGCAAAAACAGAACACATGTTCTGGCAGTGCAAGGCCAGGAAAGGACTGGGCGCTCTGAAAGTAAAGCAAAAACAGAGGACTCTTCAGTTCTGGGCCTTTAGTATCAGCAACACTGTATATCAATTTTATTGCAAGTATATGATGATCGCCCACAATATTTGTTCCAACTGAGTCCCCTGAAGGTGCATTTGTACATTGCTGCCATGTTGTATGGAAACTGTGAGTGGATACTAGCTATTCAGCAGGAGACAGTGCAAGAAAGAAGCTAGAAGTGCACATTCTAAATGAATTCAGACAATGGGAAGCACTCTGTGTTGCACAAATAAACACATTGAATTTAACAGAACAAAAACATAAGTGATGTTTGGTACAAAATATGCCAATCTTCTACCATCAGTCTCTGCTCCTGAGATTCAGAATGACTAAGAGATTGGTTCCAAACTGGGAACGGCAAGCAATTTAAATAAAATATGCAGCTATTCAGATGAAATCTCCAGCCAACAGCAAAATCTAATTTATGAATGCCATATGAGGCTGGGGGAGGGGTCGTTGTGTGTGCTTTCTTTTCGTTGGCTTTATTTTACTGTACAGACAGGCAATATTTTGTGACATATTGATGCAAATGACACATTTCAAAATTAGTTTTGTGCAGTGCTGGAAAGTCAAAGAGACGTGGAAAAAAAACCTGACAATACTCTTCCTTCACTTTAACTGCACTCCATGCTGTAATTAAACAGCTTGTATGTTCAGAGGAAGTGCATTTCAATTTGGGGAAAGCAGACCCCTGTTTCACGCCCACCCCTGAGAGGAAGCACCAGAGGTGTTCAGCGCATCTCTCAGTGCTATTCAGCTTCTCTTCTTTATCTCCAAAGTGGAAATGATCTTAATATTGACTTCCCTCTGTCAGGGTTAAAAGAAGGCCACTCTACAGCTGTGTCAACTTATGGGAATAAGCTGCAATCATATCCACTCATAAACCCAATTGATTTCAAGAGACTGGCAGCTGCCTAAAAAGCTGAACGTATGTTGCTGATTAGCATAGGTCTCCCCCCCCCACAGACTTTTGAGTTTGCCTGATTCCCCGATGCTAAACAGCAATGGTGATGTTCCCAGTAGTGTCCCTACCAGGGTGGGGGAGTACAAAGTTATGCAAGGAGCCATTCTTACCTTGCTGTGTAAATCACTCCTCTCCCTTGCTGCAGTAGCCAGTAAGCAATGCCAAGGCCTTGCTTTCCTCATGAGGATTGGCTACAATGGCGAGGAAGAGGAGGAAGGTAAGGCTCCTTGCAAAACCACCTATGGCACTCCACCACCATACCCCTGTAGGGACGCTACTGGATGTTCCCATAAAAGATCAGAAATTCCAGGTAAAGATTTCATCCACCTGGGTTTGAGTGAGAATATCACTTGGAGAATATTACTTAGAGCAGCGGTTCTCAAACTGTTCGGGACCCGCCAGAAACGATGTCATGGCCCGAAGTGCCGTCACAAGAACTGCTGCTTTCCTGAGAATGCAGCAATCAGTTGGGTTATTTCTCAGCCATTTTTCCAATAGCAAAGTGAATCAAAAGCCTATTTACAACCTTGACACAAGCAAAACAACCACCCAGCCCTCCCCCTTTCCAGCATCCCATCTTCCCATATTTTCAATATAGCTGCTTTAGGAGCTTCATGACCCACCTGAAATTGGCTTGCGACCCACTGGTGGGTCCCAACACACAGTTTGGGAAATATCCAGGAATTAAAAACACCTGAATTATCATAAGAACTATACAAATGTGCAGAAACTTCAATGTCCCCTTCCCCCAGCTTACTGAATATCAGCCATGCCTTTTATTTTTATGGCAGGACTGAGCTCCAAAAACCAGGGTTATCGGACTCCAGGCCTCTCGTATCCAAGATATAAGAAGGCAACAGCTTTCTTGCTTGTTTGTTTTGTTGCCTTTGTACTGGAGTAGAACTACAGGCCCATTACATGTACAACGTGTCAAATGCTACACCCATTGCTATTGCTGCTAGTCTTGGAAGTTGGAAACAGCCATGTCAGTGAGGGATTTCTCTTGAATTCTGGCTTCTCTGTTTTGAGGGGCGGGGTGGATTATTCAACTTCGCAGCCCTCCAGCTACAGCCTGAAAAGGCACAGTCCAGGAGAATAACATGAATCTGTCACATGTATTAATTGATCAAGGTATAATACAGTATGGTTAATGTGCTACAGTCTGGAAAGTCAACTGGAATCTGTCAATCCATGTTTGGGGATAAAGAAGAAGTTATTACAACCCTATTGGTAGTAACATCATACATATCTCTGTAGTTTTATTTCCTTACTTCAAGGGGAAATAAAGCAAGGATTATTTCCTTGCTTCCTTGCTTCTAGGTTTTGCAGCTGGAATTGGTTCTTTGATTGTCGGGTTTGTGAAAACGAGGACTAGCACCTTGCAAGAAGCCAATTATGTTCCCTAACTTTGCTGTGAGTGCTGGTTGGGGTGACAAGGAAGACACATATGCCACATATTACATGACACATGTGTAATAAAAGGAGGCCATTGTAATATAAGCCAGCTGTTTTCATCCATGCTATATGAGCAGGTCTCTCCTTTCTCCTGACTGTCACGGCAGCACAAAAACAAGTCTAGAATTCCGGAAATCATTTTTCAGTTTGTTTCCTCTGTTTATTTCTAACACAACAACAATTGAACTGTCTTGTCTTTTTGTATCATGAGCAGATTCAGAAACACAAAGCAATATAACCTTTGTTTTGGAAGAAGAAGTAATAGAGAGTCATGGGAGATGTATTCAACAAATTGCCAAGAAGACACATCTTTGATGAACAGTTAAAATAGCGCACCTGTGGTATATATTTGATTCTGTGCAATACCTTACCAAATTGAATTACTGTGATTCTAGGTGTCCTTCATGATTCAGGGTAGGGAAAATAATATTCTCCATAGGTGTGATTTTTTTTAACCATTTAAATGATAAAATAACGTTCGTCCCTTTCATCTGTGCATTTTGTCTCAGGCTTTTCAAAGAGAACATTATTGATTGTTGCACATTAACGTACCCCTTAAATTTTCAGACTGCTTATAGAGAATTCTACATGTTCATATTAGTGCCAAGGTAACCAATGGGATTTGTCTCTCTATATATTATTCTTCATAAAGGAATGAAAACATGACGCAGCTCATGGAAAGAAGCTTTCTAGAGAGTACTTTATCTCTTTGAAATATTTTTATTCTGCCTTTCTGTATAAGTACCCGAGGTAGCTAATGATTAAAAGAATAAAAGATTAAATAGATCAATTAAAACTAAAACACAGTTTAAACAACAGCAAAAAGATGATAGCATTTCTTTGCTCTCCCTCCTGGAATGGGTGCATAGACCATGTAGGTTTTACTTGGAAATGAAAAGGCGAGATTTGAGGACAGGTTACCCATGGAATCTGGTCAGCCTGGGCCAGCAAAAGAGCTCTTCAGCCATGTCTAGTTAGCAGAAACTGTGGCTGCGATCCTATACACGCTTTCCTGGGAGTAAGCCCCATTGGACACAATGGGACTTACTTCTGAGTAGACATGCATAGGCTTGTGCTCTGTGTTTATTTTATTGTTCACATCCTCCTTCTATCCTCACAGCAACCCTTTGCGGTGGTTGTGCTGATATATAGCAGGGGTGGCCAAACTACAGCCTTAGAAGTCACATGTGGGTTTGACCTATAATGACCTATAATGACCTTTGACCTATAATGGAAATATGTTGGCTGAGCTCCTTTTGGCATCACAATTAGTATAAAAGGTAAATCAGAAATGTTCAAGCTTTATAATTGTTTGCCAGGTATAAACTGAGAGTTCAATGGATTAAGACATGGGCTACTGGTACCGGGTGCAAGGGAGTGGCAACAGGATGCAAGCCTCTTGTTGTCTCATGCCTCCCTGGGGCACCTGGTGGGCCGCTGTGAGATACAGGAAGCTGGGCTAGATGGGCCTTTGGCCTGATCCAGCAGGGCTCTTCCTATGTTCTTACGTTCTTATGAGTCTAATGTTCATGATGAGTAAATATGTTTAATTTAAATGCTTCTTAAATACTGTGGCTCAAACACCTCTCTTGTGGCTCTTAAACCTCTGTTTATTTTCTGTGGTTCTTATGCTACAAAAGTTTGGCCACCCCAATATAGCACTAAGGTGGCAAGGCAAGGCAAGAGAGCTTCCCCACATTAAATATTACAAGAATATTACCGTATTACAAGAGCCATATTACAAGAAGGGGATGAAAGGCATTTATTATGAAGCTAGCTGTTTAGTGTTCTGATCAGTCTTTTTGTCTCCTTTTATTTTAAGACCTGCTGAGAATACATATCACACATGTATGACATGTGCACATATGTATATGGTGCAGGTTGCCTGCTATAAGAGCCTGGCCCAAGACTGGTGGCAACAGATCCACAGGTCAAGAGGAAAACACATTTTTAATTGTCACAGTAATTCCCCTATAGAGAATTTGAGATCTCCAAGGTGCTTCAGACTCCATCTTATAAGAAAAGTCTGTGTCATCTTTGCTGAGAAAAATGTCAGTAAAATCCATAAGAACGGCCGCTGGTGTTAAAACTGCGGTGACCCTGCTAGGCTCTGCTGTCAGGGAGTAAACTGGAATTATGTTATGGCAGGAACCTGTTTTATCAAGGTGTTTGAACTCTAAGGGACGTGGTGGTGCAGTGGGTTAAACCGCTGCTGCTGGGCTTTCTGACCGGAAGGCTGGGAGTTCAAGACTACTCGACGGAGTGAGCTCCCGTTGCTTGTCCCAGCTCCTGCCAACCTAGCAGTTTGAAAGCACTTAAAAATGCAAGCAGATAAATAGGTATCACTTCGGTGGGAAGGTAACGGCGTTCCGTGAGCTACAGCATATAGTCATGCTGGCCACATGACCACGGAAGCTTGTCCTCGGACAAACGCTGGCACTACAGGCTTAGAAACGGAGATGAGCACCGCCCCCTACAGTCGGGCATGACTAGACCATTCGGTCGTGGGGAAACCTTTACCTTTACCTTGAACCCTGCAAGGCCAAGATGCTAGGACTGTTAACATTAAGAATAGGCTTCAGATGCGTTCATTAGATTGGGAGTGAGTGAGAGCAGGTGACACTAGCCCAGCGGTTTCCAAACTTACCGTGACAGGTAGCATGTGTCTTGCGACGCCCTTCTTAGTCCTTAGCCCTTGTGATATTCCTTGTGATATTGTGAAACACTTTGCCTTTCAGAATCTTCGGGGTCTTAGGCCTCAGATTCATGGGAACCTCCAAGAAGGTGAGCTAAAGATATATAACCCTGGGGTGTGCTTGTTGCCTCCTACTTGCTGCACTTAGCGTAGCAGTTTCCTCCCTGGAACTCTGTGTAAGCTCTGAATTTGAAGCCAGTTAAGCTTAGCTATGAAGAGACCAGAGAACATTCCATGTTTGACTGAGGATTAGGCATTACCTCATTTTATGGATTGTACGATGGTAGATGGGACTTCAGTCTGGAACTGTAGGAAGCAGTTAAATGGTTTTAAAATTGTATAGTTTTAGGTTATAGAATTCAGAAAAAAGGACTGGCATGACAACAAAAGAGCATCATGCCAAAGCCCTGAACCAGCCATTTCACATCACTGCTCTGAAAGGCTAATTCCACCAGGCAGTATCTAACTGCCCATTTTACAAATAGCTGAATTTCTTTAACTGTTTGTTCATTGTGCTTTTAATCTGATCATTCTGTAGAAAGTACTGATAGACATACATGGATTTTCTATTGCTTTTCCATCCAAGCACTAACCACACTTGCTTCGTTTCAATAGTACAGCATCAGGTGGTCGCAGACAGTTATTGGTCTCCTTGCATTCCCATTCTTGAGGAAAAAAAACACCCTGTGCAGTTCAAACACTGCAGTATACCTGTGCAGCAGATTGAGTTGGGGTGTGTTAAAAATGTGACCCTCCAGCTGTGGCTTGAAGCGGTACAATCCATTCCACCACCTCATCATGTTGCTGTTCCCTTTTACGGCACGCATAGCAGAAACTGCTATGTAATGGCACTTAACTAGGGCCTTCACTTCACATGGTACTCTCAATCTGACCTGAAGATCAATTGATGAATTTCAGTGTACTTTACATCACTCAGGACTAATGCCAGCCAAAAGCCATCCAAGCTGCTCCTCTGTTATGTACAAAGATTTATTGTGAAGGAGCAGTTAGTGTCACTCCTCTCTGAGATCCTTTCTTGATGCACTTAGAAACAGAGGAGATGCTGGTGAAGGACAATCCCTCTTTCAAGCACATCTGTGAGAACACGAGCCAGCTGGACTGGAAAGTGACTTGGCAGGAGGGGTCTATTGCTGAACTATCCACAGCATGACAAAGGCATTTGTGAACCAGCCCAGGGAGTTAAGGAGCATGCCATCTCAAGCACTGGAGAGAAAGCACTGGAGAGAAAGAGCTGAGAAAAACCCAGTGTTTATAGTTTCTATTCCAAGTCAGGACAGAGAAAATATAAAAGGATAAGATGGCAATGAGATGAGTAGGAAAGGAGACATTTGCTACACCACCTTAAAATGTGCTTTGTCATTTTAGGAGCGCTGCCCAAACATTCTTCTTCAGACTTGCTTTACAGGGTGTGATTTCTTTAAATCTTCCCCAAGGCCATGCCATTCCTAGGCTGTACACTTCAAAACAGCAGGGCCCAGGAGGTCATGTGCAGTTGATTGAGGAACTGCTGGCCAATTTCCTTTTAGGTGAAGTTAAATCCTTAGAGCTTTCCTGGAGTTCAGAATCACCCCTTATTCAATTGCCACCAGTTATCTGGACTACTCCTCTGGCAAAGCCATAGACAGGTCTGGTCTTACCAGAAAGCAACATGAAGATTTTGCTTTGAACAGCAGATTCAAGAGGAGACACCATTTCCTACCTCAAAACAGTGTCTCCTGCACATTGCCGTTGCTGCCTGGAATGGCTCCAACAGCAAGAGGAAGGGGCCACTTACACAGCACGTTGCAGTGCTGGCAGTACTTACCGTTTTGCCCCCTCTAGCTATGCTACTGACAGCTTCTAGAACAGCGTTTCCCACTGATGGGCACCAGTGGGTCGCAAGCTGATTTTGGGTGGGCAGTGAAAAGTTTCCGAAATATGTCTAGCAAATGTCTGAACACACATACTATATGTAAAGTGTCTAGCAGCCTCAGGAGCAGGACCCCAGTTATTATTAATTAATTGATTAACTATTTCTTTCTAGAACTTGGTGTTTTGTTTTGTTTTGTTGTCTAGTAGGTCCTGATAAGACTGTAATTTTAAAAAGTGGGTCATGATGATAAAAGGTTTGGTAAACACTGTTCTAGAACATTTTTTTAAGCGAACAAGCATTCCAAAGAGAAGAGTAAGCACATGCTTCAATTAGCTGCGAAGATAAATCTTACCAGTAGAGGTTGGATAAAGGATTTTCTCTCACCGCAGAGGCAGGATTTTGCATTTTGAGTCACTGAGGAAAGGGATGCTTATGCGGTGTTGTTCTACTGTGGTGAATGCTAAAGAAAACAGTGTGCTGTTTTAAAAATAGACCCAAGAGATCCTACTCTTTCTCCCTTTAATTTGCTTTCATTGGAAGCATATTCCATCCTCAACTACACCTACAAAGAAGGTTTCTGCATGACCGAATGGTCTAGTCATGACCGACTGTAGGGGGTGGTGCTCATCTCTGTTTCTAAGCCGAAGAGCTGGCATTTGTCCTAGGACATGCTTCTGTGGTCAAGTGGCCGGCATGACTGTACGCCGTAGTGCAGGGAACGCCGTTACCTTCCCATCAAAGTGGTCCCTATTTATCTACTCGCATTTTTTACGTGCTTTCGAACTGCTAGGTTGGCAGGAGCTGGGACAAGCAACGGGAGCTCACTCCATTGCGTGGTCTCGAACTGCCAACCTTCCGGTCAACAAGCTCAGCTCAGCAGTTTAACCCACAGTGCCACCATGTCCCTGCAAAGGGAAACAAGAGTCATATATTATTACAATTCCCTGTCTCCATGACTGAGACATCTCTGAGATCTCTTGGCCTAAAGAAAGAAAATAAACCTTGGGCATTTGCATGAAGCCTATGTTCCTTCAAGCTGCCCACACAAAGTTCATAATTCTAGCCAAGCAATTCCAATTACTATTGGATTCCAGAGAAACATTACATTTTTTTCCTCCAGCTAATTTAGTCAGCATGTCCAAACTGAGGAGTCCTAAAATAGTACCAAGTGTATACGTTCTCTGTGTCGCACATCAGCACGTAGGAAGTGCACATAATGCTAATGACCCCAAGTAACTCTTCCTGAGAATAGCCCATTAATTGTCAGCTTCGAGTTTCGAGGAATAGCCCATTAATTGTCTTGTCAGCAATTCAAGGAACAAGACTGGATTTGCTGCCAGGAAGCCAAAACTAAAACAGGCTTTGAGAAAGTAACAGGGAGGATTGGGAATAGCTAGTAAAGGAAAGACTGTTCACCAGCCTAACAGCGCAATCCTACACTGCCCATCACATCAACGCTATGTCATTGCATCGACGCAACTGGCACTGATCAGCATCCCTGCGTCAGTGCTCGAGCAATGGGACCAGCGCTGCAGACAGCGCCGGTCCCGTTGCACCTGTGCCGAGCCTCCCTCGTATTGACCGAAGCCGCTGGCGTGAGGGAGGCTCCATGTTGGGTCAGGCATGGGATTGGTGGATGGAGGAAGATTGTGGGCGGCGGGAGGGCAGACTGTGGACGGGCTTCGGATTCAGCCATAAGGCTGAATCTGAAGCCCGTCCAGGAGGCCCTGCGGCCCTGCACGGTTGTTTAGCAGGCACAGATCCAAGGAACACATAGGGGAGGCTGGAGCCACCCCAACGGTAAGGGTGCAAACATCCCCTTGCTGTTGGGAGGCTCCAGCCTCTACTATAATGTGCTTGGATTTGGCGCTGGCCTGCCTACCTTGCCAATCCAGCGCAGTATAGGATTGTGCTCTAAGAGTGTTCCTTTGCTTGAAGGACATCTCTATTGCTTTGCAGTGTCTTCTTGCTGGCCCCTTCTTCGTCACTGGCATGACATGTCCATGACGTCCATGACATGTCCACACTGTCTATCAGTGTGATTGTCGTGGCTGCTTCCTATAGATAGGTTTTCACATTCTTAACATTGCTCTTTCTACATCTTTATTACCTAAAGTTGCTTGAGAAAGCTGCAGTGTGGGACAGACAGGAGGAAATTATTGAAGGAAGCTCTAAAACTTCTAGAAGTATATAAAAGCATTTAAGATAATGCTAACTAGAATAAATAAATCAGTAGTTATAGGCAGCAGCGGCATTCAGCCAGTACGCTGGGCGGGAGGAACGGGTGAGCGGCAGCTCGCCCATTGCGTCCCAGTCCGTTTCGCCGTCTTCCCCGCCCCCACGGGGACGGGGAAGACGGCAAAACGGAGCGGTAAGCTACGGGCGAGCTGCCGCTCACCCGTTCCTCCCGCCCAGCGTACCGGCTGAATGCCGCCACTGTTTATAGGCTTCAGCATTGATCAAACAAATCTGTTGCCGATCATTGGGCAACCTAATTGCAATGAGGCATGGTCTGGTGGTTGAGTAGAAGACTCCCTGAAGAAAAGCTAAGCAGGAGTAGCCCTGGATGATTCTTGGATGGGAGACCGAAGATCGAGACACAGCTGTCCTGAGAGGACAGAGCCAAAAGGTGTTGCTGTGACCTCACTGTGAGAGGGTGACAGATTCACAAGAATAAGCTGCTGCAGAAATGTAGAGAAGTCAGTTTAACAGCTTGAACAATTAACAGCTTGGTCCAATCTGCAGCTGCTTCTGCTGGAAGGCATACCCAGCAAAAAGGAAATAATGACCATGCCATGAAGGAATTGCTTGCAGAACAATTATTGTAAAAACTCAGTTAAAATTTAAAAATGGTTTAGTATAGCCTAACTATGTGAAGTGCCTCGAGTCTGTAAGATTTTCATACAATGTGAGAGTCAGGGAGAAAAGGTGATATATAAATATTGTATTATTATTATTATTATTATTATTATTATTATTATTATTATTATTATTACTATTACTATTACTATTACTATTACTATTACTATTCCTATTATTACTATTAATTGCACATTTCTGGAATCTCTTGGGAAGATCACCAACATTAAATATGTAGGCACAATGAACTCATTTTATTTATTTATTTTCACAATTTATGCCACTCTTCCTCCTGCACTTGATTCCTTTCCTTCTTTTGCC
>JAJKFI010000031.1:10414594-10432032 GCA_029204185.1 Lerista edwardsae
ACAATATCCGCAGATTTGGGACCTGTGGATTTCAGAATCTGCGGGTTCCAAACTTGTGCGAGAAAGGCCCACCCAGAGCCTCTAAAGGTAACCAGAGTAGTCCTCCAGTTGCTTTCATGGGATTTTCTGAGGCCTGGAGGAGTTTAAAGGCAGCTTGTGGTTTTTGGCAAAAACCGGAAGTTGTCTTTAAACTCTGCTGGGTGGCATTCTGCACTGCAGAGGCCACAGGACATCACATGCAATATATGTGGGCCACAGTAAGCCTCAGGACATGACCTAAAGTTAGTTCACGTCATATTCGGAGGCTCCAGGTGTCCCAGTTTCACAGACTTGAACATCAGGGTTCCAGGAACAGCACCTCTACGGATAATGAGGACCACCTGTGGTTGAAAACTAGTACACTGAAAAATACAGTCATCATGGTTGGAAAGAATTGCATCTAATAAAATTACTGTACTTATTTGCTGTAATCAGGTCAAAATATAAAGTTAATTTATGAGATTACTCAGAAATTCCAATGAATTCAGTGGAACTTCTTCCAAATAAATATTGCTAGAATTGCAGCCTTTAAAAATGGAAAAAATTAATAACTAAATTTTAGATATATTGTAAGTTTCTTGGGTTGGGAAAATGTCAGTCAAGTATAAGACATAATCTCATTGTTCATCCTATGCTAATTAATTTGGATGATCTTAAAATTCAAATAACTGCTTCTGCTAACAATAATAATTTATATTGAGAAGTTTAATTAAAATCAATTTGAGGAAGCTTTGCATTGCATCGCGTAATAGAAAAGGCTTTTCAAGGATTAAAAATTTCTTTGTATACAATGGCATGATATTTATACAAGAATAGACATTGAAAAGCCTTCAGGCTTCAAATATCGTCACATTAGGTGTTCTGTTTAAGATGATATGTAGATTTTTAATGCGAACAGAAGATTAATTGTGTCTTAGAAAACGTTAATGGAGTCCTGGAAAAGAAAAGTACTTCTGGAGACTGAAAACCAAAATTTAGAGATACTGGAGCCAACTTAGGATCTTTTGGGCCCAATCTAGCCAACTTTCCAGCATCAATGCTGCCACGATGCAGCCCTTAGGTATGAGAACAAACAAGTATTTCTTAAACTGTGGGTCACAACCCAATGTGGAGTGGGTTGTGAACCCATGTGCTAGGCCACAACACAATGCTTCTAGCGCAGCAGGCCTTCCTGGGAAGGCCAGGCTGGCAACCCACTCTATTGGCCTCCGCAGGCCTCTGAATGGCCCACAGAAGCAAACTAGAAGTAGGTCATTCTGAAACCCACAGAGGCCAATAGATCTCTGGGCCAGTATGACCCAGAAAAGGCCTCCAGGCCCTGCAGTGCTAGAATAAGCATTGCGTCATGATCCACCACAGCGGGCAAACATAGCTAAGGGAGCCCAGGGAGTAGCAATTGCACCAGGCCACAAGCTTGGGGGGGGGGGCAACAAGCTGAACTTGACACCAAAGGTCAAAATTGTGAAAACCTTGGTATGTGTGACTACCACCATATCATATATCACTGGAAAGGTAATTTAATGCTGAATGCCGTGAAACAAACCACGTTGGACTATCTGCATTCTATCAAAGGTTATGGCCAATTAATCAGAAAACTTTATTTATTTACAGGTATGCCCCGATATCCACTGATTCAGTATCCACAGTTTCATATATCCACAGATACCAAGGATATGGAGACACCTATTAAAAAGATTAAGGGAACATTAAACAAATATCTCTTTTTTACCTTGTTGCAACAAAACCACTAATGTTCCCCTATTTTTAAAAAGGCATCTCCAGTATCCACGGTTTCAGATATCCACAGTGGGGTCCAGAGCAGAACCCCAGCAGATACCAGAGCATGCCTGTATTTAATAATAATAATAATAATAATAATAATAATAATAATAATAATAATAATACATTTATTTATATACCGCCTTTCTTAATATCACTAGATTTCTCTAATGATTGAACTCAAGGCGGTTTACATAGGCAGACTTTCTCATAAACCCAAAGGTTTTTTTTACAATTTACAGAATGTTCTATCTTCCAAGAACAACACTCCTACAGATCTTTCTTTCTGGATTTAGCCTTCTTTCTTTAGCCACCCGTCTGTCGTCTGCTGGCTGATGAGGCTTCCCTGCTGCCACCAGAGATGCAGCTGATTTCAGCACACTCCTCCTCCCACGAGGCAGCTGAAACTCAGCTTGTAATCAGCCGCAGTTTCCAAGGTCTGCTGCTCGCAGAGACTTCCGGAAGTCCCGAGCTCACGACCTTGAGATCTTCAGGTGTTATCTTCGGGCAAACGGAGGCATTAACCCTCTCGGCTAAATCTTCTATTTACTTAATAGTTTTGATTTCATGGTGCAAAATCTTCTTTGCCTTGGGTAGCAGATGCCTTAAGTATGCCACTGGGACGAGAAGGGTTGCGGCACTAAAGTTTGGGAACCACTAGAACAAATGTTTCCTTATCTTCGGAAGGCCCAAATTACCACACACACACACACACACACACACACCAGGATGCAGTGCATGCCCCATTGGTATGGCTGCATCCGTGTTGGAAAGTTTGCTAGGCCCTTTGTTAATGATGAGAAATGGAATTCATTTCTTTTAGAACCTGAAACAAAATACTCCATATTCACAAATGAAAATCATTGTAAACTGTTATGTCATTGGCATTTTATATCTCAGGAAATGAAATAAATACTCCCCCTACGCTGAAATGTAGCTGTCTGAATCAGTGAACAGCACAGACATTCATCATGGGATGGTTTTGTACCAAAATGAAAGTGTACTGGGAGAGAGGAAATGAAAAAGAAATGGTAGAATGTTTTATTCTCCACCCTTTTCTCTCTCTCGTCTTCTTCCTTTTTTTTCCTCCAAGGGCTTTCCATTGCAAGGACTTCTTTTATTACATCCAGGTCTTGACTTCAGTTTGGCAGATCATGGTACAGCTTTTCTGTGGCTGAAATTACATTTGTCACTGCACTACCAGCAATACTATATATCTTCAGAAGTAGGTACACATGTGTTTAAGTGAAACTATCTGTCTTGTGTGCCTCCAAGATTTATTACTGCGAGCCTTTGAATTGCTTGTCCGTCTGTGTTTCAGTCACTCATCTCACTCCGTGAGATTTCATAACCATTTAACTTTTCATGTAAGGCCCGAGTCCTTTCTTCTTTCTCTTACATTTCCTTTTATTCTACAGTACATCTTGCTTGAAGTAGCTAGTTATTGAAACTTTGGCTTTGGCTTTCAGAAGTAACCACACAGCATGTTATCACTTTGAGTATTCTCTTTCTTTCACACCATAATTTACAGTCAGCATGATGTAGTAGTGAAGAATGTCAGACTAAGTTCAGAAAGGTCCATATTCAAATACTGCATAGAGGTCATTGGGCGACTTTGGGCCTATCATGATCTTTCAGACTAAACTTATCACATTAGAATAAAAAGGGCATAAGGACCAATGATGTGGCCCTAAATTTTTCAAAGGAAAGTAAGATCCAAATTTAAAGTATTTATATATAAATTAAAAATATATAGTTCTAATGCTTCTACTACAGATTCTTCTTCTTCAACTACTGATGGTTATATATCAAGTAGCCCAGTGATGTCATCCGGGCGCACCAGGAACCGGAACGCCCAGATTATTGGCAGCCCTCCGCCCCTATGGCGGAGGCCAGCCACGCCTCCCTGTGCCTCCCTGCGCCTCGAATCGCTCCATTTCAGAGCAATTCGGACGTGCGGGAGGGTGGGCGGGCCCAGGAGCAGCTTGCCCATCCTCGGGAGAGGCGGCGCGGCCTGGGCCCGTCCGCGGAACTACCGGAACAGCGTACCGGGCCGTTCCGCCAGGATGATACCGCTGAAGTAGCCTTGTGAAAAATAGCTAAGGGCACAATCCTACCTTGAGCCTGGACCAACACATCTCACTTGCGTTGGCCCAGGGCTGTTGCAAACATGCCATAAGGCACATCTGAAATGTTAGGCAAGATGTCTGAGGTCTTACGTCTTGCTGTAAGGCAAGAGGTGTTAGGCCTGTGCAGGGAATCTGCTGACCCAGCCAAGCCATGGAGCCAACCAGGTAAGCTGGCCCTGTGCTGGCCAAATTCAGCCAAAGCAAGGACTTCCCAAGGGCAGGGGGAAGGCAGGCGGGGGCAGAATGGGGAAGAGGGAGGGCAGGCTCATGGGTCATCTGACAGCCAGCAGTTCCAGCCAAGAGGTAGGAAAGGGTTAATGTTTTGCATCAAGAAGGAGGCAGAAGGGGAGGGAGGTGGGACGGGGTCTCTTGTCTATCCATGAAGGAACTAATTATCATTGGATGAAGGAGGGCAGAAGGAGCAGCCCAAGGGGTTCTTGCTTTAGGATTGGCTGGAGTCTGAGAAGCCCAGGGAGGAAGCAGTGCTTAGCAATCATGCATTCCTACAACCTCACGGCTCCAGTTGTCTCCATTGTTACCTGGGAGGAAGAAGCCTCAGCACAATCTGAGTAAATATGGGGTCATACTGCTCATAACGTAAGCCGCCCAGCTGCTTCTGCACGACCCTGCTCCCGCTTCCCGCCTTTGTCCTCTCATTCTGTCCATCCCACCAACTCCCACCTTGCCCAGTCAGTCCCTCTTGGTCTGTGCTCTGGTGTGCTGCCCGTGACTCGCTTCACAAAAGACACCAAAGTCAAAATAACTTGAGTCACAGCTCTGGATGAGTCAGCAAAGGGCACCTGCTAGGACTCGTGCCAGAGTTGAATCGGGGGGGGGGTGAAGGCCCAAGACTTGACTTGAGTCTTGCCGGGGGGCCAAATTCCCATCCCTGCCTGCCAGCAGTGAGGCCAGAGCAGCTCCGTGCACTTCAACAAACTGCAAAACGACAGCTGACAAGGTTAAGTCAGCAGAAGAGCTGGGGTGGGGCGAGGAGGAAGGAACAAGGCAGCGAGGTGGGGTGGGATAGGGCAGAACATGGTGGTGATAGAGATGGGGAGGGATGATTAGATCTGGGAAGAGGACAGGTTCAGTGGCAGTAGTGGCCACCAAACCCCAATCCTCTTCTCAAATTTAATCCTGCAACCCCAATCCATACGGACTTACACCACCAATATTGCTGGCACAGATCTGAGTAGACTTCTCTGCTCTGTGGAGTCCTACCCAGAGGAAACATCTGGGACTCCTTCCTTTCCACCCCCCCCCCAGCAGGATGCAGCGCAAATCACTTTGGTGCACCTGCATTGATGGGGGAAAGAATAGTATTGTGTTGTTTATTATTAAGGCTTCTATAAGCATTTGTTAGTGCCAAATTACATCCCAGTATACAGTATACAGCCCTGCTGAGCCACCATCTGATCTGAAAATGGACAGGAGAACTAAAGCAGAATCAAGTCAGCTCATGTGTGGTGATTGGTTGGGACTGGCTGAATGCATTCTCTCCCCCTCCCGTGTGATAGACTTTTCTTTTATAAATTTGTCCAATCGCCTGTTAAAGGCATCCAGGCTAGACACCATCACCACCTCCTGTGACAAGGAGTTCCACAAATTAATTACCCACTGGATAAAAAAGTATTTCCTTTTATCTAACTCTCCCTTTTCTCAGCTGGATGTCCCCTGGTTCTGGTATTGTGTGTGAGAGAAAAGAACATCCCCCTATCCAGTGGTGGGATTCAAATAAATTAACAACCGGTTCTATGACGTCATAGCCGGAGCCAAAAAAAAACTGAAGCCAGCCGAGGTAAGCAAGTGGGCAGGGCCCGGCCATTTAACAACCGGTTCTAAAGAACCTGGGTGAACCCCCTGAATCCCACCACTGCCCCTATCCACACTATCCATCCCTTACATAATTTTGTATGTCTCAATCATGTCTGCCCCCCTCAGGTGCCTTTTTTTTTTAAGACTGAAGAAGAGCCTTAAAAATGCTGTAGCCTTTCCTCATAAGGGTGGTGTCCCAACCAGTAATCATTTTTGGTTTCTCTCTTCTGCACCTTTTCTAGTTCCACTATATTTTTTGTGAGATGAGGCAACCAGAACTTACACATTACTCCAGATGGGGCCTTACCATTGATTTGTACAATGGCATGATAATAATGAGGAAGGCAGGGCTGGATGATTCACAAGCTGGAATCAAGATTGCTGGGAGAAATATCAACAACCTCAGATATGCAGACGATACCACTCTAATGGCAGAAAGTGAGGAAGACCTAAAGAACCTTCTGATGAGGGTGAAAGAGGAAAGTGCCAAAATTGGCTTGAAGCTCAACATTAAAAAAACTAAGATCATGGCAACCACTCCCATCACTTCTTGGCAAATAGAAGGGGAAGAAATGGAAGCAGTGACAGACTTGATTTTCCTGGGCTCCAAGATCACCGCAGATGGTGACTGCAGCCATGAAATTAAAAGACGTTTACTTCTTAGGAGAAAAGCTATGGCGAACTTAGACAACTTAATAAAAAGCCGAGACATCACCCTGCCAACAAAGGTTCACCTAGTCAAAGCTATGGTTTTCCCAGTAGCAATGTATGGATGTGAGAGCTGGACCATAAGAAAGGCAGAGCGCCGAAGAATAGATGCTTTTGAATTATGGTGTTGGAGAAGACTCTTGCGAGTCCCCTGGACTGCAAAGAGATCCAATTGGTCAATCCTCCAGGAAGTCAAGCCTGATTGGTCCCTGGAAGGACAAATTCTGAAGTTGATGCTCAAGTACTTTGGCCACCTCCTGAGAAGAGAGGACTCTTTAGAAAAGACCCTCATGCTGGGAAAGATGGAAGGCAAAAGGAGAAGGGGGCGGCAGAGGATGAGATGGTTAGATAGTGTCACCGAAGCAATGAACATGAAATTGGGTGAACTCTGGAAGCTAGTGGAGGACAGGGAGGCCTGGCGTGCTGTGGTCCATGGGGTCACAAAGAGTCGGACACGACTTAGCGACTGAATAACAACAACAACAATGATAATAATAATGGCCATTTCATTCTCAACATTTTTTTAATTGACCCCAAGCATGGAATTGGCCTTTTTCACCGCTGCTGCACACTAGGACAACACCTTCATCAAGTTGTCCACCTGCACCCCAAGATCTCTCTTCTGATCCATCACAGACATCTCAAAACCCATTAGCCAATATGTGAATCTTTTATTTTTTGCTTTGAATTTGAACACACCACATTCCAAGACATTTGGTTGTGCTTATACAGCAAATACTCTTTCTATGCTTAGGAAAATAACATTTTAAGGTTGCAGTCCTACCTGCATTGCTTGAATTTGTGGAATTCATAATGCCCAAACTTTGCCAGGGGCTCTTTTTAGCATGGGAAGCAAAAGTCTTGTCTGTCTGGGATTAATCATGGATGAGCACAGACGGCAAATGCGCTTTGCCTTTAAAACAAAAGTGGAAAGTGCTGCATCCAAAGCCACATTTTAGCCATGCGCATGGTTGGTTCCCCCATACACATAATTAGCACCAAGCCTCTGTGCACATGGTAGATTCACATGCGCATGCACGTGTGTGCGCACACACACACACACACACACACACACACACACACACACAGAGGAGGAATGATTGAAGTGCTGCAGATCAAGTAATTTCAACTTCGTACTACAATGGACAAAAAGTCCCGATCTTCTTTAAAAGCAAGGATATTCGGGTCTTGTGTTGTAGCAGGAGTTGGTTGGTCACGGCCCTAAACGGTGCACAGAAATGAATGAATCATTTAGCTTCTCACATTGTGTTTTGTTCTAAAACTGGTGCATCGTTATCTCCAACTGCCCTTTTCAGCTATTGCAAATGGTAAATATCAGCATCGATTGGATGAAAACCTGTTAATTCTTCTAATCGATATTTCACTCACCCCAGGAATTTACTTGCTCCTATTCATTTAAATAAATGTCATTCAAACCTTACTCGGAAGAAATCTAGAGAATGCTATTAAAGAGAAGGAATTACTGCTAGCCACCAAAGCAACCTTAGACTTTCATTTTTTGCGGTGCATATTAATATCTCTACGGGAAAGTTAGTCTCTGTAACTCGCAGGTATTATTTGGCAGCTAATGTCAACTCTTTGGATTATGTACAGAAGTAGTTTTCAGATAGACTAAAAAAGTATCATATGTTCTGTTTTAAAGATGTAAAGCCATTTATTTAATAATAAAATATTTGCAACATATATCATGACCCTTTATGCCATTGTAAAATAAGCCAATATTGTATGTGTGTGAAAGTGTATAGGAGGTGTGTTTTAAGGCTAAAGCCATTCCCCTCCCCCCAACACATATTTCTCATTTGTATTGTTTTAATGTATGCAAACTCAAAATCCACTTTTTGTGTAGCATAGAGGACAGGCTTCATAAATCATCATGTTTGAGGAAAAAAATGCAGAGTAGTGCCAAACTAAACAGGTGTCAATCGTACCTTAAGGGTGAATACAAATTATGAAACATTACAGCATTTCAGTGTCAGCCACAGCTAAAGAGAGGATGCTGTGGCCTGAACTACAAACGACAAGCCTATTGCAAATTGGGCTGTTGCATGGAGGCTTTTACAATAGCAGAACAGCTCCACTATTGTAAAAAGGCTGCCAACAGACCTTCCTCCCTTCAAACAACCCAGGCTGTTGTTGCTGCAAATAAACAGAACCTGTGACAGATCATGGGAGAGCTATGTTTCTTCTTCGTCTTTGTCATCATCTTCTACTTCTTCTTCGGCGGCGGCTTCGTCAGTGACACGGCTTCGGCGGCTTCATCATCATCTTCATCATCGTCTTTGTCATCTTCTTCTTCTTTGTCTTTGTCTTCCTCTTGTTTGTTACTATTTAGTTATAACCCTTCTTTCATTGACAGACCTAAAGGTGGCTAACAGAATAAATTAAATACAATAACACATCTTCTAAAAAATTGTTAAAGGTGCAATCCTAACAACTTTCCAGCAGTGACATAGTGGTGCCAATGGGGCAGGTGCTGCATCCTGCAATGGAGCGGTAGTCACGGAGGCCTCCTCAAGGTAATGGAATGTTTGTTCCCTTTCCTGAGACATGCATTGCCCTTAACTTTCCTGGTGCTGGAAAGTTGGTTAGGATTGCACACTAAGATACCTGTATATCAAAAATACAACTCCAGAGACTTAAGAAACATCTGGAGAGAACACGAGCAGTCATCAATCCAAGCCCTGATAAAATAGGTGACTTTAAATACTTCTTAAAAACTGAAAGGAAGTGGCACAGGGAGCTATCACAGAGAAGTCCTTGTCTTTCATGTCCATCAAGCCTCAGCTTGACTTTGATGAATTCAATTTTATTGAGAAAATGTCAACTCCACCTTGTGGCTCAAGACAAAGTAGACTTAAGACAGCTTCCTATAATAAGTGCAACAGATAAAAGCCCAACCCCCATGTACATCCGTACCTTCGCTTGGCGTTGATCGCGGGATGGTGGCAAGGCGGGTGCAGGCTCGTCGCTCTTTGGTGGATTTGCGACGGCGAGCAAGAAGGTTGCGAGAGATGAGCAGTGGGTTACAGAGGCGGTTTAATTGGCTGAGCGCCGTTACATTCATGGACGCCCCCTCAATGGGGTTCCGGAGCCCCCTCAGTTCGATTCACTGGGGCGCTCCAAGTGCCACCCGGTTCCTTTCACCGGGTGGCACGTGTCCCTTTAAATAGAGGAGCGTCTGGTTTGGGTAGTCTCGCCCTGT
Source organism: Lerista edwardsae (assembly GCA_029204185.1). Classification (NCBI taxonomy): domain Eukaryota; kingdom Metazoa; phylum Chordata; class Lepidosauria; order Squamata; family Scincidae; genus Lerista; species Lerista edwardsae. Next base: position 10,424,288 of record JAJKFI010000031.1, read on the forward strand.
AGCGCGGGTCCCTCTTCGGGTCGTCGGTTGGGCCCCTCTCGGTGGGCAGCGGATGGAAATGCCGGCTGTCGTGGTGGCCCTGGTGCCCTGGCAGGTACCCCGTATCCCTCGGAGGGTGCAGGGGTGGATGGGCTCGGTGGACCCTGTGCCCCTCCTTGGGGCTTGAAGGGGTGCTGCGCCTGCGGTTGCTCACCCCTCGGGCAGGCACCCCCAAGGTCGGGTGGGTCGGCTCTGTCTGCCCAACCTCCTCCCCCGCTGGCCCCAGCCAGCTCAAAGTATGGGCTTGATAGCCCATAAGGGAAGTAGGTGGCTGACCTCCCGGGCAATCTTCCTCGCCCATCACCAGCCGCAGGAGAGAGCGCCCTCTCCCGTGGCCGGCCGGCCACCTAATGAGCCCCCTGGCCGGTCGGGGCAGGCCCGCCCCTTCCAGGCCGAAATCCCGTCAGAACTCTCGCAAGAGTTCCAACGGGATTGGGGGCTCTCGCAAGGCCGGGCCACGCGCTCGCGCAGTCGGCCCAGGCCTCGCGCTGCCGGCTGCCCTGGCTTCCCAGCCTCCTGTGGCTGGGGCCAGGAGGGAGAAGTCGGCCGCGGCTCAGCACAGGCGTTCTGGCCACGGCTGTTGCTTCCCCCTTTCCAGTGGGAGCGGCGCCCTGGATGAGCCCCAGCTCGGGTGGTGGCCGGCTGGCTAGCCCCCACAGGTGCGGCCAGGCCGGCTCACCTCCTGGGGGCTCCCGGCAGGGCTGCACCCCCGGGAGTGCCCCCCGCCACCGAAAGCCCCATCGGGGCGACACCCCAGAACCAGTAGATCAAAAGATGAACATATAAAAATAACAGGTTACAGCATATAACACATGTTAAGAGAGCTATGACTTCTGCTTCCACTGGACCTCTGCAGCTCCCACAACCTGCTTCACAAACCCATGTTCTTCCTTGGAAACAAGCTGCCTCATCAATACATGAGGGTTTCACTAATCCTCCCTGCCCAGGGCAACATAAAGAGAACATTTTTATGTGTTTGGTCATCCATGAATAAATGAAACATCTCTCGGGTTGCACACATCCTTGGTGCTAGACATGCTGTCTTCCAAAGACTGATCTCACCCCCTGCAAGTTCCTCTATGGTGTTCCTCCTGACAATTATTAACACCTCAGTGAGCACAAGAAAGTTGTCTTTCAGCTCATTGCCTCAGGAGAGATATGTACTGTCAGTGTTTATTGACAACAATGTTTGGCATTCCCATGTTGAAGGCAAAAAAGCTATAGTAGATTCTCTGATGCTTCCTTCCTCATGTCAAAGACAATGTTTTTCATGAATTATCTGGACATTGTGAATCGCCACAGCCAAAGTCTTCTAACCTAAGGTGCCATCCATAATGGGAAAACCAGTGTGTGGGGTGGCAGTGGTGAGAGACTGCTGCCAGTTAACTCATGAAAGGTCGTGTTTTCACAAGTCTTGGAGAAGGTAAATCATTTCCACTTCTCACCATCTGTTTTTCACAGAAACAAAAGACAGCACTAAGAGGTGACAATGTTATTTTCACATGTGAATGCGGAAAAGAAACACCTGAAAGCTGACACAGCACCAGTTCATGCCAGCGCTTTCAAGCCACGTTCACTATGAAAATGTCTCCATACTTATTGCCAAGTAAAGGCCAAAACATCTGAATGATTCCCATTTAATGGATTTCTACACCTAGATAAAATGTTTAAAATAACCCAGCACCCAAGCAAAGAATGATCATTGATAGAACTGAATGGCAAGTATCTTAAATCAACGTTGTTCTGGATAGCCAACAATTTAGGGCCTGCTTCTCACTCGCTCTTCTGTGGCAAGTAGTAGCCAGAATGTCTGTTATTTTATATTGTGTACTGTCTCTTTCAGAGGCAAGCCCAGAACACCCTAGGACAGAGGTCTCCAAATTATGGCCTGGGGAGGGGGGCAAATACAGGCCACCACAAGATTTTATCAGGCCCACAGCAACTTAAAATACTTAACATTTTTACTCATTATATATCATTTCTCAGTTTAAGCACAGCATTGTTTCTTTGTAAATGTCATATTTTTCTTTTGTTCTAAATCAGTGTTATTCAAACTGTGAGTCAGGACCCATTTGGTAGGTTGCAACCAGTGATGTCATTCAGGGGGAACGGACCAGAACGGGCATTCCGGATCCTAACGGGCTCCGTGGCTAGCTACGGGTTCCCAACAAGTGCCAATCAAAAGTGAGTTCCTGTTCCTAAATCATTTGAATGACACCACTGGTTGCAACCTAATGTCAGGTGGGTCACGGAAAATCGGGAGCAGCCATCTTGGAAACTGAAGACCTTACTCTTGTTCCTTTTGTGAGTGTTAACAGTTTGAATTTTCAAGGTTTTTTTAAAATTTTATTTTTAGTTCAGAGCTTTTACATCATATTTTGTCCTAAACTTGCTTTCTCTCAGGGATGTTTAATAGTTGTCCAATAATTCCAATTTACATTTCAGGAGTGTCATTTTATTATGTTTCAATGACAGCAGTTCCTGCTTGATTATGTCACTTCCTGTCAGAACATCACTTCTAGGTTAATGACATCACTTCCGGTCCCGACATCTAAAAAGTGGATCCCTTGCTAAAAAGTTCTAAACCCCCATCCCCAGACTGTGTAGCCCTGATTCAGGCCATTGTGGCTCATTGGACTTGCACCTGCTAAATAGCAGGCGCAGATCCGAGGAGCCCCATTGGCCCGGCTGCAGCTTACCTTGGGGAAAGGGGACAAATGTTTCCTTGGCAGCTCCAGTGGCCTCCCAACCTGCGCAGGATATAGCATAGGCCGGCCGGCCAGCCTATTACAGCACAGGTTAGGATTACACCTTGAATGCGTCACATTTTGACACTTTTCTCACGTTTCCAATAATGACTTGACTTGAATGCTCTTCTGCAGATTTCTGCAGCAATTTATGGGGGTCGGTTAGTTGTGAGGTCACTTTAGTATGTAACCCTTCTTTCCATTAGATTCTAAGGAGACTGAAGCAGTATGCTTGTGACAATATACGACTTAGGGCACAATCCTAACCTAGAGTTAGGCTGGCACAAGGGACTTGTGCCGGCCCAGGAGTGTTGCAATCATACCGTAAAGCGTGTTTACACTACTCTTGGAGTAAGGGATTCCTTGTGCTGGCCTAATTCCAGGTTAGGATTGCAGCCTTAGTTTCATACCAGCACTTGTTAGCAAAAAGAGCTGTGTTTAGTGGAATTAATATAATTTACTGCTGATAGCTCTTTGGAACATAGGATCGTAGGCAGGATAACAAGCCGGCGTAATGCAGAATTCCCTGTTTCCTCAAGAAGAAACTGACAGCGCAATCCTACCTGTTCCATTGTGTTGATGCTAGTCATAGCGTTGATGCGACGGACATAGCACTGATGCGGGGGCGCTGAGTGGCACCTCCACATCGGTGCTACAGCTACGAGTAGCGTCAGCTTAAAAGCGCCAATGGGGAGCCTCATTTGTGCCAACCAAAGCTGGTCAGAGCAAGGGAGGCTCCATCCCGTTTGGGGACAGGGATTGGTGGGAAGAAGGGGGCTTGGGGGCAGAACAGGGGTGGGTCCAGGATTTGGCCATGCGGCCCCGATTCGGGCCGTGCAGTCTCCTCGGATCCGAGGAGTGCTGAGCCTCCCCAACGGTAAGACAGTGCACATGCCCTTGCTGTTGGGAGGCTTCAGCCTTCCCTAATCAACATTGGATTTGGCGCTGGCTTGCTGGCCTTGCCAGAGTAACATCCCCTTACTCTGAGTTGTGCCACAGCTGCCTCCTAACCGGGGCCAGATATGGCGCAGGCCAGCCGGCCTGCCGGCCTATTCCAACCCTGGTTAGGTTCAGTCTGCTACTCTTTGAACCAATCCTATTGAGGCAAGTGAGCACAGTCCTAGCTTACTGTGCACATTCAGTAAAGCCGTTTACCCCAAAATCTGCAGAAGACAAGAAAACCAAAGAAATATCTTCGGACTGTGAATCTGTCAATTCCCCCTAGCTGGAGAGAACAAATAATAAGAAAGCGGGTGAGAGCTAAATTGATTAGTGGTATGAATGTGGATATCCATGGCTGCCAACCCCCAGGTGCATAGAAAGGAGAGCTTACCACACACCCAGGTTCTCCTGCTCTCCGCTGACCCATTTGGCTAACTCCTCTCTGAGAGTGAACACCACCAGCCAGGACTGTTTCTTCTCTGCATCCCTTCCTGTAGTGACTAAATAATCCTCCATACTCTGCGTATAGACAAAAGACCCTCCCTCTTCCTTTGCGAACGTCACTTCTCATGGTGAAGTTGTCAGCATCCTGGTTGGTCCAGCAATGGCATCCTGCCTTCCTTTCCTGCTATTCAGCCGGGGCTGCAGTGTCATGACAACGCCCTTTTTCTGGTTTCTTCCTATACTAGATGATACAACACTTGGTTGGTTGGGTGCCCTGATGGCCTTGACATCTCATTTCCATCTAAAGTAGACCTCAAACAACTGACAGATGGATTTAGTCTGGGAAGAAAAACAGTGTTTTCATTGGCTGTGGTAGCTATATAGCATGTGGTTCCTTTCAAAAATGCATTAGCGTGAATCATAGAAAAGCTAACAGTAATAGGGGTGCTACCAAAATGTACAAACTGTGAACAGACTTTTAAAGCATCAGAGATATCCTGTAGATAAAATGAACCCCAGCTATAATTGCTAGGACTGAAAGTTGTTAGTGGTTAGATGTTCTAGGAATTTATTCTTAATGGTTCATTTACTATTCATTGAGCCCACAGTAACCAACAAGCTCCCAACGGTATCAAGATACATGTTTTTTTTAAGCAATGAAATATGAAAGCCTCCAATTTAGGCTAGAGTAAGAATTAACTTCAATAGCTGTTACCTGAAGATCATCCAAGGTGCTTGGAGAGGTTGGGCTTCTTACAGCTTACCTAGAGAGACTGGCTGTGCTGATTTTAAAAATTATCAATACAGATATATCCACTGACTCGGTATCTACAGTTTCAGTTATCCACAGATAGCATGGATACTGGGTAAAAGGTAAAGGTTTCCCCTTGGCCAAATGGTCTAATCGTGACCGACTGTAGGGGCAGTGCTCATCTCCGTTTCTAAGCCTGTAGAGTTAGCGTTTGTCCAAGGACAAGCTTCTGTGGTCATGTGGCCAGCATGTCTATACGCCGTAGCACACAAAACGCTGTTACCTTCCCACTGAAGTGGTCCCTATTTATCTACTCACATTTTTATGTGCTTTTGAACTGCTAGGTTGGCAGGAGCTGGAACAAGCAACAGGAGCTCACTCTGTTGGGTGGTCTCAAACTCCCAACCTTCCAGTCAGAAAGCCCAGCAGCAGCAGCGGTTTAACCCGCAGCACCACCACATGCCTCTGGATACTAGGACATCTATTAAAAAGATAAGAGAACTTTAAACAAATCTTTTTTTTTACCTTGTAGCAGCAAAACCACTGGTGTTCCCCTATCTTTAAAAAGGTGTCTCCTGTACCCACGGTTTAGGTATCCACTGTGGAGTCTGGAACAGAACACCAGCAGATACCGGGGCATGCCTGTACTTAAAAGGGGGACAGGCAGCATGCATCAATTTTTAAAAAAATAAAATGTTGTCTACTAAAATGAAGATTTCCACAAGTGATCTTGAACATATTCAGTGGTTCTATCTACTTGAAGCATGGATTCAGCATCTCTGTTATGCGATTCCTCAGTTTACCATGGCCCAATCTACAAACCAGCTCTCAATGCCAGGGGTTATTCTGGAAAGGAAGATATGGAATAATTATAAAGTGCTTTAAATCATGTACAGAAAATGTTTACTTCAGCATTCAATACCAGATCTCCACACCCCAGACAACCATAATCAGAGGGTGAAATGGAACGGAAACAAATATTTACAGATATTGCACATTCACCAAATTTTCCAATTTCACCGTGTAAATATTTGAATAATAATCTTCAAAAATCCAAAATTCAAATTTGCATTGTGAATGTGAAATCCAAAATTTAAACAATGCTTTAGGCTTCTTTACTTTCCATAGAGCCATAATGACTAGTAGCCATTGATGATTAACCTTCAATAAATTTTAGATGTCATAATCCTTTGGACTATCACAGCAACTGCTATCTGGATCTCACCAACTTTTATCTCCTGGGTGTGCTTTTAATCACATTCCCGGCAGTCCCTTGCCTCTCATGGCATTTTTTTAAAGCTTGTATTGCTTCCAGAGAAATCACCAACAAGAAGTGATGCCATTTGCACCAGTCAAGATGATAGTTTATCTTCATGATAACCTCCAGGAATAGAACAAATATTACTTGGAGGATTCTGCTTCTGTTTGGGCTCATTTATAATCTTCTTATATGAAACTGTCTCAAGGCATGTTTCAACATGAGTGCTTCAGCCACGGAGGCATTTCCGTCTTTGTGTCAAGAATCACGCTCAGGGAGTTACTTGCTGTGTGCAAGAAGTTTGTCTTGTGTTAGCGTGAATTGTCTTCAAATAAAGGAAGAAACTGTTAATTAACATATATTCCATACTAGCTTTTATGTACCCGGCTTCGCCTGGGTATTTATATGTGCCATCCCTGACCCCCCGCCACTCACCACCAGGCATACAGATGGCCCTGTATTGGTTTGCCTGCAGGAAACCTATATGCGCCCGGGTGTTTATATGTCCCCTCCCTGCCCCCCCCACTCAAATGTGTGCCCGGGTGTTTATATGTCCCATCCCTGCCCCCCCCCACATTCACATGTGTGCCCGGGTGTTTATATGTCCCATCCCTGCCCCCCACACACACTCACATGTGTGCCCCGGGGGTTTTAATGTCCCATCCCTGACCCCCCCCCACTTACATGTGTGCCCGGGTGTTTATATGTCCCATCCCTGCTGCTGTACTTTTTCTGTGGCTCTAGATGTAGCAGCTCTGTGACGTAGCGTTGCAAGTCGTTTTTTTTCTCCCTCAGGTGTTTCCTATGTACGCTGTTGTTTCATCTTTGTAGCCTTTGGTTGCACCTGCCCAATTGCCTTACATTACACAGTGAAAGTAAACTTTCAGAGTGAGAGCAACAGCCACAGCACCTTGTGCCAACTGTCCACTGCCAAGCAGGGACCGCCCACATGTCCACAGAACACATTTCCCTGGCCCTGTATCCGATTGGCTGCTGTTTGTCTTCAACTGTCAAGAGTTCAGTTGCTGCCTGAAGATTCCGCATGTCATTTGCATGTCATTTGCATCTCATCGTGACATCATCAGAGCCTCGGAATGTTCGGCTCAGCCCATAGCTGTCCATAGAGAACCACAAATTCGCTTGTACCCGCGCCCGTGGGGGCGCGCTCCATTCCAAAACCGCGCAGCGATGGTTTCGGGGGGCCAAGGCACCCGCGTGCCGAGTTTGGCGCGAATCGGTCCAGGCGTTGCGGAGCCTATGTGGAACAAACATACACACACACATACATACATACTTACGCTCTTCTTTATATATATAGACTAGCTTTTATGTACCCGGCTTCGCCCGGGTGTTTATAGGTGCCATCCCCGACCCCCAGCTACTCACCAGGCATACAGATGGCCCATTTATATGTCCCATCCCTGCCCCCCCTCACATGTGTGCCCAGGTGTTTATATGTCCCATCCCTGACCCCACTCCCACTCACATGTGTGCCCGGGTGTTGATATGTCCCATCACTGACCCCACCCCCACTCACATGTGTGCCCGGGTGTTGATATGTCCC
>JAJKFI010000031.1:10438962-10459808 GCA_029204185.1 Lerista edwardsae
CTGGGTCATTTCCAAGATGGCAGCCTCAAAATGGGCAAAAATGGGCCTCAATCGCGCAAAAGTGGCACTGCCAAGCTCAGAAACTGGCCAACCGCAGTTCTGGCAGCTGGTTTTCTCAGAGGGGGGTCCCTTGAGTGGCAGGGAAAAAGTTCACCAAGTTTGGACAAGGAGGGGGGGCACTGCAGCCACAGAGGGCAGCCTCAAAAGGGCCTAAAATCAGGCAAAAAACATGCAAAAGTGCCCCTCCCTGGCTAAGAAAACTGCCCAGCACAGTTCTGGCAGCTGTTTTTCTCAGAGGGGGGTCCCTTGAGTGGCAGGGAGAAAGTTCACCAAGTTTGGACAAGGAGGGGGGGCACTGCAGCCACAGAGGAAAGCCTCAAAAGGGGCAAATTCGCATGGTGCAGCATGCAGAAGCATGCAAAAGCATCACTACACCCCCAGGCCCAGAAACCAGGTTTTGTTAACTGTTCCTCACACAGGCAGGTCTACTCAGAGTCATGAGAAAAAATGATCAGGTTTGGGGAATCAGCTGGGTTGAAAACCACATTGAGAAGCTTTCCCAGAAGCGACTGTCATCTCATCACAGCTGTTTTTGACAGAGGCTGTTTTCCATATTTCCAGGCAAAAAAATGAAACAGCAGCTTTAATTTTAAACTCCTTACTATTTATAAAGACAGGCCCTCACCTGTTCTGCTAGGAAAATATGTCACTGGCCTGCTTTTGGTTCCCAATGTCTTTCTTTCACACCTCTGAACTCCAATCAACTACTTTCAGCACTGGAGGCAGACTAGTTAATGTTTCACAGCAGGCATTATATTAGCTAAATGGCTCTAGCCTTTATGCAAATGTTTCAGTGTTAAAGGGTCTTTCAAATGCTTTACTGATGTCTGCTAGCAGCTGCTACCTCTGAAACATTAACTAGTGGAAATGGAAAACAGCCTCTGTCAAAAACAGTTGAGAAACCTTCTGGCCTTATTGTTTGCGATTTAGGCCTCTTTTTGGCATTACCGCAGCGGACTACTACTCTGGAAAATCAGGTGGACCTGATGGTCGATGAGACTGGTCTTCTGTTTACCAGTCAGTTGGGGAAAAAGATTTTTGAACGATCAACAACACAATAGGGCAAACCGGGCTATTCTCTTCAAATGACTCAGCAGCCCCTTCAGGATGCTGGTGAATCACACAAGTTCTGAAATGAGGGAAAGACACCAAACAAGTATACAAAACTGGGGAGAGAGGAATTTCTTCCATAGCATATTATTTGCTGAGAATATTTTCCATTAAAAGTGTGTTGGTTAATAATTTGGATTACAGGTAGGTGATCTCTTATCTGGACATAGGAAATTCATATTCTGAAATCCAGATATCTTTGTCCAAGACTTTTTTAAACTTTCTATAGAAGGCAGTTCTTGTGTTCATTCCCACATACAGGCTGTAGGTTCTGTTCTCTGCTCTGTGGTGTGTGCCTATACAGACATTGTTGAAAAATGGTAAGCAGGCACCCAAATGGGTAACAGTGAAAAGAGCAAGCATTTCTCATTATATTTATGCAGTTATTCTGAAATCCAGAAAAATCCAAAATCAGGTTACCTTCCTGTCCCAAGCAGTCCAGATAAGGGATAATCAACATACAGTTGCAATTTGAGTGAATTGAAATGGAGAACGTTTGAAAATGGCTGTTACTGCTCATTCATAGGCAAGTCTATTCAGAAGAAAGCCCCTCTGAGTTCAATGGGACTTATTCCCAGGTAAATGTATATTGTACAGCATTGCAGCTTTAAAGATCTCTTTTGTGACCAGAACCAATAGCAGAGTTTTAGAAAAGCTTAATTTCCCTTAAATTATAATAAACTTGAGTACAGTGAATTCACCTCTACAATGGCCAAAAGCCATGGGGTCCCCAGTGCCTAATTTCAGAGTAATACCATGGAATCTGTTCTCCAAGGGTCATCCTTGGAGACCCTTGGAGATATATGTAGAATATATGGAGATTATGTCAGCCCTCCCCACAATAGAATTTCCCTCCTATTAGCAAGCATCATTAAAACCATCATAATTTGTCCTTATGATATTGTTGAAAAAAACAGGTTCCCTAATTAGGGGACTAACATTAAGAGCGCAATCCTAAACTGGAGTTAAAGGTAAAGGTCTCCCCACAATAGAATGGTCTAGTCGTGACCGACTGTAGGGGGCGGTGCTCATCTCTGTTTCTAAGCCAGCAGAGCCGGCATTTGTCCAAGGACAAGTTTCCGTGGTCATGTGGCCAGCATGACTATACACCGTAGAGCACGGAACACCGTTACCTTCCCACCAAAGTGGTCCCTATTTATCTACTCACATTTTTTTATGTGCTTTCAAACTGCTTGGTTGGTAGGAGCTGGGACAAGCAACGGGAGCTCACTCCGTTTCATGGTCTTGAACATGGTCGGAAAACTCAGCAGAACAGTGGTTTAACCCGCAGCGCCACCACATCAGGCCGGCATAAACTAAGCCAGCAAAGTTTGGCCAGTACACGGACCACCATAAAGCGTGTTTGGATTACTCTCTGAGTTAGGGAAGATGGCTCATGTCTGTGTGCTGGCCTCTCTGACTCTGAGAGTGGCCCAAACATGCTTTACAGTGGCCCTTGTGCCAGCCAAACTTAGCTGGCTTAGTTTATGCCGGTCTAACTCAGTTTAGGATTGTGCCCTAACTAACCTAATATAAACTAACTGTACATAAACTAACACCTAATTCAGAAAAGTGAGTAGTGAAAATGTAGCTTGGCCTTAGGCATTTGCTTTGGTATGGGAAAAGTGGGTGTTTTTTATTATTATTATTATTATTATTATTATTATTATTATTATTATTATTGGGATGACTAGAGAAAGGCAAAAAAAAAGATGGAACATATAGAAATGGGAAGGCTGAATGATGCAAGTATGTTATATATCGTGGATAGCTTTTGCCATCTACACTGAACTCCTACCAAAATTAATTTAGTCCAGTGGTTGAACACACTTTAGGAAATGTGTGCTAATTAACACCATAATTTACCAAGCTGTGAAGCAGCCAGGAGTTGCGTACTTACTCATTCGTTCTTCAAATGCTGTTCTTCTGTAAGCACTGTCTTGGACATCACGCTAATAGCATCAGAACATTCCTGCAACACAGGACCCATCACCTTAGCAGAGGGGGATTCGCATAATGACAACACAGACAGACAGAACCTTTATGGTACTTTGTCCAAAGCGTAAGAGGATGCCAGATACTTAGAGAAGGGGGTCATACCAAGTAGACAGGTAGAAGGTCAGTGTCTAGCTTCTGGAAGCTGTGTGTATTTATTTTTCAAATTTTTATACCACCCTTCCTCCAAAGAGCTCAGGGCGGTGCACAAGTTCCTTTTCTTGTTCACACAACAACTCTGGAAGATACGTTAGACTAAGAGCTAGTGACTGACCCAAGGTGACCCAGAAACAGAGCCCAGGAGTGGGGTGATGCCCCAGTGCGGTGCGCCACCCCGTGTGTTGCCCAGCCACACCTCTCTGTGCCCGGAATCGCCCCATTAAGGAGCAATATGAACACAAGGGAGGGCGGGGGCCCAAAAAATGTGCTGTTTTTTCACACAGTGGCATCTTGCCGCTGCTGTGCCCATTGCACGTGTCAAACCCCTCCCGCCGCCACTGCACCCTTCCTCTGCCTCTGCCCAGAAAGCTTCATGAGTGAGCTGGAATTTGAACCCCGATCTTCCAGATCTGGGTCCAACTCCCAAACCACTACACCATCCCACTTAGACAGTTTTTGAAACTTATAGTTTAAAAAAAAAACCCACACACACATCCCACCAATTTAGGGCCCAATCCTATCCAATGTTCCAGCTTCAATGCAGCCATTACACAGCCCTGCTGCAAGGGACTAGGCATTCCCATTACCTTGCAGTCACATGACTGCCTCCCCCACAGCCAGTGATGTCATTCAGGGGGAACGGACCAGAACGGGCGTTCCGGATCCTAACGGGCTCTGTGGCTGCTTCTGGGTTTTTTTTGTTTTTGTTTTTCAACATTTGAATTTGAACTCAAAAGTGAGTTCCTGTTCCTAAATCATTTGAATGACACCACTGCCCACAGCAGTATGCAGTGCACATCCCATTGGCACAGCTGCATCAGCATTGGAAAGTTGGATAGGATTGGACCCTTAATCTGTATTTTTGGAATATATCATCCATCGCTTTTGCACATACAAGTGAAGAATATTTTAAAAGGGTGCGCGGTGGTTTACAATACCAATAGGTGACCTTTATCTGTGCTAATAGACTCTGTCAGCTGCATAATGCAAAAACCAGGTATTCCAGCAGAACATTTCTTTCTGCTTCATTTCCTTGGTCTCTGTGGCCTTTGTTGTGTTGCAGTTTTAACATAACAACAGACAAAATGAAGTGTGCTTGTTTAACATGGATGCATGTATGTTTCTCTTTCTCTTTTTATACCTGCTGTTTTATTGCCAATTTAACTCTCCACAGGCTACAAATAGTTTCACAGTTTTTCTAGTTTAGCTAAAATTTACAACCTCTTTTCTGTCGCAGGGAGGACTTACTGAGCTGCAGAACCAGCAGTGCAAATCTATTCATGTCTACTCAGATGTAAGCCCCACTGAGTTCAGTGGGACTTGCTTCCATGTAAAGATGCATGATTTCAGCCCCAGAGTGCACAGGGCTGCCCAGGCTGTGCCTGTGACCACTCACAGTCACAGCAGGTCCGCTCTTCTATTCAGGAAAAAGTATTAGGCGACCGAGTATGAGACAGGACTAAAGAAGCATGAAAGGCACCGTTTTAGAGGTTCTTCAGATAAAAGCAGTGATGTCATTCAGGGGGAACGGACCAGAACGGGCGTTCCGGATCCTAACGGGCTCTGTGGCTGGTTCTGGGTTCCCGACAAGTGCCAATCAAAAGTGAGTTCCTGTCAATCATTTGAATGACACCACTGGATTAAAGCCATAATTTTATTGTCAAAAGATCTGTAAAACAAGTGCTTTCTTCATTTGTTTTTCTTTGAGGGATTGTAATTTTTAAAATGCACATGGTATACCCCCCTCAAAACCTCACATTGGCAAGCTTGAGACTGACACCCTGGTCTCCATACCTTAAATATGTTTTGTTCTGTTCTTCTTTGCTGGGGTTATGGCACAGATTTTAATATACAGAGCATCTCAAGAAACACTACACACACGTTATTAATTAATTAATAATAAATTGATAATATTGTTAATAAACATTGATATACTGCTTGTCAACAAAAAGTAATTCTCAAAGCGGTTTACATAGCAAAACAAATCAATAAGTGGCTCACAGTCTAAAAAGAGATGAAAAGACACCAGCAACAGCTTCTGGAAAAGACATTGTGTTGGCGGGGAGAGGGACAGTTGCTCTTCCCCACTAAAGGCACAATCCTAATCTGGGGTTAGGCTGGCGCAGTTAGGCCAACAACGTTAGGCCGGCACGAGGGCAACATAAATTATGTTTGGGCCACTCTCAGAGTCAGAGGCCAGCACACAGACATGTGCCATCCTCCCTGATTCCAACAGTGGTCCAAACACGCTATACGGTGGCCCTTGTGCCAACCAAACTTTGCTGGCCTAACTTTGCTGTTCTAACTCCAGGTTAGGATTGCGCTCTCAATCTAAGAGGACACCACTTTCAAAGATTTATCTTTGCCCAATGAGAAGGGATAACTTTATAGTGTCAAGTTCATTATGGCATAATTTACACATATCCTGCATATGGTGGGCACAGAAACAGTTGCTTGACTGAGTTAATTAATCACTTAGGGCCCAATCCTCTCCAATTTTTCAGCACCGGTGCAGCCATAATGCAGCCCTAAGGTAAGGGCAGTGGTGTCATTCTATAATGAAGTGCCGGAACGGTGGGCGGGACTTACCGCGTGATTGGCTGCGTGGTTCTGACGCGTCGCCACCGTTCCGAGCCCCGCGTGGGGACCCCTGGCTTCGGAGGGGGTGCCCGCTTGCCTGGGTGGCGCGCTGGGTGCTGCGGAGAGCCGCGGAGGGGCGCGCCACCCGGAAGAAGCCCTCCGCGGCGGAACAGCAGGCGGCGACACGTCGCAGGGCCCCTGTCAATCAAGGGGTAAGTCCCGCCTGCGTTCCGGCACTTCATTATAGAATGACACCACTGGGTAAGGGGGAAAATGTTTCCATGCCTTGAGGAGGCTTCTGTAACTGCTCCCCACCACAGGATGCAGCATACACCTCACTGGCACGGCTACACCAGCACTGGAAAACTGGATAGGATTGGGCCCACAGTTAAATTAGATCAAATGCTTGAAATGTTCCCCGGTGGTGAGAGGGTCGCAGGGGTACCTATATGCTTTGATATACTGTGATTAGAGGTGTCTAACAGTGGCATTCCCCATTAGTGCCAAAACACAGAAGTTGTAAAAGATGCTCCGAATGGGCATCAGGAAGGCCAACCAGGGCAGCAACAGTGGTGGATCAGGTCTGGGAAGGGGGGTGGGTTCAGCAGCAGCAGCAGCTTCCACCAAATCCTATCCCCCTCTTCCCAAACCCAATCCCATGGCATGGGGCCATGCAGACCTTCATCAGTGATTTTGCTGGCTCAGGCATGAGTAGACTCATCTGTACCACAGAAGCTTACCCCCAGGTAAAGGAACATTTGTGTCATTGTCTGGAGGAGGCCTCTGGAGTTCCCCCTCCCTTGCAGGATGCAACAATAGCCTTCTTTGAGCTGCTGCATTTGCAGGGTGGGAAAGGATAGGATTGGGCTGACATTCCCCCTTTTCATCCAAAGATCTCTGGTTTTCCAACTAATGCTTCTATTTGTACAAGAGGAACCACATTTGGTCCTCAGTTAATCTAGATATCTTGATGAATGCTAATTCGTTTAGGACAATCAGACATATTATTTATGCCTAAAAATAGCAACCTGCCTTCTGGACTTATGCATACATTATGTTTGTTCAAATCAAACACAGCAGAAGACAGATCTTGTGGGAATGTACAACCTTCCTTCAGAATGGAAAATTACAGGCGAATTCTCCAGAGCCAAGGTATTTATTTTTTAACATTAGCACAGAATGGGTTCATTGAGCTAATGTTCTTGCAATGAATGCCAGAACCATTCATCAGTAGTGGCTACATCTGCTGAAGTGTTAACACATTTAATCAGCAGAACATCCTTTGAATGTCATGGCTCTAGCACTACCGACCTGAACTGAGTTCATCCCAAATGTCAATCAAAGTAAGACAAAGCAGTATTGTTTGTATTCCACTTATCAGTGTGCCTTGTTAAAGCACCACAAACCTCAACACCTCCTGTGCATTTGTACAAGTTTTATTTTCCTGAAAATGTCATCTTTAATCAATTTGTTAATCAGAGAAGCATTATCAACATTTTCAGCAGAAGGCTTGGAAATGAAAGCAATTTCTGGAGGATTGTACCCTGGATGCTCTTTCTCCTTATGTGGGGGTCTTCCTTACTAAGTCTTAGGGCCCAATTCTACCCAGGCAGAATGTTGGCAGATCCCATCAGCAAAAGAGCTGGTGTAGATCTGAGTAGGCCCATAGTGTGGGCCTGAATAGGCTCATGGTGTGACAGACAGTGGCATAGCTGGAGCATTTTGCACCCGGGGCTACTTAATTTTTTTACACTCCCCCTACGGCAAATCTTTTTTGTTCTTTTGGCCCTAACTTTTGCTAGCATTTATACTCCAGGCGGTTTCATTGAATTCAGGGTGAAATTCTGAATCCAATGGTGTACATCATGATGGTATTATTAAAACCGCGATTTTGAAAATTGTGATTTGTTCAAAAGAAGTTTTATTTTCGGTTTTTACTTTTTTGGCCATAACTTTTGATAGAATAGAGGTATTACACCCCAGTTTTTTCATTGAATTCCAGGTGGAATTCCACATCTAATCAGTGTACAGCATGACCATATTATGCCTTAAACTCGCGATTTTTGGAATTTGGGGTTCTGTGGTGATACCCCCCAAAGATGGCACCTGGGGCACTGAGCCCCATAGATAGCTATGCCACTGGTGACAGAGGAGGTAAGTAAACATTTTAGGGCACTATCATAACCTGGAGTTCATCAGGAGGTGAACTTCATCTAGAGTCAAGCTAGCTCAAATTCCTTGTGCTGGCCCAGGTTTGTACCACTCTCAGAGGGCAATCCTAACCTGAGTTAGGCTGGCACAGTTAGGCCAGCAAAGTTTGACTGGCACAAGGGACACTGTAAAGTATGTTTAGACCACTCTCGGAGTCAGAGAGGCTAGCACACAGACACGCGCCATCCCCCCTGACTCTGAGAGTGGTCCAAACATGCTTTACTTTGTCCCTTGTGCCAGCCAAACTTTGCTGGCCTAACTATGCTGGCCCAATGCCAGGTTAGGATTGCGCCCTCAGAGTCAAGGAGGTCAATGCATGGACATGTGTCGTCTTCCCTGAATCCGAGAGTGGTCCAAATGTGCTTTATGGTGCGTTTGCAACACTCCTGTGATACACCCTCATAGACCCCTCCAAATGGCCCATTGGACTGTCTATGTCAGTGATGGCGAACCTATGATATGCGTGTCAATGCGTATGATAAACCTATGATACACACCACAATGTTTGGGGTGACACACCAGTGTTCACCAACACCTGACAAAAATTGAGTTTATAATGATTATTTTTCATTTTTTTGCAATTATGTGATGTTTCTTTATAGAATACATAGCACCGCACATGATAAAGAACTGTTTCTCTTTTGCTTGGGAGGGGGATTGACACGCCAGCAGAGTCAGGTTCAGTATTTTCCAAAGTTTTGACACACCAAGCCCAAAGGTTTTGCCATAACTGGTCTATGTCGGCCCAGCACTGTTGTTGTGTTCGTGCCAGCCCAGCAATGCTGCCGGGACCACCAGGTAAATTGGTTCCATGCCAGCCAGGTTCAGCCAGTGCAGGGCCTTTTCTGGGTGGGGAGAAGGTGGGAGGGAGGGCGGGCAGAATGGGGCAGAGGGAGGGCATTCCTGCAGGGGGGTCAGCCCGGGAGGGGGGAGGAGCCAGGGTCGGGCAGCTATGCCGAGATCCAAACCCCGTCCCTGGGCCGCGCGACCCCAATCTGGGCTACAGTAAGGTGCTCAGACTTGCACCTGCTAAACAGCAGGTGCAAATTCAAGGAGCCCCATTGGCACAGCTGGGGCTTACCCTGGGGCAAGGGAAACATTCCCTTTGCCCCCACGGCCTCCTAACTCGTGTTAGAATGCAGCACAGGCATACTGGCCTGCCTGCTCCTGCGCAAGTTAAGATTGTGGCCTTGGTTACTGATCTCCCCCAGGTGGCCTGGTCCTCAGCCAGCCCACTGGATGCAGCAGACTTCACCCTACAGGTTGGTCCAAGATAGGACCATTAATGAAAACCCCCAATTTCCCTTTTAAGTGATGTTGCCAATTTTTTTCTGGAACAACTACTATGTGCTTATATTAATAGTTGCATAAATGCAGATAATTCAGCCAAGTGACATTTTCCCCATAAAATCTACAGACTAATAGAAAAAAAATATTCTGCTAAATTCTTCTTCATAAATATTTGCTGAAGAAGAAGTGCTATGTGAGCAAAAAAAAAAGTCAACCTACTATGAAATAAGTTGAGTCAAAGCTCCACTTTGATTCTGCAAGCATGGACTTGCGCCTCCCTATCCCAATAGATGAACTGTCTTCCCTTACACTACCATTCTCACTGCCAGTGTTTGAGCTGCTCTCCAAGCACCTTTATTATGTACGTTTAAAATGACTTGAGCTCAGTTCACACATGAAGGAAGGCCCTACACATTAATCTTGGGACAGCCATTGTTGGGCTTGCAGCTGAAGTGTGCCCATAGTTCAAGCAAAAAACATCTACATTCAGAGCTCAATCCTAAACTGGAGTTAGGCTGGCATATACTAAGCCAGCAAAGTTTGGCCAACACAAAGGCCACCATAAAGTGTTTTTGGACTACTCTCGGAGTCAGAGAGGATGGCTCATGTCTGTGTGCTGGCCTCTCTGAGTCAAGAGAGTGGTCCAAACATACTTTACGGTGTCCCTTGTGCTGGCCAAACTTTGCTGGCTTAGTTTATGCTGGCCTAACTCAGTTTAGGATTGCACCCTCAAACACAGCACATGTGTGAACTGGCCCTTAATTTCATTGAAGTTCTGCTTTCAGATGACCATTAGGAGCATGGTAATGATTTACATACTGAAAAATGGTTGCTGCTGTGTGGGAGAGGCTATCATCTGCAGCTCAGTGTGGGTTAGCTTTTCTATGAGGCTACAAGGACAAAGTAATTCTCAACAGTGGTGTTTCTACAGGGAAGCAAAATGCTAAGTGTTACAGGAGCCTGAGCTCCTGTGTAGCATGGTCCAGAGCCATTTGTGGCTCGGCCTCTGAGCCGGTTCTCCAAGCAGCGAATGGCTCTGGAGGGGAGGTGGAGGGGCCATGGTACACAGGAACTCAGACTCCTGCAATGTAAGAACATAAAAGAACCCTGCTGGATCAGGCCAAAGGCCCATCTAGTCCAGCTTCCTGTATCTCACTGCGGCCCACCAGGTGCCCCAGGGAGGCACGAGACAACAAGATGCTTGGATCCTGTTGCCACTCCCTTGCACCCGGTACTCTGAAGTAGCCCACCACCAATGTAAGGAAGTTGCACAATCCATCATGGCCTATAGCCCACGATGGACCTTTCCTCCAGAAATCTGTACAAACCCCTCTTAAAGTCATCCAGACCAGATGTCATCACCACCTCCTGTGGCAAAGATTTCACAGATTAACTACCCGCTGGATAAAAAAGTACTTCCTTTTATCTGTTTTAACTCTCCCAACCCTCAGTTTTAGCGGATGCCCCCTGGTTTCTGGTGTTTTGAGAGAGGGAAAAGAACATCCCTTTATCAACTCCGTAGCCTTTTACATCTTGCCCCCCTTACTGGTAGGGAGGAGCACACGGAGGCTCGCTGTGACGAGTTCGCAAAACATTTTGCAGACAAGGTCGATCAGATCCGGCATGACTTGGACGCCACTGTGGGCATATCTAGTGATGTCCCTGGGGAACCTGTCTGTCCTATGATTTGGGATTCTTTTCAGCTTGTAGAGCCTGAGGATGTGGACAGGATTCTCTGGAGCGTGAGACCTGCTGCTTGCCCGCTCGACCCTTGCCCGGCGTGGCTAATTAGAGCTACCCGGGGAGGGCTGGCCAAGTGGACAGGGAGGGTGGTGAATTCATCTCTGAGGGAGGGGGTGTTCCTGCCCGCCTTGAAGCAGGCAATGGTGCGCCCCCTCCTGAAGAAGCCCTCCCTGGATCCCACAAATTTAAACAACTTTCGGCCAGTCTCCAATATCCCATTTCTGGGCAAGGTGATTGAGCGGGTGGTGGCATCCCAGCTTCAGAGGGTTCTGGAGGAAATGGATTATCTGGACCCATTCCAATCTGGCTTCAGGCCGGGGTTCGGGACGGAGACTGCCTTGGTCGCCTTGGTGGATGACCTGCGCCGGGGGATGGACAGGGGAAGTGCGACCCTGTTAGTCCTGCTGGACCTCTCGGCGGCTTTCGACACCATCGACCATGGTGTCCTTCTGGGTCGGCTGGCCGGGTTGGGGCTTGGAGGCACTGTTTTGAAGTGGTTCCGCTCCTTCCTGGCTGACAGATCCCAGAAGGTGGTGCTGGGGGATGCTTGTTCGGCACCCCGACCTCTCAGGTTTGGGGTGCCGCAAGGTTCCATCTTATCCCCCATGCTATTTAACATCTACATGAAACCGCTGGGAGAGGTCATCCGGGGGTTTGAAGTGGGGTGCCATCAATATGCTGATGACACCCAACTCTATCTCTCCTTTCCCCCTGATTCTGAGGAGGCAGTTGAGGTCCTGGATCGCTGTCTGGAGGCGGTTGGGGGCTGGATGTGGGCGAACAAGCTGAAATTAAATCCGGATAAGACAGAGGTGCTCTTGGTCCGGAAATCCACAGCTCAGGTACTGGACTATCGCCCTGCTCTGAATGGGGTTGCACTTCCTCTGAAGGAGCAGGTTCGCAGCTTGGGGGTTCTCCTGGATCCACAGCTACACCTGGAGCCCCAGGTGGCGGCGGTGGCCAGGGGAGCCTTTGCTCAGCTTCGGCTGATTCGCCAGCTGCGGCCGTACCTGAGCTGTGCGGACCTGGCCACAGTGACCCATGCCCTAGTGAAATCTAGATTAGACTATTGCAATGCACTCTACATGGGGCTGCCTTTGAAGACGGTCCGGAAACTACAACTAGTTCAGAACGCGGTGGCTCGGGTGGTTGCTGGGGCACGTCGGTTTGACTCTGTCGAGCCACTGCTTCGGCGACTGCACTGGCTGCCGGTTCTGTTCCAGACCCAATTCAAAGTGTTAGTTTTGACTTTTAAAGCCCTTTACGGCTCGGGTCCGGGGTATTTGAGGGGCCGCCTCCTTCCATATAATCCAACCCGTACTCTTAGATCATCTGGAGGGGCCCTTTTGACTGTGCCGCCACCAGGAGAAGTGAAAGGGGTGGTGGCCAGGAAGAGGGCCTTCTCGGTGGTGGCCCCCCAACTTTGGAATACCCTCCCCTTAGAATTGAGAACTGCTCCCTCTCTGTTAACATTCCGGCGGGGGCTGAAGACCTTTTTATTTCAAAAAGCTTTTAATTGTTGACAGGTCTGGCGGGCTGGCTGGTTTATTATATTTTATGATCCACTGGGTTTGTTGCTTTTAAATTGTACTGTTGGTGGTTTTAATTGTTTTATTGTATTGTTTTTTATATTGTTTTTGAAGTGTTTTTAATGTTAGTTTTTATATTTTGTAAAGCCGCCTTGAGCGCCTTTAGGCAAATAAGGCGGGGTATAAATCTAATAAATAAATAATAAATAAATAAATAAACTCTATCCCTTGTATGTCTCAATCATGTCCCCCCTCAGGCGCCTTTTTTCTAGACTGAAGAGCCCCAAACGCTGCAGTCTTTCTTCATAAGGGAGGTGCCCCAGCCCCGTAATCCTTTTTGTCGCTCTCTTCTGCACCTTTTCCAGCTCCACTATGTCCTTTTTGAGGTGCAGCGACCAGAACTGTACACAATATTCCAGGTGCGGCCTTACCATCAATTTGTACAATGGCAAAAATGGCAAAAACACTTAGTGTTTTTGCGCCCACATAGGAACGCCACTGGTTCTCAAATATCTAAGGGCGCAATCCTAACCAACTTTCCAGCACTGACATAGCTGTGCCAACGGGGTGTCATCTGCATTCTGCAATGGAATAGAAGTCATGGAGGCCTCCTCGAGGTAAGGGAATGTTGGTTCCCTCAGCTCAGAGCTGCATTACCCTTACCCTGATGCTGGAAAGTTGGTTAGGATTGCACCCTAAGTGACCTCTGTATTATAGGTAACCTGTACAGCATATAGCTTTAGGTGCCATGGAATATAAAATGTCTGAAACCATTAGAAGAGCAAATTTGGATAATCAACTTGTTTACATTCAACTTGTGTTGAGACTATTTTAGAACTGAATCATAGAGTGTATGTGTTTAAACAATAAATCACGTTAGCTAGGTAAGTTGTTTTTCTAAAACTCATTATCTCATTTCCACTCATTAAGAGAAACTTGAGAGGCCCACCAGATTTTCCATAATGAAAGTAGTTCAGAATAATTCATGACATGTCATCACTGTTGCAATTCAGTTGCATGAATCTAATAATCAAAATTTATTATTTGTTGAGCATCCAAAAAAAAGTCCCATACAGAGAAAGGCTCTACCCACACAGACTTTCAATCTAATATAGACAACAAAAACAAAATAATTTAAAATTGGATGAAGAAAAAGAGAATGCAGACTTAAAGCCACAGAGCTCAGCCATAGGCCGGTTTGAGAACACGAGCCTTGAGATTTATTCAAACAAGATAAACAATTAACCAAATACCAGCCAGCAAATCATTTCCTAAGTAGGAAGTGATAAGAAAGAGCACTTCTAAAGAGCACCAAAGAGTTCCGCTGGCATAGCTTTGTGCTAGCTGCAAACATGACTCCACCAAACAACATGACCTGGATATTGTGAGAAGGGGCAAGCAGGTGGGTCCACACGTGGCCAGGCTCCTGCTATCTCAGGTACCGCTCTGAAGGAAGGTGGGGAGGAGTGGAATGCGGTGGCAAGAGGGTGGGGAGGAAGGCAGGACAAGCCCAGGAAGGGTCAGGTTCGGTGGCAATGGTGTCCACCAAATCCTGACCCCAATCCTGCGCCTGATACACCTTCATAGGTAAATGTAGACTTGTGCCAGCAATATTAGTGATGATGGTCCAAGTTGACCCAGGGGCTTCCTCCGAGGCAAAGGAACAAATATTCCATGAAGGCCTCCTGAGGCCAAACTCCCCCATGGGATTCAGCAGACACCATGTTGGCACAGCTGCATTGCTACATGGGGGCAGCAATGCACAGGGACACTACACAGCTGCATTGCTGCAATGGGTTGGTATGTTAGAGCACAATCCTAAAATTGTAAGGCACATTTTTGCCTCCTCAAGAATCGTCTGGGCACATCAAGGCCAAATCCAGACTCTGCGCCAACTTAGAAAGATACATTTGCACCATCTGAGGGCAGCTGGCATGGGGGGGGGGGGGTGGGGGGGGGCGTGGGGAGGGTGGAACGAGGGCAGATTGGGGTGAGGAAAGGTGGGGGAGGAAGAATAGGTGGATGAACCAAGTTCAGGGCGGGGGTGGGATCAGCCTTTGGCTTAGGCTGGATCCTAAACCCCTTCCCAAGTAGCCTGGTGTTACACAGGGTTTCTTGGAACTGTGCCATTTCATTTATGCAGATCTGAGAAGCCCCATTGCAGTGGGGAAGAGAGCCTGCCTGTTCCAACGCAGGATAGGATTGGGCTATTAATGAGACAGAGAACCAGTAAAATGCAAAAACCAAAAAGGTGAATTTACAAACTTCAAAGTTGAATGGTAAGTTAGGATGGCTACATTTAAAAGCAAATTCCTACAATGAATGCAAAAAAGAAAAGATAAACAGGAGAACAAACTCAAAAATGGAGAAATATTTCACATGATATGGACAAGTGATAAAGATAATTCTTGTATGTCTTTTTAATTAGTTAGCAAAACATTTAAAGTTTGAAATCAATGGGATTTACGTATGCAATAACTGAATGCTGGATTGCAGCCTATGAAATTAAAAACATCCTCACATAAACACATTTCAATTATTGCTGGAATTTTTTGGAGACAACTTCATACATGGGCAATCCCATATAGTGGGGAATGTGAGGAAGAGAGAGAGAGAGAGAGAGAGAGAGAGAGAGAGAGAGGAATTGCAAACAAAAACATATTAACATTTCAGAGTCTACACTAACATAATTTATTTGAAAAATTCACAAGTTATGTGTATTTATAATTATATTCCTTGCAATTCTTTATGCAAATTGTATAAGGAAATACCACCATAAAGCAATAAACCTGGGAAAACACCTAAGGGAGAATTCTACTTCCATTAAAGTCAACAAGATATTTATCATTCATTCAACTGTATCTAAAAACTCAGCTTCTTTTAGTATCAATCATTTTAAAAGTGCATGGATGTTTGGAGGTATGGCATGCCCATATTTTATGATACTATTGTGACAATTTTCATATTAAAGATTGTACAGAGATTTCTGTATTTCTATGCACAGTTTTGTCTATATAGTCTGCAGCAGAATATTCCATAGGTTATCCATTATCTAGATCCATGGTGAATTCCCCCATGTCTGTGAGGCTCTCTGCAAAGGACTGGCCCATTCATTTGAATGCTTGATTTATTAAAAATGACTATCTTTGAGGTTTTATGTCCTACTATCAAGAGTTATGGTACTTAGCAGAACAATGGGGAAAAAAATTCATTCACAGCCAAGCTGAGTTATTCAAAGTGTTTTATAAACACTGCAAAATAAAACAAGAGAAGCAAGTGGTCAAAACTGTTTGGGCAAAGAGACATAAGACAACAAGGCAGGAAGAGAGACCAATGAGATCTAATTAATGCGGAAGAGAGCAATCTAAATGCATTAAAACTAGGTATTAATGATTGCATTTAAAACTAGGAATAAATGATTGCTCCCCCTACTGGTGGGGATGAACACATACATATGCACACCGGCTCTTGCTGTATAGATTTTGCTTCCACTCTTCTAACAAAGACGTCTCCATTAGAATTTTACAAAATTTAACAAGTCTATGTATACATATTCATTAGCCACAATCTGACTGTATGAAATCTGAATAGTACATAACTACTAATGTTGGTGTAGTTACAGGAAATGTTAATAAGAGCACTCACTTTCTCTTTCTGCATGTTCTGTCCTGTTAGGTTCAGAATTATAGTTCATCAACTATAAGAAAGGGGAACAAAAGAAAGGAAAAGTGTGCTATGTATAGTCGGGTCGCATCTTACCTGGGGGTTAAGTACTGAAGTCAACACGTAAGGCGAAAATCACATATAGTTAAAATCTGCATACTGTTTCTTTAGGGAGTAAAGCAAACGTGTGGGAACTGAGTGAAAAGCCGATATATTCTTCCATTACACGCGCATTCTGGGGCATATACACAGAGTGCAATCCTAAACCAGTGTTGTGCCAGCGCAGTGCTCTTGCACTGGGCCAGCGCTGTTGCAAACATGCCATAAGGCACGTCTGCATGGCGGATTTGGGCACTGGACCAGCGCAGGCAGCAGCACCGGCTCGTGGACACTCGTCCACCGGCTCGTCAGCTTAATTCTGCCAGTGCAGGTCTGCGACAATGAGATGCAACATGGCAGAGGAGGGTGGATCCATGAGTTGGCCAGCCCGGAGAGGGGGGCAAAGAAGGGACACGGCTGTTAGGCCTTATCCTCAGCGGTGGAATCTAACTGATCCAGAAACCGGAACGATGACCGGGACTCACCTTTGATTGGCAGCCCGTCCCGTCAGTTCCGCCGCCTTCCCGCCCGCCGCGCAGGCTGCCCTGGTGGACACGCCCCACCACTGCTCACTCGGGCACCTGGTGCACCCCCACCCGTCCCCCCCCAGCGAGCAGGCACCCCCTCTGAGGCCAGGGGCGCATCACAGCACCGCATCCATCATGGAGGCGGCGACGAATGGTGGCGGGTGGGCGGAGCTATCCCTAATCAGGTTCAGGAACGGCCATTCCAGTGCGTTCCCCCTGGATGACACCACTGCTTATCCTAATCCCCATCCCTGGACTGGGTGGCCCTGTTCTGGGCGTTCCTGGCTGCTTGGACTTGTGCCTGCTATTTTGTTGGCAATCCCATAGGGTTGGCTGGGTCTTACCTCGGGGCAAGGGGAAAATATATCCTTGTGCCCTGAGATAAGCTGCAGCTGCCTCCCTGCCTGCGTTAGGATACAGTGCAGGCCTGCAGGCCTGCCTGTTCCAACAAGGTTAGGATTGGGCTGTTAGTGAGTAGAATGGCAGGCAGTATCAGCTGCACTATTTAAACTGTTAGTTTCTCAAAGGAATTTGAGTCTAGCTCACAATGGATTGAGGATTTTAAACTGAAGACATTCAACCAGAGATCATTCTTCCAGCTCATACTTTGCCTATCATCAATTATCAGGCAAGTTTTACCATAAAGCAAAACATCAGATAAAAGGTTGTTCCTTTGCTGAGAGAGAGAGAGAGAGAGAGAGAGAGAGAGAGAGAGTCTGTTCGAGGACACTGAATAAAATTAGCTAACCCTTCTACGTTGTTTTTTCTGCCTTTGTGGTCTTTACTTGGGGTGCAATCCTAGCCTAATTAAGCCAGTAAAGTTTGGCCAGCACAAGGGTCACTGTAAATCGCATTTGGACCACTCTCAGATTCAGGGGGAATGACACACCTCTGTTTGCTGTTTGCTGGATCACCCTCTGACTCCAAGAGTGATCCAAACATACTTTATGGTGTCCCTTGTGCCGACCAAACTTTGCTAGTCTTACTGTGCCGGCCAAGCTCCAGGTTAGGATTGTGCTCTTAGTTGGTGTTGCTAAGTCTTCATTCACAGCCCAATCCTAAGTAAGGCCGACATAGTAAGGCCGACATAACAGGACTGTATCCTAAAGCCCATTAGGAGACAGCAGCAGCAACATGCAGGACAAGGAATAGTTTTCCCCTTGCAGCTGCATAAGCCCCGATTGACCCTATGGACCTGCTCGGATCTGTGCCTGCTGTCTTGCAGGCACAGAGGAATGTGGACAGGAGCAGCCCAAATCGGGGCCACCCTGGCCAGGGACGGGCTTTCGGATACGCCACTAGTGCCGTCCTGCATCACTGGACCCATCGCCACCCAGTTACGCCCCTGGCACACCTCTGGAACACCCTCGTGGAGGCCCTGCGCCAACTGAGCGCCAACAACGCTCGACTGGCGCAAGGCCAGCACTGCTGACGTTTGTGTCGGTGCCCAAGGATCAGCACTGCTGTTTGCGCCGATCCATCGCCATAGCGCCAACATGGATGCGCTTGATGGCACGTTTGCGACAGGGTTCACCCGGTGCAAAAGCTTAGCACCAGTGCAACAGGGGTATAGGATTGCATTCTCAGTTTGCCTAAGCGCTGGCATCACGGCAACAAACATTCTTAGGTAAGCCAGATATGGAAAAAATTATTTATTTATTTTAAAAAAACTTTTTCCTTCTTATAAACTTATTAGATTTACAATCTTAAGGTGACTCAGTGCTCATAATGTGCTTGATCCTGAAGTTGCTACGCAAGCAAGTCTCCTGTTGAGATCAATGAATATGATGCCTACACAAGAACTGCTGGAATCAATTCATGATTCATTTGTCCTGTTCTGTTCCTCCTACTATTGTTGTAATTCAAACAATAGAAAGTGATTCAGTAGCAAGAATACAGGAGTGTCATGGAATAGACTTAGAGGTCGTCTGTCTAGACCCTGCAGGCAACAGTTACAGAATCCTTAACAGATGACCATCCAGCTTCTGCTTAAAAGCTTCCAACAAGGAAGAGCCCACAACTGTACAGGACAGATTTTCCAGTGTCCGGCATCTCTTACAATTAGTAAATTCTTCCTCATATCCAGCACAAATCTATTTTCCTATAGTTGCAACTCATTAGTTCTAGTCCCGCCCTCATGAGCCACAGAGAACGTCTTTCTCTTATCGCTTGATACGTTTTCAAATACCTAAAATTACCAGATTTACAGTAATGCTATAATCTGGCCAAAATTACAAAATCTAATTAGAGATATTAATTGTATATTTATTTTAAGTATTCAGTCCGCCACTGCTTATTTTGAAGATGGGGTTCTTAACATTAAAACCTAACAGAAACAGAGCAATCCTATCTTTCAGTTACACATACGCTGGTTAGAATGCAATGATTTATAAACTTGCTTGTGCTGGTAGAATATAATTCTCGGCTGGCAGAAAAAGAAATGACGGTGGCACTGGTGCAGGCAGGAAAAACGGGTGGAGGTGAAGTTGAAGATAAGAAGATCTCAGGAGAAAACCTGTAATTGTTCACTGGTCACTCAGAGCCTTGCGATGGTGTGACATTATGCCCATAGAATAATTTATACAAAAAGCTGCATACCTTACAACCTGGCCATCAAAGGACCCAATCCTATCCAACTTTCTAGCACTGATGCAGCCGCAAGGTATCCCCAAAGTAAGGAAACAATCATGCCCTTACCTTGAGGAGGCTTCTGTGATTGTCTCCCACCCCCCTCAACTGCAGGATGCAGCGCATTCCCTGTTCACTTGGCTGCATCAGTGCTAGAAAGTTGGATACAACTGAGTTAACAAAGTTAACAGACAGCATAGAAGGGCCAAATCAGATGTGGGTTTAATAATGCAACATTAACCTAATGGGCAGTAAGTTGTCATAAATAACAAATGGGGGTGTGAGACAGGGGGAGGTGTAGGGGGCATTCATTTATCTCTGCTATCATTTTGATTCCAATGTTGGCCCCACTTGCTATTTGCAATGACAACTAACCCAACATCAGGTCATGCTTCACAATTAACTGCACATTTAATTTGGCCCTGACTAATTTGGAACGGAACTATAGGAGGTGCATTTCATAGTCAGCTCTGTGTGCTGTGAAGTGAACTTCCTGTTTGGTTTGAGCACACAGGAACTTTGCAGGTGTTTGCACTCCCAACATACCAGTGTAGCCATGCTATTCCACTGCCCCCAAAAAGTGACCTGCCTTAACATCAGTTCTCCCCAAATAAAAACAGCCTCTCCCCAGTACCAACAACACCAGCAACAACAATTCCATCCCCTCTTGTGTTGCACTTTCCCCAACTGCTCCAATCATCTGTTTCATTGGCACAATTCTTTGCAAATTTGTCTTCTCTTTCTGGAAACAGTGAAGCCATTATGCAGCCAATGATATTGGCGATGTGATTATGTTAAGAGTGAGGATAGCTCCCTTATGCAACATTGTCTGATTTGCCTTCTGTAATAGGTATCATCATGCAGCACATGCACATGACAGCTTGATTGTTTCTAGTAAGAGAAGACCAATTTGGAAAAGGAATTATGCCAATACAACAGTGGATCAGTGCAGCAGCACCAGAACATGCAAACCAAGGTGGGAAGCACTGGAGGAATTTAAGGAATATTTTGCTTCTCGTTTGCATCAAAAGGGGGCATGTCAATCATGTGCATGCACAGAAAAATGGCTCTGCAGAGGTGCTAGATCATACCCTTTGCTATCATTAAATTTAAGCACTCACTGAACATGCTATGAAAATGCTATGAAGTTTAATTTGCAATTTTATAAACAAAGAACAGATTCTTCTCTGCATTAATCAGAAATATCTCTCTCTCTCTCTCTCTCTCTCTCTCTCTCTCTCTCTCTCTCTCT